>JALIGW010000003.1:61800495-62240495 GCA_023053685.1 Diadophis punctatus similis
AGTTGTTAGAATTTACATAGTTCTTTTTGTTTCTTTCTCTTATTTTTTACACCATGACAAATTTATTGAAGTTTTTAATCTCATCTTTAAACAATTCTGTGAATAGGCCAGAGTCAATGATTGGGGCGGTATGCAAGCACTGTGATATATACCGTATTTTTCGGAGTATAAGACGCACCTTTTTCCTCACTAAAAGAGGCTGAAAATTTGGGTGCGTCTTATACTCCAAATGTAGCTTTTTTCAAAGTTTTTTTTCAGCCCTAACGAGGCGCTAACGATCTTCCCCACTCTTTCTGGCTTGCAGACTTTTTTCATTGCTACTCCCTCTGAAGAAGGGTTTTTTCCAGCCCTAAGTCTTTGCAGGCTTTTTTTCATTGCTACTCAATCCGAAGAAGGTTTTTTCAGCCCTAACGAGGTGCTAACGATCTTCCCGGCTCTTACCGGCTTGCAGACTTTTTTCATTGCTACTCCCTCCAAAGAAGGTTTTTTTCCAGCCTTAAGTCTTTGCAGGCTTTTTTCATTGCTACTCCCTCCGAAGAAGGTTTTTTTAAGCCCTAACCAGGGGATAAAATAATGTGCTGAAGCTGACCAGACTAAGGACGCTAGCCAAATGAATACCTGGTAGGCAGATTTTTTCCCTTATTTTCCTCCCCAAAAACTAAGGTGCGTCTTATACTTCAGTGCGTCTTATACTCTGAAAAATACAGTAAATAAGTGGATAAGGGAAATACCACCATTAATTTGGAACAATATTTATCTCTTTGCCTACATCCCTCTGTAAATTTTGAGGACACCTTGTAGGAACATCCCCTTCAGGTTGGTTTCCACGGGGATCAAACAGAAGTATCATTTATGCAGTATAATTATCTAGGAGATAGGCTGGCTCATCAATGAATATCTATGACAGGATGTGTGGAAAAACATTATTATAATAAGATCAGTAAATCCAGCTACACATGATCAGGATAGGTGAGGCACATAAGAATTGAAAGTGAAAAGAATTGAGGGTTTGTTTAGCAAATTTCATTGGTTGTATAACTGGGGGACATAAAACCTGCAACAATGAAAATAATTTCACCAACTTTTTTGCTGGAGTTGTTAAGTGAATTGCTGCTGTTGTTAAAAAAAATTGTGTGGTTATTAAGCGAATTTGGCTTCCCCATTAACTCTGCTTGTTGGAAGACAGCTAGGAAGTTGTGATTGCAAATGGCAATCGCATGACACCAGAACGGGCAACCATTGTAAGCACATGACAGTTGCAAAGCCCCCAAATTCTGATCACATAGCCATGGGGATGTTATGATGGTTTTAAGTATGAAAACTGGTCTTCAGTCAGGGTTTTTTTTTGGCGGGGTGCCATTGTAATTTTAAATGGTCACTAAACAAATGGTTGTAAGTCAAGGACTACCTGTATATTTCTGGCTTTTCATCTCCTTGACAATAAACTTTTAATGTGTTCTGTTAAATTCTTATTTTTTGTATTTTGTTGCCTCTGAAAAGTTCAGTTCGCCTCACACTATTTGAATACCATATTTTCCTCCCCCAAAACCTTAGTTTTGGGGGAGGAAAACAAGGGAAAAAGGCCTCTGCCTCCAAGCAATTTGCCAAACAGCAAATAGCAAACAGCACAGATAATATACATTGTTTGCTGTGTATTTCTGTGCATGTGTGCCTGACCCATAGAAATAGCAAAGAACTGGAGAAATGTACATTATGCCAGAAAGTTTTCTTAAATGTTGTCACACTAAGTCTTCCCAATTATTTAAATAGATCTACTCCAAGGTAAGTCAGGATTTAACTCTAATACTAAACAGGACACTGTTACATTTCAGACTATACTAGTACAGAACTGTTAAAAATTAATTAAAATTTCTGGAAGTATACATTATTCTCTATTATTTAAAAGAAGATACAATAGTACTGGGCCTCTTCAGAGCAAGCATTTATTTTAAAAAGCTTCTTTATTTTGTTAAGTTGTCTAGATTTACAGGGGTTCCACAACCAGCAAAGCTAACAAAGCTGGCTGTTGAATTCTGGGAGTTGAAGTCCACAAGTCTTAAAGTTGCCAAGGTTGGAGACCCCTGGCTCTAGAACAATAATAAAGCAGTCTTTAAAAAATAAGTCTAATAATTTGAACATTCTACAGACATTTATAGTTATTCACTTACCCCTTTGCAGCCAGTTCAGTAAAAATAAAAATCTGTGTGTCTCTCCCAGCTATTTGCCTCTTTGCAGTTAGTTTCACTTTCATTTTCCCATGTGGCAAACCTAATCAGATGTACATCAGGAAACTGCTACTGACTTGCTTGGCTTTACAGGCTCTTCCCTCTTTCCTGCAAGCAGGTAAATTGCTGGAAGACAGAGGCCAAAGGATGGGGGTGGCTGGGTGGGTGGGGCTACATTCAGTGTATAAGACGCACCCAAGTTTTCACCCTCTTTTGGGGGGGTAAAAAGGTGCATCTTATACTCCGAAAAATACGGTATATTATATGTCAGTTATCATAACTAGATATCATTACTTTTCTTTTTACTTAAACCTATCTTATTTATCAAGCTTTATGATGGTCATAATTTTTTCTATGTACTATGAATTTCTTTCAAAATGAAAAATAAATAAATTATGTTATATGTCAAGCACAACTCTCCCTGTCTTCATAGACACATCCATGTTGTTTTCTCGGCAGCACTATGGAAATGGTTTGCCTTTGTCTTCCTTTGGGGATATTATTTGAGCACCCCAGTTTAGTCTGCAACCCAAGTATTCAGTGGAGATCTGCCATCTTGGTACTAATAGTCCTATCCCTAAGGAGCTTTTGAACCAGGTATTGTCATCTGCTGAGACATTTTTTGTAATACGTGCACTTAAAACATCCTTTTAAGTGTATAGTTTTAAGTATTCTGGATATTGTAGAATTTTTAATGCATTTTTCACAAACATTTACATTGTCATAGAACTGAGTTTGGGTGCTGTCTTTTATTTTTAAAGGTCACGGTTCTTTTTTCAAAGTCTGCCAGCATTCCAACATATGCTATTACAATTTCAAAAACTCCACAGATAATACACTTGATAGTTGAGGAAGGCAATTCCAACGATCCATTAAGAAGAAATTCCCTGGATGGGCGGATATTTCAGAAAAGCAGCACAGGCAGTAGCATCAGGAGGAAAAAGCATACCCAATACATTCAAAAGCATGAAATAATTTGGATATGATTGCTTAGTTGAATGCAGTCGCAGGAAGAATGGACAGGTGGGAAAGCAGGCAAAGGAAGTGATAGTTTTCAGCTAGATGCTGTTTACCAGTTGGACTTGCTCCATACAGAAGATAGTCTGAGAGCATAAAAATCTAAATAACTTTTTGCTCTTAAAGAATCCAACAACACAAGACTTTGGTTCTAGTAAACATAAAGAAATAACTCTATCAAAGGAACGCTGCACTGTGATGGTTATAGAAATCTGAGCCCATATGTCTAATTTAAACATTGATTTATGATGCATTAAAGTAGATCCATAGTAAAAGGCTTAATTAGATCATCTTAATATGGTCACTAAATCTAATGCAGTTGGAGAAAAAAATGCCCTTTTGGTGATTTTTGGGATGAGAGAGATTCGATTTGTTGATTCTCTTATAAAGTGATCTTTCTTTTCTTTCTCTTCTTTTTTTTTCTGAATTCCTAAGCCAACTTTGTTCTGGTAAAATTTATTTTGAACCCAGTTGATGTTTACAGCTTCATATTTTTCAGATGTATTTCTGTGTCTTCTTGTGGTGGTAAAAGTTATTTTCCTGGGAATTTATTAGTCTCTTAAAAAGTGAGATTATTTGTCCATACAAATACTCTTAATGTAAAGGCACAAATGTATGCATACATAGATGCCCACACATACAGTGCAATTCTTTTTAAAAAGGTGACTTGGAACCCGCAGGAGGACAGTCAAAGCACCTCTTCTGGAATCATTAAGCAGCTGCTTGTGCATCTGTTCTGGAGGCTGCTTCTTGGTCTTTTGGCCTTAATGGGGACCCATAGCCACTTCATTGCTCTTTTCCCCCATAAATGCTGAGATACCCAGGAGCTGGTTCCCAGATAGCCAAGTGCAAGCGCTTCCAGAAAAAGACTTACTTGTTTAATTATTTAATAGGTGATTTGTGCATATTCCTACACATCCTGTATGAGGTATTTCAAAGAATTTGCACAGTCCTAACTCAGCACGTGCAGGCATAACACACAATTGTAAAGATTATCAATCCTTTTCCAATTCATCAGTTTTTATAATGTGCAGCGATAACAACTGCATTGACTTTTTAAAAGTTTCATCTTTTGGTAGCTTTGTGAATGGGTTTTTTTTTTTGCCTGACTTCTCTTTGTTCTGACTTTCACAGCATAATTTTACCTGCAAAAAACAGCTTTTGAAGTCTTCACAATAAGTCATCTGAAGAATATGAACCCTTAAATCATTACATAGGGCAGGAATGTTTACTTTCTATAGCTTAAAAGGCCACCCCAGGCTTTGCACAGCATGTCAAAAATGGCGGGTGGGCAGGGGAGATAAGGATCTGTTGGAAGGATGAAGGATGAAAATCTGAAATGTTTCCCCCCCCCCCCCATTCTGGGGTTGGAAATGAAACAATGTTAGGTTCCTATTTTTGTACTCCTAACATAGGGCTTTAAGGCATTAAGACTGAGCAGGCCCTGATAATAGCAATAGCAGTAGCACTTACTTATATGCCGCTTCACAGTGCTTTACAGCCCTCTCTAAGTGGTTTACAGAATCAGCATAATGACAACAGAAAGCTAGTATTGCGTAATTCAGTGTTAATTACAGGAAATGTGTGAGCTGTAAGTATAGCAACAGTAGGTTTTCAATTAATGAAAATAATTTGATGATGTGTGGTGATGCCTGGCAGGAAGAAATAAACTTTAAATGTTATGGACTTGCGTCCCATCACCACAGCCAACATACCTAATGGCAAGAGTCTCCCCAAAACCTTGGCACTGTAGAAGGAGACAATTGGTAAGAATGCTGAGGTTTCTTGCAAAGCTGTTTTGATGACTTCAAAATTCAGCTGCTAATACCCACTTTTATTTTTTTTTAAGTCTTATTTTAGTTTTATTGCTCTTTTAAGAATTCATAACTAATATGTATCAATAAAGGAGACTATTCGTAGCTCAGGGTTGAAATGACCGGTCTCTGGTGCTCTCTGAGCAACAGCACGGATGATGTTACCTAGTTTGAGTAATGAAACATCTGCAAGAAAACAACCAAGAACTCAGCTTAATTCATTTGTAATTGGCCAGTTTAAATTATTCAGCTTTATATAGAGACTTAAAATAATTAAGTTTCTCTTCTTGAGTCTTTATTTATATTGGAGCCAGTGTTTTGATAGTTGTTAACTGGTGGGAAAACACAGGCATAACAGATGACAAATTAAAAAAGCAGTCTTTTGGTAGATTTTTGTTTATTCAGTATATCAACAATGATGCAATAGACTGAAACTGGATTTTTGTTGCATTATTTTTATAATGTTTACATGGCAGATAATGGTGATAAAGATATTTTATCAACTTAAGAATGAAGCCAGGAATGTGTAAAAGCAGCCTTCCATTCCAACTTGGTGTTGCACATGTATTTGAAAGAATTGTAGCTATGCTACACAAATAGAAGGCATTAAAATTCTTCTGATAACTCAGAGATTTTGCCAAAATAATCATTAAAACAACTTTATTTTGGCAAGCATATTTTCCTTTTTTATTGTCCTTAGTTTCTTTTCCTTTAGTACAAGCAGGTAAAAATTCTTGTGCCTTTGGTCATCTTCTCACTTTTCCATTTCAATCCCTCACAGAAAACAAAAGTTGTTCCAGAGTATATCCTAAACCACTAGAGCATCTGGGAGGGGAAGTTGTCATTTGCCAGTTCCACTACCATCAGCAAAAAAGCAGGAAATGAATGCTCCCTGTATTATTAAGATATCATCCTTATTATGATAGGCTAGGCTACAATTCTGTTTTATAATGAACATTTTGTTTCTGTTGAAAAGCATGTTATAAACATCTGTGTAACTGTGTAACTTCAGTTACTATTAGTAACTATAAGTTACTATTACTACTATTAGTAACTATTAGTTACTAATACTTCTAGTCAGATGATGAGCATGGAACTATGTTGTAACAATTCAGAAATTCAGATAAAAGTCTCTTTACTGCCCACTATCCAGTGTTGGAAAATTAATTATTAATTTGTTGCACAAGATTCAGTATGAAAAATGATTCATACGTTGGAAACTTTGGGAGTCAAATTTAAGTAAACAATTGGATGACACAATATAAGCAACCCTTACAGAGATCTCCTTTAATTCAGTTACGTTTTAAGATTTTACCACACTGTTATGTTACTCTTAAAAAGAATCTCAGATATAATTATTCTGCAAAATAGCAATAGCAATAGCACTTAGACTTATATACCGCTTCATAGTGCTTTTACAGCCCTTTCTAAGCAGTTTACAGAGTCAGCATATTGCCCCCAACAATCTGGGTTCTCATTTTACCCACCTCGGAAGGATGGAAGGCTCAGTCAACCTTGAGTTTACAGAGTCAGCATATTGCCCCCAACAATCTGGGTCCTCATTTTACCCACCTCGGAAGGATGGAAGGCTAAGTCAACCTTGAGCCTGGTGAGATTTGAACTGCTGAACTGCAGCTAGCAGTCAGCTGAAGTAGCCTGCAGTGCTGCACTCTAACCACTGCGCCACCTCAGCTCTTATGTTGTAATCAAAAAGGTACAAAAGGGGAAAGTAATAAGTGATCTAATTAATTCAAAGTAACTGATAGAACAACACTCATTGTCACTAAATTACCTTACATCTTTGGCATTTAGTACCTCTGTTTGGAATTGCAGTATATAAATTTCTGAGACATGAGTTCCTGATCCAACCCGGTCTCATCCATAATTTTTTCATGTCAACAAAGAAAGCATAATTCTATTTGACTAAATTGCAGTATATAGTCATCACATAATCTCATTCTACAAAGGCTGCTAATGTATTTAGTCACATGTAGTCATACCTCACTTAAGGCATTGCTCATCCAAAGAAAAACAAGATTTGAGGATATGCCTCCATCTGATCTGCATGCATTTTTTTCTGTTATGGCCTAAGAGGGGCTTCTCTCAAGTTGTTCAGATAGGTAGGCAGAACAATATTCTGTTGAATAAAAGGCACTACTATGTGGCATATTAGTCAGTTTGATTTTATTTTGTTATTCTACTTTCATCACATAATTCATATATGTCAGAATCCCTTATATGCTAGTGGAACTTGTAATTTTCAGCTTCTTGAAATTACTTATTTTTTGAAATGAGTCTGATTCTCCAGTAAATATTCAAAGTTTTATTTCCATTTGCAAGTTTTGTGTGCAGTGTTTGTCCCAGATAGATAAACGTGTAAGCGAGGGTGGACTATGAAACTAAACCAGATGCTGATTTAAATTAACAGGATGAATAAATGAAAGAGACCATGCTAAGAAATATCAGCAACCTTAACAAAACAAGGGGTACTAAAATAGCCTCCCAGTTTTGTGTTTTTCTAATTATAAATGTAGCCATTTCTCACAAAAGACATTATCAAATGTCTGGAATAACTTTAGAAGAATAACATTTATTTTAGATTATTCTTAAAGCTTTCGTTCTTGCATGCAGGTTCTCATCTGTATTTGACTAAGCCCTTTGATTTCACCTTCAAACAGAACATTATTATGAGATACCAAAAATGATGCGTTAGTCTTCTTATTTTGTATCTATTGACTTGTGCAGTATTAAAAAAAGACAAACTAGGCAGTGACAAATCTCTTGTATATTGCTGTCAAGTAAACTACACGGATGTGCCCATGCATTCCTCAGATGTTGAGTCCAGTTTGAAGAAGATTTTAACATTTCTATGTGTTTGCTCGGAAGTGAGCCATTTATGTTAAATGCCCTGTAGGAAGTTAGTACCCACCCCCTCCTAGAAAAATGAAATATCCTAGGAAATATTTAAAAAGGAAAGAATATGTTTCCCTGAATGAGAAAAGGAGAAACATGTTTTAAATACAAAGCAGCTTCCTGCAGCTCCCTGCCCCTACCCTTGCCACATTCCTCCCACCTAGCCTGGAGCAGTCTTCTACATAACAAAGACTTATCTCCTTCAGTCATAGCCATATTAGGATTTGCCCAAGGCCCTTTCATTCAGCCAAGCCTGGGACAGACAAAAGCCTATAGAGTTGCCACTGCATGGCCTCCTGGGAGCCTGGCCACCAATCAGTGCATTACATACACAGGAACAGGAAACTAAGAGGTGGGACCCAACAGAGGTTATAAAACCAAGGAACTCAGCATCTTCCCTTCCCTTTTTTCTCTTCACTCACACCTGGAAGCATGTAATCTACCTTTTCTGTACAGGGGCTCCTACCATGTGCTCCTGTCCACCATTAAACCTTCTTTCCAAGCAACTTCCATGAATCCAGTGTCTTTTTCCCCACTTGGAACTGAACCCAGAAGGATATTCCTTACAACAGCTCTTTCAAAAGGTTAAATTGGTTATGGCTAACAACAGTAAACAGGCAATAAACTGATAATTTAGCATTTGAAACTCTATGCATTTCCTTATGACTTCACATACATTATCTTAGTAATTCTTATGAAATTCTATGCGATAAAACTGTGTGTTGTTGGGGACCTCCGAACTTATAAACAAGCAATGGGAAACTGTTTTCTCAGAAGCAGATCTCAGTGTATGAAGTTCTGTTTCTGCCCAGGTAAATCTGCATAGCATAGCAGTTTGAGGGCTACTCATCAACAACAGATCATTATTTACACTATAAAGTGTAATCCTTGTACTTCCGCAATTTAAAATTTAACTTTCAGCTTAATTATATCAATTGAACTGATATAGTCATTTATGATCATATTAAGACTGCAGTGTTAAGAACATTTATTTCTAAGATTGCACCTCCTTGAACACAGTGAAGCTCATATGATAGTAAAAATTCTGACATTAAAGTGAACTCTTGAGCATGTCTGATCAGAAATAAAACACTGTTCAGTGAGTTTTAAATGGCTTAACTCCATTAAAACAACTTTATAATGAAGTGCAGCAGAACTTCACCAGGAGGTTTACAGTATTTTGAATCTACCTGATGTTTGTGTGGCATAGACCCTAGGTCAGTGATGGCGAACCTATGGCACGCGTGCCACAGGTGGCACGCGGAGCCATATCTACCGGCACGTGAGCCATTGCCCTAGCTCAGCTCCAGCGTGCATTTGCACTCCAGCCATCTGATTTTCGGCTTGCACAGAGGCTCTGTGAGAGTGTTTTTGGCTTCCGGAGGGCCTCCGGTGGGCGGGGGAGGGCATTTTCACCCTCCCCAAGCTCCAGGGAAGCCTCTGGAGCCTGGAAAACGGGCCTACTAGGCCCACCAGAAGTTGGGAAATGGGCCGTTTCTGTTCTTCAGAGGGCCTCCAGGGTGGTGGGGGAGGCCATTTTCGCCCTCCCCAGGGATTGAATTATGGGTGTGGGCACTCGCGCATGCGCGATAGCACGTGCGCACATACTTTCGGCACCCGAGGAAAAAAAGGTTCGCCATCACTGCCCTAGGTACTTGAGAGATGTCTGTCTTATACACTATCTGCCTGTTCTATATGATCAAAGAGATTTGCCTTGCTTTGGGTCCTGACAGGTAAGTGATGTCACCTAGATGGACCCAAAAGTTGCCTTTCCCTGTGATAGTGCCTGTCCTTTGGAGTGGCATCTTCACAAATATTTGTTTAGCCTCCACCATATGTGCTTTAAAGTAAGCCCTAAAAATATGTTTCCTCCTTCAGGACAATCTAGGTGATAGATCTTTCTTGATTGAGGGTGAGGAGGGGAATTGGGGAAATTTTTCCCCATTCTTCCCTTGGAATGATTGGGCCAGGGTGTGTGATTTTCTCTATTGTTACGTTTGCAAAGCCACCCAAAATTATTTTTGGAGTTGGAAAGTCTAGAAATTGGAGGTGCATGGCAGGGGCGGGTTCCTAATTTTTTTACTACCACTCTGTGGGCGTGGCTTATTTTGTGGGTGTAGCTTGCCAGCCATGTGACTGGGTGGGCGTGGCTTCTCGGACTGCTGAAGGGAGGAGAACTGAGATAGGTCCTGCCGCCCATTCCCACTCCCCTCAGCAGCTCGAGACGCCTGGGATCATCACTGCGCGTTCGTGGCTTCTCGGACTGCTGAAGGGAGGGGAATGGAGATAGCTCCTGCCGCCCGTTCTTTCAGCATCTCATGCGCTCCCTCAGCCATCCTCCCCTGCTTGGACTCACTGTGGGGTAGGAAGGCAGAGCATGTGCAGTGCCGGAAGCTCGGCTTCTGGGCATGCGCAGAAGAAAATTTTTAAAAAAAATTACAATATTTTTTTTTAAAAATGGCGATGCCCAGGCACCGGCAACCAACCGCACTGGTACTGTGACGTCACCAGTGGGCCACTACCGGTGCTATAGAGTGGACCGCACTGGTAGGAACCCACCACTGGTGCATGGGTAGATAGATGGTAGCTAGGTAGGAAGGAAGGTAGATATATGGATGGAAGATGGATGGATGGATGGATGGATGATAGGTAGGTAGGTAGGTAGGTAGGTAGGTAGGTAGGTAGGTAGGTAGGTAGGTAGGTAGGTAGGTAGAACTTAGGACCCAACCGCTCCTTGCTGTCCTGTGTTTCATTAAATTTTAGGCCTGCATCTTAACGCTTTGTGTGTGTCTCTACATCTGTCAATTATGTGGTAAAGTTACTATATACAACAGTTCAAAATAAAAGATTAATAAGTTACTTTTCCATGCTGATGGTTTCCTGAACAGATTTGTTCCATACAAAGAAGGCATAGTAATCCTGCAGTTGTTCCATGTGCAAGGAGGGCAGTGGGGGAGGCAGTCTTACTGGTTCTCCTTTCCCTCCTGTGATTTCTCACAATGCTCTGGTAAAGTCACCTTGTCAGTCCATGCAGAAAATATTGGAGCAGATGGACAAACAGGCTTGGTACAAGGCATTTTCCTGTGGTTCTGATAACACTAAAGCTGATTTATTTCAAGTGATGTTAAAAAGTTCAGTATCTTAGAAAGTTTGTTTTTCCAATAAGGATTTTTTTTCAGAAGCCAACACTAAGTAGGAGAACAGAGCAGATTCTCTCTCTCTCTCTCTCTCTCTCTCTCTCTCTCTCTCTCTCTCTCTCTCTCTCTCTCTCTCTCTCTCTCTCTCTCTCTCTCTCTCTCTCACACACACACACACACACACACACACACACACACACACACACACACACACACAAACACTCACTCACTCACATATACCAACATTCAAATTTCAGCATGCTAAATTTGACTTGGGAAACGACCTTTTAACCTGCTATCCAGAACAACCTTTCCTAATCCAATACCCTCAGATGTGGTGGAATGAAGCTTAGTTAAACATAGTTGCTGGGAATGATATAAGATGTGTACTGAATAAAAAGTTGGGAGCAACTAAAAGAAAAATTTCAAAAATACTGTTATTCCCACAAAATGTTTCCAACCACAGAAATGCTTTCTACAGAACCTTTTGCAGCCTTTATTCTGTTGCCTGATTTGTTGTAAACTACTCCAAATTATCAGAGACTATGAAACAAGCAGGAACTTGAGAGAGAAGCTTTACTCGTTCTCACAGTCCAATCACTGAGGTTCCAAACCACTGAACTCTGTTGACTTCCCTGAGACATTTTTAATACCTGTTCATAAACTAGAGAGAAGTGAACGATACAACAAACCCTTAAAAACACAAACACATCTCAGAGTAGCATATATTGATGGAATTTGATAAGAGTGATAATGAATGAGGTGCCAGTTCCTGCCCTTGGAGATTTAAAAAGAAAAATACGGCTGCATTTTAATGTGCCTTTCTTTACCTCAGCGGTAGCCGCCCATTGTTCCCAAAGACAGTCATAAATAAAAGTAAGCTTGCTGTTGTATGCAGTTTAATTTGTCCTTTAAGTTTATCTATTTGCTTTCGCACCTAGTTTCCAAATGCATAGGCATTTTTTCTGTGAGCTAGCATTATTAAATTGCACGTATCAATCATTCTTGCCAGGATTGCCATCGCCAACTACATTAAAGAAGTCAGAGAAGTCTGGTTTCAGCAGTCCCTCGCCTTCACAGACCTCCTCCCTTGGAACGGCATTCACCCAGCATCATCGACCTGTCATTACAGGACCCAGAGGTGAGGCCTTACCAAAGCGTCCATGAGCACTTGTTCCATGGCACCTTTGTCCTCAGGTTGGGATATATGAGAACATTCCTCTTTTGGGCACCGGTGTGGTGGCTTTTGAACCAAAAGTAGACAAAGGCTTGTTAATTTTGTTCCCTCGTTTGAATCTAGCTTAGGTTGCTTCATGGAAGTCTCAGGAAGACAAATGGAGGGGGTTCTAGCTAATTAATGAAGCTTTATGGCTTGGAAAGATAGACATGTATTTGTAGATGGATATTTACACGCAGGTATTTGTGTCTGCTTCAGTAAAAGTGGCATTCTGTTCTGTTGCTACAGAGCTTTAAGTCCTCAGCAGTCCATTAGATGTTATTTTATTTTTAATAAGTAGTGTTCATTCTGAGTCTTTAACATAATTATGGGTCTTTTTAAATGGTTTATAGCAGGGGTGTCAAACTCACAGCCCACGGACCAGATGTGTCACGCACTGGCCACGCCCACCCCCCATTTTAGCAAAGGGGGGGAAGTCGCGATATGTCACGTGACGACACAAATTTGGCCCTGGTTTATAGTATTTTGGTTATTGTTGTTTGTTAGAATATTTTATGACTTAAAATAAAGCAACTGACTCTTGATTTCCTTGGGCTGAATAATTAGATGTAGAGTTTCAAAAGTTTAATTTATAAAAGAAAAGTTGCACTGACCACATGCGCATACTGTAGTAGAAAAATGAGATGCATTTGATTTCCTTTTCTTAAAGTGTTAGGGTTTTTCACTTTGAAAATCTATTTATTTGTTGCTTATGGGACATATGTAACACATCTTTTACTCTTGATAAACATTCTCATTAAAAATGACAAAGTAAAATAGATACGTGTGACATAATTTTCCTCCTATTGAAGTATTGTTTTTTTCAAATATATAAATTGTATATACCTACATAAATTACTAGGATTCCCATTTAAAATAAGAAAAGTAGAGATATTATTTTCCTTAAAGCTGGTTTTATGTGTCTACCCAGACTTATTATTGTGGGAAATTCTTTCAGGTAATTAGGTATAGGTATCATTCTTAAACACTTGTTGTAAATGATTATAATATAAACCTTAAGCTCACAATAGAAGTTGGCTGAGTAATTCTCATAGCTTTCAAAACAAAATCACATTCTGCTGGAGAGCTAGATGGACTTAATTGGTTGTTAATCATGTAGCCAGTTGCTGGGAAGTCCACATACACTTTAAAAACAACCTTGATAATTGGTGATAATAGCAAGGTATTCATAGTATCAAAGTTACATTAGCAGTATATTCAGCTGTATACCAGCTGACTGCAGTGTCTCATTTGAACAAGTTAGACACTCAACAGGAATTGCTTCCATAAGATTGCCATTGCTAATATGACACTGCATGCAAACCAGATATGGAGCTCACTTGATCTTGAAAAAGATGACAAGTTTTTTTTAAGAATAACAGGGTATATTTGGAGGGGTGGGGAACCAGCAATCCCATGGCAATTCAAAGACTAATAAATACATGATATCATAAGCTTTTACAGATAAGAAATCACTTGTTTGGATTGACTAAGCTTTAGCCCCTGAAATCTGTTGGACTTAAAGCTGGCATATGACTTGGTTGCTAAAATCTTTACAGCATTCCTATCATATTGTAAGAGGCCTTGAATCACTGTATTAGTGATAGGTGGCATAAAAAATTAATAAATTGTGATAATTGTTGCTACAGCAAATTGATTTTTGTAAATATGTGGGCATACTAAAGATTCATTCGGTTTTCATGGGCTTACTAGGGATCTGTCTTTGGCCAGATTTCTTGAATTAGTGCTCTTGACGGCTGGCCTCTTTAAGAAAAATCTTAATTTTAAAAGAAGCATCCAATGGAAAATCTTGTTACAGTTCTCCATAAATTTGAAAAAGCACTTTTTACTTCAAAAGGCAGCTACATCGAGCAAACTCACCTCAAGCCTTTATTGCCTAAGCTGCATTTCTTGGCCCCCAATTCAATTAAGAAAGGCTGAATTTAGTCTGCCTTGCTTCTCTTATTCAGCAAATCTAAACATAGGTCATTGTTAAACAAGAATAAGGTGAAACCTTGACCAGAAATTTTAACAAGGTAGGATTTATGTTTTTGCATCTTTGACTCTTCTAATCAAACTTTAGGTGGATCCATTAGAGTTCTTGTGGGAAGGGGTCAATACTCACTACTGTAGTACATATTTAGACTACTAACAATAGCTGCTGTCTTAATATGTTGTCAGGTAAGTTGAATTCCTTAAATTCAAGTTGAGGTTTCAACCATCATGAATTCTACCCCAGCATTTATATTCTGCCCATAAATTAGATTTGGAGTGACAGTTGACTTAAATTATGAAGAGTCCCATGATTACTATTCAACACGAGTAGATAAGAACTAAAGACAGAGATAGTTATATGGATGATACTGAAGGAATGGACAAAACACAATGGTTACTTTCCTTGGCACCTATCATATGCTGCTCATCCTGCTCCATATGACTTCTTAATTTAAAAAAAAATCCTTGTAAGAGAGTGTGCTGCAAAGAAAATAGCAAGTCCAGCATCAACTGTATTTCTAGTAATGCCTCTGGCACCATATACATTTGACCCATAAATCTGCTTAAGAAATAAAAAGGTATTGAATATATATTGTATCAATAAAAAGACAAAAGAATCTAGGAATGAAATGGGAAACTATGGGGGCCAAAAAGGGAGACTCAATAAGTAAAGAGGTTGTTTTGCAAGAACTACATTTGCAAGTTTTTGTCTTTTAAGTTTATGCTGTAGCATGTTCTTTGTGTCCATGACATATTACAGGGATGCATTTGCCTGGTCATGTATTCATTTGTACATTCATGTATGGTTCTGAATGGTATCCATTCACTTTTATAAAATGTCCATTTTTCTGTGATTGCCACCATTGCATTCATTGTGGAACAGACAAACTTCCACTGATTGTAAAAAAAAAAAGCCTATAAACTTCAGATGAACCCTTTCATCCTGAACAGTCCCAGGTCACCAGATACTTGGCAGGCAGCATCTAGTGGTCCATCGAGTCTGCCCTCTGAGGGTTTTTTTTTTCCTTTTAAATTTATGTATTTATTAATTTTAATTTTTATTATTATTTTTTATTCGTTTTTATTTTATTTTTATTTATTTAATTTTTGTCAGATGTTGGACATGTGTTATCATATAACATTAAACATGTTGTCCTAAGCATATTTAAACTTAGTTACTGATGATTGACCTTTTATCTCTGCTAGAAGTTGGTTCCAAGCTCTTTCTAACATTACTTTTGAACTTCCCTCCTGTCATGCCCCCGTGTTCTTGATTTTTGCTTAATATTTAAAATGCTGCCTTGTAGAACCTTATTCACACCCTTAATATAGTTAAAGGTTGCAGTCATATCCCCATTTTCTCTTCTGTCCTCCAGGCTGTACATATTCAGTTCCTCAATCTCTCCCGATATGTTTGTCCCTCTTATACCTTGGACCATTTTTGTTGCCCATCTCTGGTCTTACTCAATCTTATCAATATCTTTTTTTAAGATATTTGTAATTCAAGACATTTGTAATTCAACTCACTCATATTTATGTTTTTATTGATTTTTCACATTTTACATATCATAACATTTCTTTTTAAGTAGATCTACAACCTTTTATATACATCTCTGTTATGTTTATACACTTTATACATCATTTTACAATGTTTTCTGATTCTATGTCTTCGTCCCACATTTCTTCTTTAATTTTCTGTCGTTAGTCCATTTGTACCATTTTTCCCATATTTCATAGTAATCTGAGTCCTTTTGTCCTCTCAGCTCAATGGTTAGTTTGTCCATTTCTGCGCAATCACATATCTTCTTAATTATCATATTTTCAGTAGGTGTATTAGAGTTTCTCCAGCATTGCACGTACGTGATCCTAGTGGCTGTTGTGATATTTATAATCAGATACTTAGTGCTTTTGTCGTGTTGCCTTGTAAATATACATGCCCCGAAGCGAAGAAATACTGGACAAAAATACATATTTGGTTACAGGAAATAGTAGGAACAAGAGTAGAATTTACCCCAGAATTCTTTCTTTTTTATCCTTATTATTCTTGTCTATATCTTGTCTTTTCCTCTAGTGCTTTTACAGGTAGTCCTCAAACTACGACCACAATTGAGCCCCAAATTAATGTTGTTAAGTGAGTTTTGCCCCATTTTATGACTTTTTTGCCACATTTGTTAAGTGCATTCCTGCAGTTGTTAGGTTAGTAACACAGTTGTTAAGTGAATCTGGTTTCCCCATTGACTTTGCTGGTCAGAAGGTCGCAAAAGAGGATCACATGACTCCAGGACACTGCAACCATCATAAATGTGAGACAGTTGTCAAGCATCTAAATGTAAATTATATGAACCTGGGGATGCTACAACGGTCATAAGTGTGAAAAATGGTCATAAGTCATTTTTTCAATGCTATTGTAACATCAAACGATCGCTAAACAAACTGTTGTAAGTCGAGGGCTACCTGTATTTCTTACCAAAGTGTTGATATTCCGTTTGCAATCCCTCTGGGGCAGGGATCTCTTTCTTTCATGAAATATTTTATATACTGATGCATAACAGTAATTAATAGTAGGTAATTATAATATATAATCAGGTAATAAAAACCAACTTGCATAAGTCCAATAATTTTGTAAATTAGAATCGGGTTTAATTTAACAGGAACTTTGTATGAACCTAAACTTTGAGGAAGGGCTCTAATATTTTTAACCTATTCTTCATTTCTAAAACTATCTCCTTTGGAAAACATCAGATAGATAAAGATGCATTTATAAAAGGATTTTGCTGCACCAAGAGGTGTGAATTAAACGGTTAGAAAGCTGTGGCTCTTAAAGAAAGTAAGAAGGCAAAGGGTGCAGCCAACACTTGTTCTACGAAGAGCTTCGTGGAGACATCTAACCTCCTGCTGCTCTCAATTTTCATGGCACCTCAAGGTATCTTCGGTGAAAGACTGTACATTTGGTTAGTTACAAATGCCAGATGTGCTTATGTAGTTTAGAAATGACTTGCTCATAGTAGATGGCACGTGGTGTAAATATTCCTTTATGTTTTCAAATAAAGACTTGTGTAAACTTACTCTAGATTTTCAAGCTTTCAATTAGAGTGAACAGAATGAAAGGGGTCTTTCTTTTTTATGTTTGTCAATATTCAAATAAAAGTTTGGTGTAGTGGTTAAGGTGCTGGCTTAGAAACCAGGAGATTGTGAGTTCTAGTCCTGCCTTAGATACGAAAGCCAGCTGGATGACTTTGGCCAGCCACTTTCTCTCAGCCCAACCCACCTCACAGAGTTGTTGTGATGGGGAAAACAGGAGGAAGAAGGAATATTATATATTATTTGCCAGCTTGAGTTACCTTTGAATTAATACAGGTGGAATAAAATTAATAAATAAATAGTCAGATGCTTCATTCTCTACCGGATTTCAGGCATTAACAATGAGAGACATGTTGATACTCTGAAAGCTGTTGGACAGTTCATTTATTAAACTAACCTGACTAGCTATTTAGGGTTTCTATTTAAAGTGGCACATTCTTGCTCCTGAATGCCACTCATGTTAGCAAGAAGCTTGCAGATAATTAAAACTGGAACTAAACAAAAGTCAAGAAGCGTATAATTAAAGTACTACCTTTATTGGATTTTAAGGAGTTGCCCTATGACACAGGAAATATTTAAAGAAGTAGCTTATTTAGTTAATCTATATGTAAGTGAACAGTTTAAAAGACTACTAGTCTAAATTAACTATGAAGACCACCCACTGAGATTATCTCGTAAAGAATTCCCAGTGTTCCGATTCATTATGTGCAACCATTCAATAATTCTAGATAAATGCATAACTAAAAGCTCTATTGCGCTAATAATTTGCACAAGGATAGATGTGTGTGGGGCACCATGCTGAGTTAATTTATTATTCTGCTAACAATTTCTAGAGTAGCCTCTCCTATGAGAAATTATGTTAATATGCTACTCCACTGAGGATATGATAGAGCAACAAGATGTTGTGGCCATTTAATCCCTTTAAGAGACAAAAAATGCCCAGAGGGAAAAGTGTCAGAGGAATGAGGATGATTAACAAAGGGAACCTAGATTTAAAGTTTGATTCAGCGTATTATAAAAATAAGACTGATTCAGCCTCTGGGGAAGCAGTGGTGGGCTAAGGATCGCTCTGCAGAGAAGGTAGCCAATGGCTGCAGGAGAAAGAGGAACAGGTGAATGAATCAGCTCCTCAGAATTCCTTTCTAGAGCAAGGAGGGGGCCAGGATCACCCACAAGTACTCCATACAAAGCTCCCTGCAAGGAGTCTATAAGACAGCAGTCTCCAGTGGATTTTAAGAACTATGGAAACCAGGGGGAAGTCATCTCATTTACGTTTGCATACTTCCTTTCTTAACCACCTTAGGAAATTGCTTGTTAATGGCTTTTTGGGGTGTTAACCAGGGGTGAAATACAAAAATTTTCCCTACCGGTTCTGTGGGCGTGGCTTGGTGGGCGTGGCAGGGGAAGGATACTGCAAAATCCCCATTCCCACCCCACTCCAGGGGAAGGATACTGCAAAATCCCCATTCCCACCCCATTCCTGGGGGAAGGATATTGCAAAATCTCCATTCCCATCCCACTCTGGGGCCAGCCAGAGGTGGTATTTGCCGGTTCTCCGAACTACTCAAAATTTCCGCTACCGGTTCTCCAGAACCTGGCAGATTTCACCCCTGGGTCACTTAACCTTCCTTCAGAAGGGAAAGTTGTATTATAGTAGTGAGATTCCTTCTATCCTTGATGAAAGAAGTTGTATACATGTTTAAGGACTTTACAAAGAGTTTTTTTATTTTTGTGTAAACAGTAAAAGGGTGACCAGGATGTTGATTTTGGAAAGTTATAAATAAAGGAAGAGACTAGAGGAACTTGACATAATATTAGTTGTGGGTTGTTTCAAATGTTCAAATAAAGATTTTGAAACTAACTAAGAAATTCTCCTGTGGGAAAATGTTTTAATTAGGAAAAAAATATTGTAAAAAGGATTTTGAAAGTTGACTAGAGGGAACCAGAGAGAACTAAATATTACAATTAAAGAAGATATTAATACAATTGAACAGTGTTATTTGACTGTGGAAGGATATTTATTTATTTATTTAATTGTGAGATTTATATACCGCCTCACAATGCAAGCACTCTCTAAGCGGTTTACACCAGTAAGCAATGTATAATTATATTTCCCCCAACAATCTGGGTCCTCATTTTACCTATCTCGGAAGGATGGAAGGCTGAGTCAACCTTGAGACCTTGGCTCTTTGATATTTGAGACTAACGCACTGAGAAATTATTCTTAAGATTGTCTGCTACTATAAAAATAGATTTAAACTAGATGACAGAAAAGGAACAGATTTTATTGTACAAAAGAGAGATTGAGGGCAATTTGAAAGTGGATTTTAAAATGTCATGTTACAAGAATGATATGGGAAAAAAGTATAAACCACAAAAGTGATTTATAAATGAAACTTGCTGATGTCTTAATAATCAAAGGGGACATACAAATAATAAATCAGAAGAGAGACTTGGATAGCTTTCTTATCTTAGATTTACAATTGAATCATGTTAAACTGGTGAAGAATTTCTGAGAGGAGACAAAGAAAAAATGATAAGTAATCAAGTTGTGGGACAATATTTAAAAATATCAAAATCAAGTTTTTAAAAATAAATTGAAATAAAATAAATATATGTGTTTCTGGTAGCTCTTAAATGACTTTTTTCTTACTAGGACTGAATGACAAAGCTTTAAAGATTTGTTCATATATGACAGAAAGAAAAGTATATAAAACTGATTTATTTGATTATGATTAAAATATATGTGTTATTATTCCTGGTAGCTCTTAATGGACATTTGCATATTAGGACTAAATAATGATTTTTTTAAATTTGCCTATTAATAAAGAGATGTGATATATGAAGAAGAGATCTTTTAGAGAAATATCAGAGAAGTGTTAAGTTATTTCTACTTGTTTGGAGGGAGTGATATTTTTCTTTATCTTATTAGATATTTTTTTTCCCGGCAGTGTTCATTTTTTTATATTCTTTTTAGTTTGTGTTAGTTTTTCCCTTCATTTGTAAACTTGTTATTTTTTTTTTTAAAAAAAGGCTGAATCAGAACAGGAGAGGCATTTGAATACATTCATAAGATTTTATGTATTTCTGAAATAATAACAAAAATTATCCTTCCCTGACTACAGTATTTAGCTTGTTCCATGATGGCATATTTACTTTCATATCTTTTTTTTATATGGCCATCAACATCAAACAGGGTAATAAACTCTAGTATTTTGTACTCAATTTCTTTTTACACTAATTTCTCTATCCTCTTCAGAGCTCTACCCACCAAGATACATCGTAATGTTTAAATACAGAACTCATGCTCAGGATTTCCAACTTCTCATATTGACAGAACCATAAATCACATTAAATTAATTACCGTACCATGCATCTATAGCTTTAACAGTGTTTATGTAGTGTCATCTTACCATCTCCAGAATGAGAAGGAAGAGAAACCCTGATATTTGAATTGGGAAGTAGACCTCTAATAACGTAACAGCAATACATCATTCAGATTCATCCATTCCATTAAGAGGCCATTTTGAGTATCAGAGCAGATTTGCCTACAACCCCCCCTCCCCCACCAGGATTTCTATTTGTACTTCAGATGTTACCATCTGTATTTAATTATGGGAGTAACCCTACTTTTTATCAAATTATGAACTTAACATGGCTCAGAAGTCAAAATGAAACACTTTTTAAAAATTCCTTTTTAAAATATGAATGCCAGACCTAACATTGTAAGCAAAAAAGTATACTTACAAATCAAATCATTTAATTTATTTATTTATTTTATTTTATTTATTTAAATGGATTTCTATGCCGCCCAACTCCCGGGGGACTCTGGGCGGCTCACAACATACCAGAATCCATTCCACAGTATAAAAAATACAATAATTAAAAAGTACAAAAATTAAAAAGAGTATCTCACATTCACAATCAAGGGGGGAGACCCATATCTAGTCTAGTTGGTCTCACTTTCACCCCACCTGCCGGAAGAGCCAAGTTTTTATTGCTTTACAGAAGGCCAGCAGGGTGGGGATAGTCCTGATCTCTGGGGGAAGCTGGTTCCACAGGGAGGGAGCTCCCACAGAGAAGGCTCTCCCCCTCGGCCCCGCCAACCGACATTGCTTGGTCGATGGGACCTGGAGGAGGCCAACTCTGTGGGCCCTGACCGGTCGTAGGCAGGTATGTGTCAGGATGCGGTCCCGAAGGTAACCTGGCCCTGAGCCATGTAGGGCTTTAAAGGTTAAAACCAACACCTTAAATTGGATCCAGAGACTAATGGGCAGCCAATGCAGCTGGCGGAGGATCGGTGTTACGTGGGTGTATCTGGGTACACCCACCACAGCTCGCGCAGCTGCATTTTGCACCAATTGCAGTCTCCGGACATTCTTCAAGGGTAGCCCCATGTAGAACTGTTAATGTATTGTAACAGTTCTAAAAATGACTTGTCGTCTTGTTCAAGTATCCACTGATTTTGCCTGAGTATTAGAACATTTTTGGCACTATCTAGAGTGTATGATTTCTTTCCTTTATCATTTTAGTCACTCAACAATTCTGTAAAGGAGGCTTGGGTAGTGGTGACTAGATTCACATTATTCAGGGAGTTTATCTGGCTGACAAGGAAGTTAAACTTGAGTCTCTATGTTCCTAGTTTAACACTTTAATCCTGATTCATACTTCTTTTTTCCATTTATATCCTTTCTTTATTCTATCATGTAATTTTTTTTCTATCGTGTAATACGTAGCTAATTTCCTGGTGGTCTCTCAGTTAGCCACTCCAATATTGTACATTTTATTCTGTATAGTTATTGCATCATTCTTTCACACCTTCCCCTCTTATACAGACACCATATTTACCCAAAAGGAGTTTGATCCTGAATTTTAGGAAGTATGTGTAATTAATTATTAGCTTAATCTATTTGTAATCCTACAAGTCCTGCTGTGCTGTGTCATTGCAATGGAACTTTTCTTGAAAAGGATCAGCGAAGAACATTATGACTGTATGTCAAGACTATACACTCCCTAAAGAGTCATCCAAGGTGGAAAGGCCATCCCACCTGTATTGAGCAGAACTGACATAGGAAGAAGCTCGAGGCAGAATTATCACTTTAGTAACAATAGCAAAGGCATCCTTTCATACCCCGCAGGAGAAGATAATGGTAAACGATCCTGGAAAACTACATGAATAGAAAATATAAAATGATTGGCAATATAGAGTGGATGATGAGCTCCTCAGATTGGATAGTGGTTAACGTGCTATTGAGGAGGCGTTGAAGATCTCTCAGGGCACATGTTCATGGTGTGGCTAGATGGCCTTTGGGATATCTACTTTCTGATGTTACTTTTCAGAACAAGAAACTTTGCAAAGACAGATCATAGTGGAAAAGTGGAATGTAAGAAACATGAATATGAAACAACTCAACACATTGAAAGATTAAATGATCGACTACACATTGAGACCTCAGGCATTAGAGAATTAAAGTGGACTGGATTTGGACATCTTCAATTATATCCTGTATTTGATCTCTTCCCAAACCAATTTTTCAGGTCTTCCAATTCATTGCCAGTGTAATCAACTTCATCTACTTTGCAGCTAGTCATCATCTTTACTTTCCTTCCAGCTTTCCCACCATTATAGGCTTCTCAAAGAAAAACAAGAATAGAGAAAACCAAAGCAAACATTTTGTGCAGTGTTGAGTTTTCTCAGCTTGTCAACTTAGGGTCATATTCAGCTGACATCAATTCTAGTATTTCCTTTCCCCCTCCCTTAAATGCCTGTATGTGACACATTTGTATGTGCACGTGTGTATATGAAAACATACACAGGAAGGAAAAGCAGCCTTCCTATGAGATAAATTCCAAATCTTTTATTTATATTATCTCTTCTGAATTCAATGTATGAGAAATTACATTCAATGAACGGAAATTCTAAGGTTGGCTTTTTGGAATTGCTAAAACAGATGTGAATGTTTTATTTAAACAGTTCCATTTGAGTAAGATTAAAGAACTAAAGTTCTTTTTTTTATTATTCAAAAAGTTTTATTAGTACACAATTACATAAATAGTAGCTAAATATTAAATATAAAGTACAAACATTTTTATTTTTTTCTCCCCCCTAACCCACCCCCTTCCCTCCCCACCTCCCCCCCGGACTTCCCAGAGATAATACAGGGCATAATAATAAATTTAAATTGTTAATAAAAAGAAAAAAAAAGAAAAGAAGAACACTATTTTTAAAAAACTTCAACTCCAGATTATACACTAATAATATATCGCATATGTATACAATAGTAAAGATACAAGAAAGGAAAGAAAGAGAAATCTCTTTAACAATACAAACAAACAAACCTCCTACCTCCTCCCTTCAATCCTCTACCTTATACAAAGTAAATATTATATAAATAGTAACTAAATATAAAATACAAAAATCTTAAACTAATATTATTAACATTAAAAATAACCTCAAAGATAAATAAAACTTAACTAAATGTTACGTAAATAATCATTAAATATTAAATTTCATCATAATATTAATAACAATATTATTCTAGATTAACTTACTAACTTCAAAAAACAAAAAATCTTTAAAGTCTTAAAAAAAAGAAAGAAAAAAGAAAAAACAAATCTTCAACAAACTATATATATCTAATATTGTTAACATTAAAGATAACCTCAAAGTTATATAAGACTTTGCTAAATATTACATAGGTAATCATTAAATAGGGAAAAGGAAAAATACAATCATATTAGTCTCTATCCGTCCAATATATTTCAACATCACATCTTTTTGTATCTTGATAGTTGCATCTTTTAATAGCTCAATAAATTCAAATTTGTCAAGTCGTCTCCCATCTGGTCCCAAACCTCCATCTCCTTTTCCCCAGCTATCTGGCTCTGGCACTCCTTTTGGTTTTTTGAGTCTATTTCGTTTTGATCCAGCAAAGATGGCTTCCCCTCCTCCTCCTCTTTTATTTTCATACATCCTTCCTCTGGAATCTTGGATATATCAGCCTTTAAAACATTGACATAAAATTCAGTAGCTTTTTTTATCGTATTAAGCCGGTATCTTTTTCCAGAAAATTTCACTGCTACTCCAACTGGCGCTTCCCATTTATATTGTAAATTTAATCTTTTGAATTCATCAATCAAAAAAGTGTAGCTTTTTCTGGCTTTAAGCATTTTAGAGGGGATTTCTTTCCAAATCTTTAATTCCTGACCATTCACCATGAGATTATTGTTGAACGTTGCCTGTATAATTCTGTTCCGTAGAGCTCTTGTGGTAAAATATATGACAATGTCCCTTGGTAAATGCTTTTGTTTAGCGTACCACGAATTGATTCTGTATATTTTGTCGATTTGTGTAGCCAATTCCACTTTAGAAATTCCAGACACCTGATCCAATGCATCAACCATCCTTCCTTTTAAATCTTCATATAATCCCTCTTTCAAACCTCTGACCCTTATAGCAACTTCCATGGATCTAAACTGTGTCATCAACACCTCTGTTTCAAAATTTGCAATATCATTTTGGATTTTATCTATGTATTTCACCGAGGTTGCCAAAGCTTGTTTATTTGTTTCAATACGTTCTGCCAAAACTTCAATATTTGTTGCTAAACCTTTGCAAACCTCTAACACATCAAATCTGAGTTGTTGATTCATATTCTTCAAAGCAGCCTGCATTTTTTTGTCTATCTCACTAATTTTCTGATTAAATTCCAAACTCAGTTCATGTTTCATAATCTTTAAATTATTTAATAAATTTTCAGGTGTCAAAAGCTGTGGAGGTGTTAACTCAGTATTAAGTTGCGTTTTGGAAATATATCCAGATGGATAGTCATTTCTTTTAGTCAAAACAATCTTTCCAGATTTTGAAGCCATTATGGTGTTTCAAAAGAGTACAAAGAAAAAAGAAAGCCAGGTGCCTGATTAAAGTTCTTTCCAGTTTAAAAACCAGGTAGTCTTTTATTATTAGAAATATTTCAATTATAACTTTAATCCAGGGTTAGGAGACAGAGAAAGAAAAAACCATTTTTCCAAGTTAAAAGTTTTCATGAGAGAGAAAAAAAAAGAAAAAAAGCCTCTGGGAAAACGAAAGTCACTTTCACTTCTCAATCGCCATATTGTTACTTTGTTTCCTTTGTTTCTTTGCCGAAGTGAAAGCTTACCCAGGAGTTGAAAAAAAGGAAAAAAGAGGTTTCATTACTTGCCCATCTCACGCCTGTTTCTCTCTGTCTGCTTCTGTAGTTCAAAAGTAATTGTAAATCCCATTCTGGAAGCAGCGGCTGGTCACGACATCTAGCTCCGCAAAAGCGGAGGTTTCCTGATCTTCGGAGCTGGAGACAGGCTGCATGGGGAGCTCTCCCTTCGCGCCCCTAGATGGCTCCTAGGGCGCTGGGGGGGGGCGCTACCCCACCTGTCAAGCTCTCATCTCTCCCCTTTGCCCGGGGAAGAGATTTCAAAGCCGCCAGACAGCTGTTCTGGCGGCTTTTTACGAAGATCAGAAAGGCGTCCGACGAAGGGACGTCCGCGATGGCGCGCTCCAAACCGGAAGTTCAAGAACTAAAGTTCTTTACAACTTTTTGTTCATAGATATTTATTGTTTGTTGACTGTAGTTTCAAGTTGAGCTAAAAGTGGGATATTTCCCATTGATTTTAATAGCCCTGGATTGCCACCAAATTTTTAAAGCGATTTATTCAGATTTCTGTTCCCTATCTCTTCAATTGTATTATATATAGTTCAAATTTCTTTTAAAAAACCTTAACCTTTTGCTAGCATTCCTTATTTGAAAATCTCTCTTCTTGTTCCTGATCAACACAGCTGTTGCCTAGGTTTAAAAGCATTTGACTTCAGCCAGCATGATGGCTTAGCCAATTAATACTCTAATACAATCATTTCTGAAAACAAGTGCTTTGTCAGAATAAAGAGTGGGATATATCTTGCATAATTTGAATTGGCTTTTGCATTGTCATAATGGTAGAAGTGATGTTTCGGATCACAGGGTGCTGAAGCAGCTCAAAAAAAAAGAGAAATATCAAAGGGAATTAATTTCAGTGTTCTTTAAGTACTTTTTAACACCAGCTTTCTTAATTGTAATTGGTTCTTTAACAAAATAATGCTAATAGAACATTGTTTTGATTCCTTAAAAAAAATGTTCTGGTCTGAACAGGTGGCAGCACCTGCCTAATCTTGCCTAGATTTAGAAGCTAACCAGGGCTAGCACATGATTAGGTCATGAATGGTGACACTCCTAGGAATAACAAGACTGTAGGTGACTGGGGAACTGAAATTCATCCTGGAAAAAGGTACCAGCAAGTGTTTAGGTTGCCAGGATAACTGCATTAAATATGCATGAACTTACCAGGAGCCAAGCTCAAATCAGAAGAGACCTTACTTTAAACTAGTATTCTTTGTAAGTATATGAATCCATGTGTCATATCTTTTCTCATTAGGCTTTGAGGTGAATAGGTTTATTTTAGCCATCAGCTGCACTAGGATGACCATAAGAACAATGGCTTATCTTATTCCTGTTCTAGCATTATAGAGAACATCTAGATCAGGGGTGTCAAACTTATGTCGTCATGGCGGCATCATGTGACGTATCGGGACTTTTTTTTCCCTTCGCTAAACCGGACGTGGGCGTGGCCAGCACATGACGCATCCGGCCCATGGGCCGGGAGTTTGACAGCCCTTATCTAGATTGTTTTAAACTTCCTTTGAATCCTAAATCCTTTTCCAATACACATCAGTTGTCCTCAGCTTATTAAAAGAAATTGCAGACTAAGAAATTATGCTTCTAGAAAGCCAACATAGCTGACTTAACAAAGACTTCGTAGTTTTTTCCTAACTATTTAAATAAGCAGCACAGTTGAAGAGATGGAAGAAGCATGTGGACAGGTAGTTATTTGTATACATTGGGGGGAGGGAGTTAAAGAACCAGGAGTAGGCTACCCACTGGCTCCATGATATTGTGGCAACTCTTGCGGTGATCACTTGTATTGCAACTAAAATTGAGCAATAGTACTTGCCACCAAATTATGGCAGCAAGTGTCTGTTTCACTTAAACACTATTCACTAAGATATGATTGTATGAAAAAAGATTTGTTCTTGACTTGGCTTCATCATCTGCATCTTTTCCAATGTGCCTTCAGTATGCTGCCGAAATCATTATAAAGCTCACAGCCTGTAGGGAGAAATTATGGCATGGGCTGAGAGATTAGTAAAACACTGCCCTTTATCTATGTGAAGGTTTACTGGACAAACAAAGAAAAGAGAATTAAATTGGTTGAATTGAGATCTCCAGTCCCGATGATTATGGGGCCACGGTTGGTTTCAATGAATAAATTTCAGGAAGGAAGTTATAAACAACCAGTACCTTGGGGCAGAATAACTGAACCATTTATCAGTTCTCATTAAAATTAACGATACTTGATTTCAAATTTTGGGCGTGATTCCTTGGGTACAAGTGCTGAGGATTTTACCTTCCAGCACACCAACTTTAATATTCCTACTTTCTATGATACAGTAACATATTACAGTAGACACATCAGCATTGTGATTGTCAAACTCAACAGAAGAGAGATTTAAATATCAAAAGTGCTTAATGGCACTCAGTTGAGAAATAAGCATCCTTTCCTAACTTGCTGCCTTCTAAATAGGGATCAAAATTGGGAGATATGCTACCTAACATAGTCATTGGCCCATTGCTTCTTGGAAATTCTGTGATACACACCTGGAAGGTCCCAAAATGTGTTATGCTGATGTCAGTAAATTACCATTAAAACATTAATCTTACTCACAGGAGGATGGCTCATTTTTTTCCAATTCAGATTGAGACAGTGGTCATCTAAACATCTAGAACGGGAGGAAGTTTTATAAATGTTTGAACTTGTAATAGGCTTTATTGCTTGGGACAAGCAAAGATCACTATTAATTAGCAGAAATACTTAGAGTTATTTTAGTCTGAGTAGTTGTTACCGGATCAACATTTCTGAAAAATTTAAATTGTCTTATTTTTTATTTTGGCAAATGGTTTGTAGATCCCATAGCTACAGAGAGGGAGAGGAAGAGGAAGGGAGGAAGGAAGGAGTAATCTACTATCCTTAATAGCTCTTCAAAGTATTTAAAGCTTTTATCATTATTACCAAATAAAATATGGTATCAAACCTGCCACAGAAACCTAGACAGATTGTGCTAACTCAAGAAATTCTGTTATGCAGAACATAACATGAGAAGAAATTGGAAAAAAAGAAAAAGAAAACAGTATACTTGCTTCAAGTTCTCTATTTTATGTTCAATCTGGTAAGAATTAAACAGGCCTCGAGCAACTTGAAACTTATTTTGAAAACATTCATTTTGGATTAATTCTAGCATATATTTTTATTCTTTGATAATCACCTTCCCTTATAAAAGTTTCCGGTTTTGCTGTATGATGCTCTGGTCAAAGCACTCCAATAAAACACATGTCCACAAACTTCAATCCTTGCAACTCTGACGGGGGAGTGGCGAGCGAGGGATGTGTGCATTTCTCTACCTTTTCCTGAGATTTTTATTACTTTCCCCAGTTTCCAAGACAGGAAAGTGAACAATAAGTATCGCAGCCTCAGAAAGGGGAAAAGGATGTTCCCAGAACATGACTTACAACTTAACCATCAAAGTATTGAACTGGTAATCTAGTGGTGATTTATGGTGCAGACTATTTACATATAGTTATGGGGATGAAGTGGACTTTGAAGAAGTAGGATAGAAAGAGTATTGCTACTTTTGAACTCTGGTGTTGGAGATGACTCCTGAGAATATCGTGAATAGCCTAGAAAACAAACAAATGGTTCATCAGATTAACCCAGGTACAAACAACCAGGCTCAAATTATCCTACTTCAAAATATAGATAGCAGCAGCAGCAAAGTGAAGGGATTCAGTTACAGTGGCAACGGGTGGATTGTTGGAAGACCTAAAGGAACAAGTTGGGGACAAATCATTCTTGAGAAAATCTGTCTGTATGGTCACTAAGAGTCAACACTGACATGGCGGCATATAATCAGTCATTAATCAGTCATGGAAATGAAGCAGTTATCTGGTTCAAAATTAGAAGACAGAAGATTAATGCAAAATAGATCTGAGCATCAGATGTCATTTGTTCAAAATACGATATGTAAATTGAATTGGAAGGGCTACCTTAAGACAAGATTGTAGAACGTTCCTGACATCTGATGCTGAGATCTATTTTGCATTAATCTTATGTTAGAATTGTGTTATGGTTTGGTTTTGTATTTATCTCTTTTTAACTGTGTGTGTCTATATGGAACCTTAGGTTCTTTTGGCAAAAGTCGGTTTTTGTTAAATCCTTGTCTTCCTAACAAATGTTTAAATATTGGAAATGAGCAGTTGCCTTGTAAGCAACTTGTCTTAGATTGGCTGAGCTACAGGCTCCTTAAGTTTCTGTTTGGTTTTCCTTTTCTTTCCCGTAGACACTTTCAATCCTCTCATGATGGGATCAGATGGGAAGTGAGAAACTGATTTTACAGGGATGGTTACAGAAGGGACCTAATTTTCCAGTTGCTATTCATTCCCGTGCATGGGTCAGAATTGAAGTACTTCAGAGAGAGAGAGAGAGACTGATTCGACCCCGAGGACATCTTTCTTATGGCATATGGCCCAATATTAAACCATTCAATGGCACCATTGGGACTTTAAGAGTATTTAAGTTTTTCTTCCCAATTCATAATTGACAACAAACACCTTTGCTCTCCTGTTTTTTTTTTGCCTTGGGGCAATTCAAAACAGTTCCTGGGCTGCTTTCTGTGTTGCAATCGCAGATTTCTCAACATATGAATGCACTTTACCCTCCTTGAAGCAGTATTCCTAAATGTTATCCATGGACATGTTTATTCGTTTCTCACTTATAAGAGATAAAACTCCAAATGTTTGGGGTACAAGAACGCAAATGATATAAAAATAATATTCTGCTGCCGAACTGAAAATGTGACATTAAATAAAGCTGCAAGAGCATCAATGTTATGTTACTGCCCATTTATAGCTCAAAGTAAAACTGCTCCCCGTGTGCAAACCAGAATTATGCAGAATGTCAATTAAATCAACTGTAATCTCCCAGATACATTTTTTATTGCTGGATTCATTAGAAAGGCTCTTAAGGTAATGAATAGTCGTCACTTTTACCAAGGACTGCTGATTCCTTTATAAATGATGACCACTAAAAATGCAGAAGAGACATTTTAAAATCTGGCTGTATTTACACTCTGCCTTTATACTTGAAGTAAAGTAAAATTTACTTGACATATTATGAAAATCACTACCAGACATCAGTTCTGTACTTTAGGATATGTGCATTTCAGAAAACTTGTTTTAAGGTTACATAATAAAGCAGTATAAAAAAGCATGAAATCAGATAATTTGTTTTGTTTTATCAAATTCCAAAAAACTATTCTTTATAATGTATTCTGCTTTTCTTTCTTATAGCAAGTCCACACGCAACACCATCGACTCTTCATTTTCCAACATCACCCATTATTCAACAGCCTGGGCCATACTTCTCACACCCAGCAATTCGCTATCATCCTCAGGAGACTCTGAAAGAGTTTGTCCAACTTGTCTGCCCGGACGCTGGTCAGCAGGCTGGACAGGTGGGGTTCCTAAATGTAAGGAAGCTGTTTCTACTTTTTTTCCAGAAGTTTTGTTTCTATAACCATTGAAATGATATAAACAGATTTGTACACATAAGAAAATCATTCTGCTTAGGGGGCATAAACCAGCCCAAGTTAAATGTGTTTCATTCATGTTGATTATGATGGGAGTTAATATAATTTAAGTTGTCTTTATTTGGCTACCTTGTGCCTATAATTTATACCTTCTACATACTAGACTTTAATCAATTTTTGCCAGTAATGAAATCTGCTAAATTTTGATGTAAGTGATTAGGGCGACATACCACAGGTAGTCCTCGACTTACAACCACAATTGAGCCCAAAATTTCTGTTGTTAAGTGAGACATTTCTTAAGTGAGTTTTGCCCCATTTTATCACCTTTCTTGCCACAGTTGTTAACTGAATCACTGCAGTTGATAAGTTAGTAAACCAGTTGTTAAGCGAATCTGGCTTCCCCCCATTGACTGTCTTTGTCAGAAGGGGATCACATGACCTTGGGATACAGCAATGGTCACAAATATGAACCAGTTGCCAAGCATCTGAATTTTGATCACATGATCATGGCATTGCTGCAAAGGTTGTAACTGTGAAAAACAGCACTAAGTCACATTTTTCAATGCTGTTGTAACTTTGAATGGTCACTAACTGAACTGTTGTAAGATGAGGACTACCTGTGTGTGTGTGTGTGTGTGTGTGTGTGTGTGTGTGTGTGTGTGTAGCATTTTTTGCTGATAAATGAAAATAAAGGGAGACTATTATAAATCTATTTCGAGCTACTTAGCTCTCGTCAGATAACCATACCCTTATTGGGATTTGAACCTGGGCTGCCTGCCTTGTAAGGCAGCAGCTTAGCCATTAGGCCACAGGCTCTATTCCCTATCAGCTCTTCACATTGTATATGCTAATTATAGCATATGTCCAGTTGAAAAGTCTACGTTTATGTCTCAGTTGAGCAATGGCAGACCAGGATGTTTCTCTGCTGTCTGAAGTATCACATTCTGAATTAGTATGTGTAGGGGAGGGGGGCACATGCATATCAGTGTTTCTCAGTCTCAGTAACTTTTCAGATATGTGGACTTCAAATCCCAGAAATCTCCAGCCAAAATTTCTGTAAATTGAACTTCACATATATTAAAGCTGTTGAGGTTGAGAAACATTGATTGATGTATATGCATACAATGGCATCCATGGGGCGGGAGGTGGGGGCTGGAGGATGCTAAAGTAGTCAAGACCTCTACCCTTTGTGCATTCACGCAACATTATTATAAATACTGAAAGAGTGGGGCTTCATTCACACAATTATGATGATCATCTTGACTTTTTGCTCTCCCCATGGACACTCCTGTATGTGTATACAGTACTCTCTAATTCTAACATCTTCCCATTGGCATCAAACACTATTCTGTTGCTTGTATTTGTATTATTATTATACCCCATGTTGCAATCATTGCTTATTCACAGCAATGTTCTGCTTTATAGAGTATCTGATCATTGCCCAATAATAGTTAGCAATGGGTAAATTGACTTCATCGGTAATTTGATGGTCTTAATTTTGCATTCCATACAATATCGTATATATGATTTGAACTTCACATTCATGTTCAGAGTGTCAATTAACATGAACCCAAAAAATAATTATTTAGCTTCTTTTTACCTAATTCCCGGATTTCCAAGGTTAATCCAAAATATAGAACAATAGTAATTTTTATTAATTATTTCTATAGAAAAATTAATCAAAACAGCTGTTTTAAATCAGCCACATTTACTTTTTTTTGTAATGGCTTTCTTGTAGCATTTGAGATTTACTTGACCAGTACTTGAACTCAGGAAGATAAAAGTAGAGTTTTTTATGGTCTGTTATTCCTAGGAGCTATTATCTTTTTTCCTTATCTCTGAAAAATTAAACAGTGTTCCAAAATTTTGGTTGAATTATCTTAGGTTGTTGTTAAATTTAACAATTATCTTCAGGTTACTAGAATAACATTCCATTTATATGGACAAATGACTACTTCGGTGTATAGCCTTATCTAAAATAATATTTGGTTTTCTCACAGTAGAGTACAAGTGAAGAATAATGAAGGCCACAGTTATTTTTACTCATTACATTTCTGATAACAGAATTTTTCTTGATTTTAGCACTCAATTTGTAATCTACATATAATAAAAAATACATGGATGTTAGTGTTTTAGATTCACACCTCAGAGTTGTATCCATAGAACCACAAAGTGTAGAAGAAAAATAGCTACCAGCTGTATTGCATAATTTCTTAAGAAGGTATTAACAGTATGGAAGTTACAACAGAGAATCACCATGTGTTATCTTTGATTTATAGAGTTTTGTTTACGCATTGTTTCAGCTACTTTGATGTCTGGCTATTGTCCCTGCAGTATAAACTATATGAAAAACAATATAAGATGTCCCAAAGGTGCTTTTTCAGGAGGCAACTGGACTTTCTTGCTTTTTCTTTGAAGACGTTTCGCTTCTCATTCAAGAAGCTTCTTCAGCTCTGAAACGCCTTCAAAAGAAAAAACAAGGAAGTCCAGTTGCCTCCTGAAAAAGCACCTTTGGGACAACCATGACCTGGATGACTGAGAATCTCTACAGACTTTTAACAATATAAGATGTTCTTATGAATAAAAGTAAATATCTGGTCCTGGTGACCGACCCAAATTCGATCTCGCATCATTATCCTGGGACATGTATATTTACCTTCATTCATAAAATGTTCTCTCGGGTATTCTTTAATATAAGCTGGATGTATGCATTCTTCTTTAATACAGTGGTGGACCACCAGCTTTTTCATTGAGTTTTCCTTGTCCATTTAGCCATATTAGGTTTATGTCATGTGTATTTATCCCAGCCATTTAATTCCAGAGGCAATTAATGGTTCATTTTTTCTTCTGTATCTGACAGCCCAATGGTAGCAGCCAAGGCAAGGTGCACAATCCATTCCTTCCAACCCCAATGTTGCCACCACCGCCTCCTCCCCCAATGGCTAGGCCTGTGCCTCTTCCAGTGCCAGACACAAAGCCTCCAACCACGTCGACAGAAGGAGGTGCCGCTTCTCCCACATCACCGAGTAAGTACAGCCAGAAGGAGGAAACAAGAGGCTGACATGGGTTGGAAAGAGATTTATGTTTTCATAGTTCTGTAAAATGAAACTTAAATTAAATTAAAACATTGCTGTCAATAAGTACATCAACTAATGATTTAATGAGAGAGAGAGAGAGAAATGACTGTGCAAATAAGCAATGGAAGATTTCTACAAAATAGCATCTTTTTTGAGGGGAGAAGAGTTGCAAGCAATTTGATATGTTCAGTATGTCTGATTCTTATTAATATCACATGCCTTCAATTAAAAGTATATAAGCTTTTTTTTTCCTTGTCAAATTTTTGTCATTTTTTTACAATTTTCAACAATGCAGAACATCTCATGCCCAATTTTTCTAATATTTTATACTGATCACCAGAATGCATCTCTGGTCTAATGGTGATGCTGGCATAATGCTTTACAGCTTCCAAAAGGGGGGAGGAAATTTCTTGGTGATTTGTGGTCTTTATTTTAACTCAGAGAGCAGCAGAAGCACGAAAATCCTATTGACGCTGAATATGATCGGACTGTAAGAAGAGATGGAATTAATAATAAGTCGTTGCATCAGTATTGCCAAAAGAAGGAATAATATTGAGAGAAATTTTCATGAATTTAAAACTAGTTTGAAAGCATCTTTAAAAGTATCATCAAGAAGCAAAGATCTCTGAGCAAAAAGTCTTAAGATCTCATTTTGGGGCCATCCTGTTTTTCCTTACCGTAGAGAAGGAATGTGACAACTCTACAGGCAAGCTTTATGGTGATTTAGCTGTTTGGGTCTCCAGTAATATTCTTTGTTTTAACTCATTGCAAAAAAAAAGGCATTTTTAGCAATGTGAAAATTATTCAAAAAATGAATAAATGAATGAGCAAAAATGTAACCTGCAGTCTTGTCTCTGAAAGCTTAAGACTTTGACACACCATATCACAAATTGATGCTCTAATCTGTTTAGATGCATATGTAGGAATAAAAATATTTCACATTTAGACAACCACTTTTTCTTCTCTGAAAGAGGTAAAAACATGCTAATAAAAAGAAGACTTAAAGAGCACTGATTGGATTGAATTAAGTTAAGTACCCATCTTGGTAATTAAGAAGGTAACAGTCACTTTATTCAAGGCTATTAATAACATGATAACTAGATTTAAAGGCCTTTTAGCCTTTACTATCAGTACCACTAATGTTGATAGTTTGTAGATTCAGCACATCCACTTTGTCTTACTCACTCATGACAGACTATTTGGCTGAAGTAAGATAATGATATAAAATGCTTCGTGAGCTCCAAATGCTGTATTAAAAAAAGAATATTGCTATTCACTCTGACAAGTAAAAATAAAATAAAATTACTAATCAAGGCATTGTATGAAGAAAACATATTCTATGACCTGAATTTTCACACCTTTTATTTCTGCTTCTTTGTAAGACAAAAGGTTGTTGAAACATAACAACTTGTATTCTTAATTGTCTCCTTTGTGATATACATTTTTAAAGATTTCATCAAATGCATTTCAAAAGATGGGTCACAGCTGCTGTGTGCCTGAAACTTTGATTTAAACTAGATTAAATAAAACTGAAATTTCCTGATTGCTGGATTTGTTAATCCTCCCAGGGATTTATAACTTATATAGCTATGGAATCTGAAACATGAGTGTAGGCAGTTTCACAGTTAACCTCCTGAAAGCTCCGGTGGGAGCTTCCCACAATCACAAATAGGTGATAAATTATTATTTGGAAAAAATGAATGGTATGCCATAGTAGATGAATCTTATGGGAGGGCTACATTAAAACAAGGTGAGCAGTTGAACTGGCTGGCTTTGGAGGATTATTTTTCATATTTCTTCTGTCAGCTTCTTGTCCGCCTCTTAGTACAGCATCTGTAGAAGATCAAATATTATCACCAATCATATAAGAATAGCAGACCCTGCTTGTATCATACATATCATCCTCTTTGGAGAGATGAAAACGCACGCTGTATTAGATTAACGCTGCCTGGGATTTTGCTTTGTTGACTATATTTCTTTGAGGGTAATAATTATTTCAGAAAAAGAAGGAATTTTAAGACTACCCTCTGTGCCACAGAAAATGAAAAATCAAGTCACGAGTTACATGTTTTGGTATATTGAATTAGAACTTCTGGTTCGGTGTTGTCAGCTCTAATGTGTAACATCTCTAAAACATTAATCCTCCCCAGATACATTATCTGGGACCAAGCAACTGGAGATAATGTCTGTTACATTTCAGATATTATTTGGGCAGAACAAAGGCTCTTTTCATCCTGTGTGATACATATGAAACCCAGTTTGGAAGGACAAATATGTAAGAATAATAGCAACAAGAACAACTATTACTTCAGATCAGCATTTTGTTTTAATTTCTTAAGGGCTTCTCTAAAGTAAATGATTGATGATTAAAATATTGCCTAATGGCAATGAATGATTGTGACATTCAGGGGATGCTAAGAGGTTGTGAAGTATCTTACTTTCTTTTTGTTCTCTGTCTATATTTCTGTCGTTCATTCATTATAAACAACGTACTCTTCTGCATCATGACCTCATGCATGCAGAATCTGTGGTTTTGCTCTCTAAATAGAATCTGAAACATAATAGATAAGCGTCATTTAGATCAGTTTTTTCAAACTTGGCTACTTTAAGATGTATCGACTTCAACACCCAGAATTCCCCACCCAGCATTACCAGAATTCTGTGGTTGATGTCCACTCAACTTAAAGTTGCCAAGTTTGAAAAACACTGATTTAGAAGTGTCAAAGTTGCAACTACGTTAATAATTGTATTAGAGATGTTTTGGAACCATTCAGTCTTCATTTACTTCAAAATGGGACTGACTGCTAGCAGTATTAGGAAAAAGATTTACAAAGATGAACTTCAAGACTGACAAAACAGTGTATAAAATTGGATTTAAATATTTAGAAACACATATAAATAGGAATTTGTGTTGATGGTGCATAAATAAGAAGAAATCATTATTATATTACATTATAGCAAAAAGATATTTTAGATTTGATGTGATGAGCTTCAGCTGGCTTGTTTAGTAGCTAATTAGCAAATGGCTAATTTATTAGCACATAAGAATTGTGTTTCACTCATATCCCTTCTACGTGTAATAAGTCCCTTTGATAATGTTAGATATACTTACAATGTCCTTTTAACACAAAGTTGTAAGAACATTATCTGCACAAGTTATATTATTTGTTCATTTAACTGTATGGCTGATTTTGTGTCTCTTGAGTAGAAGACTTTGCATGACATGACATGAGAGAGAGGGGGGGGAGGGAGGGATATAGATATAGATAATCACACAATTTTTATGTTCATGTGTTTTATGATGGTATTTACTGTAATGTATTTCTCTATTTTTGATTGTTTTTTCCAATGTTACTCTCCTGAGAAGCTCACTTAAAGTCATGACTGTTCCCCTAGCTATATATTCTATTTCTTTGAGTTACACAATAGTTTTATGACAGGCCATTACTTTGAATAGGGTAGAGATCACCTAATTTATACCATTAATTATGTTATTAGGACATTGGAATAACGCATAAAGCTCCAGTTGTCCCAAAGATGCTTTTTCAAGAGGCAACTGGACTTTCGGGTTTTTCTTTAAAGACATTTCACTTCTCATCCAAGAAGCTTCTTCAACTCTGAAGAAGCTTCTTGGATGAGAAGTGAAACATCCTCAAAGAAAAACCAGAAAGTCCAGTTGCCTCTTGAAAAAGCACCTTTGGGACAACCATGATTTGGATGTCTGAGAATCTCCATAGACATAAAGCTCCAGTCTTCACACAGTAGATAATTTTTGCTTTTTTAAACCAGTAGTTATATACTTCTTTGAGAGGTTAGATCTTAGATCTGCCCTGCGGTGCTGCCCTGGAAACAGTGAAGGACCGGCCCGTGGTGCCTCTGCCAACGGAGCTTCGTTTTTGCTGATAGAGGGTTTCAGGAGGCCATCTTGTACAAGAAAAGCCGTTTGAAATAACTTTCCATGCTTAACTCCAAATACGTAGCGTTAGTTGACATTAAAAAGCAAGATACTCTTCTATTGCCTACTGATGTCCATATTTATTTCTCCATCATTTGAAATCCAGTTGTCCTAAGTCAGATTCTTGATCCTTATAATGTGACTTCATTTTCATGTTCAACATTTGTTTGGGTGGCTCTGAGATCAGTGTTGTTGTTGTTGTTTGTCTGTGATCTAGTGCTGCTTCCTGAACGCATGTGTCCCTTCCCTTCACAGCCTATTCAACACCCAGCACCTCCCCTGCAAACCGATTCGTCAGTGTTGGACCACGGGATCCAAGCTTTGTAAATATCCCTCAACAGACACAGGTGGGATGCTTTCGACTTCCGTTCTGTTTGCCATGCTGTTTGTTAACAACTATGTTGTTCTTTAGTGTTGCTTTGGCAAGTGATTTATGTCTCTCCATCAGTTCATCTTCACAGTCTGAATATTAGTGAAATGTCACATCTGGTAGTTGTTTGTTTTTGTTTTGAGAAATTCTCATAGCGATAATGGGGTTATTTTTCCACAGTGTTATTTCCTCTTCTTTTTCTTTTCTGACAATCTTCTGCTGTAAAGATAGTCAAATGGCTACTTTCAGTTCAGAATATTCTTAATGTTTCATTCTATGCACTGACATCACATGACAAACATTATAAGAAATGTTATGACTTATATGCATTCTGTGTAACTGCAAGTAGAAAGTCCAGTCCTCTTTCGGCAATTAGCAACTATATTTAAATTCAAATTTAAAGCTAATTTTCCATATGATAAGTTGAAAAGAAAAAAGGAACCTCTACTTTAAATCAGCTTTTGACATCTGCTAAAAGGCAACAGCCCTTGGATTTTCTACTGGTCTCCCAAATATTAACAAGATCTGATCCTGCTTTATTTGCTTTGACTTTAGCCAATGAAAATTATTCTGGAAATGGTCTAAATGAGTGGAACAATACTTTTTTTTCATATGTTTAAAATCAGAGTGTTAGTTTGCCCATTCAGTTACTCTGCAATCAGGATTGATAATATACAAGGCAGTTGCTAAAGGCTTTAATTGATGCATGGATCAAGAATACATTGAATGACATAGAGCAAAGGATCCAGAATGGAATAGGTAATCATATTATACTACATGCTTGAGAGACATGATTTCTCCAGTGCAGAGAAAAGCATGCAATTTCAAACAAACCATCCACCTTTCTATGCTTGTTCAATGGTTTTTTTAAAAAACCAAGCAAAACCACAAACAGCTCTTCTAAAGACATCTATCCTGAAGGGTGGTGTCTGACATTTTCTAATATACCTGTAACAAGAGTAATATTTGACCACTCTATGGAATTGTAAAAGCTGCAGTATATTATGAATTGTGTCTGCTTAAATGAGATTGGTATCTTCAGTAAGAATGGTACCTAATTAAATGTGGAATGCTGTTAACCTGCAGTGTAGCTCGCCATGATATTTACCTCATGAAGGGAGTAAAAACTCTCATAGAAAGCTTCTGAACTGACTGAAACAATCCTTGCTTGGTCTATGCAGCTGATGCAGAGAATATCTTGATTATCCTGATTCCATTAGACGTTTATTTTGTGAGTTCATAATGACTGATAAAGTAGTTCTCTTTAAGCTACTTTTGAGCAGATACCTTTAGCCTTGCACTATAAGTCTAGTTAACTGAAAGTGGCCATGTCTATTCGATACATAAGTACATTTGTTAATGAAATGTTTACTGCCCTGATCCTAACAAATTCTTTGCTCACATATTTTGGGATGCACAGCCTTTGGCGTACCACTCAAATGCTAAGTTCAGCTTTCAGCTATAAAAAGGTTGTATGTCCTCGACTGGAGTGATTTTGTTCTAGATTAGCCACAACCCTTGACCTGCTTTTTTTTTATTGAAAAAGTTTTATTAGTACAGAGTACAAACATTTTTTAATTTTTCTCCCCACCCCCACCCCCTTCCCTCCCCCCCGGACTTCCCAGAGAGAACACAGGGCATAATATCAGTAACTACAGAAGAAAAAAGAAAAAAGAAAAACCCCTCAACTCCAAATTACACATTGCTAGCGTCATTAAATTTCTATATTTTATATTATTTCCCATATAATTCTAAAAAATAAAAAATAAAAATTGAAAATATATTAATTATATAATCTGGGTTATACAAAGGAAGGAAAACAATTTCTCCCTCCTCCTTTCAGTCAACTTTCTAGATCTAAATCTTAAAAAAAAACGTTAATAATAGTAATAATCTCATAATTAACTAAGACCGAGAAAATTTTACATAGCTAATATCAAGATATTAAATAATAATACCTTTAAATTTCATCATAACAACATATTATTCTAAAACAACTTATTAACTCAAATAAAACTAAAAAAGTATTACATGTCTACATATTAAATAATAAAACTTTTAAATTTCATCATAACATAATATTATTATACAACAACTTTAATTCATAGTAAAAAATATTAAATAATAATACCTTTAAGTTTCTCATAATAACATTATTATACAACAACTTATTAGCTCAGATAAAAAATTGTTACACATCTACATATTAAATATTAAAGCCTTTAAATTTCATCATAACCACATAATATTATTGTTCAACAACTTGTTAATTCATAATAAAAAGATATCCTTAAAGGTAATATTGATAATAATAATAATAATAATAATAATAACAATAAAAATAATAACAATAAAAATAAAAATAATAATAATAATAATAGTAAAAATCTAAAGAAGAGAGAGAGAAAAACAAAAACCTAAGACAAATAGAGAAAAAAAATCCTTCCTTTAAAACAATTTTTAAAATTGTTAAAAAATCTAATTGTAATAATTTAAAACTCAATAGTTTTAATTAGAAATTAAGAATTCCAATTCTTAAAAAATTATTTAAAAAAAAGGAAAAAAGAAAAAAAATTTTTTTTTCCTTTTTAAAAAAAGAAAGAAAAAAGGAAGAAACAACAATAATAAAAAAAGGGAGAAGAAGAAAATACAATTATATTATCAAGATCCATCTAATACATATCAACACTACTTCTCTTTATATCTTATTGGTTGCCTCCTTTTGTATCTTGATGATTTTGAATTTATCAGCTCCTCTTCCATCTGATCCCAATACTCCATCTCCTTTTTCACATCTTTCTGACTCTGCGATTCACTTTGACTCTTTAAGATTATTTCATTTTGATCCAATAAGGATGACTTTTCCTCCTTATCTTCTTCTACATTCATACGTTTTTCTTCTGGAATTTTAGATATATCAGCCTTTAAAATATTAACATAAAATTCGATAGCTTTGTTTATCGTATTCAGCCGGTATCTTTTCTCCAAAAATTTCACCGTAACTCCTGTTGGTGCTTCCCATTTGTATTGTAAATTCAATCTTTTAAGTTCATCAATCAAAAAAGTAAATTCTTTTCTAGCTTTAAGCATTTTAAAGGGAATTTCTTTCCAAATCTTAAGTTCCTGACCATTCACCTGAAGATTATTCTTAAATGTCGCCTGAATAATTCTGTTCCGTAAGACTCTTGTAGTAAAATATATAACAATGTCCCTTGGTAAATGTTTTTGTTTTGCATGCCACGAATTGACCCTGTATATCTTTTCAATTTGTGTAGCCAGCTCATCTTTAGAAATTCCAGAAACCTGTACCAAGGCCTCAGTCATTCTTCCCTTCAAATCATCATATAAACCTTCTTTCAATCCCCTTACTCTAATAGCAAATTGCGTTCTTCTAAACTGTGACATCAACACCTCTGTTTCAAAATTTGCAATATCCTTTTTAAATTTGTTTATATATTCCACCGAGGTTGCCAACGCTTGTTTATTTGTTTCAATACAATCCTCCAAAAAATCAACATTTGTTGCTAAACCTTTGCAAACCTCTAACATGTCCATCCGTAGCTGCTTTTCCATATTCTTCAAAGCTTCCTGCATTTTATTTTCTATTTCAGTAATTTTTTGATTAAATTCCAAAATTAAGTCTTGTTTCATAATCTTTAAAGTATTTAATAAATTTTCCGATGTCAAAACTTGTGGAGGTGTTGGTTCAGTAGCAAGTTGCATTTTAGAAGTATAAGCAGAGGGGTAAATAGACCTTTTATTCAAGGCAATCATTCCATATTTTGAAGCCATTGTTATAGTTCCAAAAAAATTGATCTGAAAACACCAAATCACTATCAGTTGTTATAATCCAAAATTGAGAATCAAAAATAAAAACCAGTTTTCAAATTCAAAAATTTCCCAAAGTCCAAAGACCACAAACAGAACACAAATAACTTTCACTTCTTCTTTATTATACTTCCAAAAAGGTGCAAAGGAGAGTCAAATCTAAAAAAAATCTTGCAATTTCCAGGGCAAATAGTCTTTTGTAATTTATTTATATTAGTAAAATTATCAATTACTGTTATAATCCAAAGTCACGGAGCAGAGAATAAAAACCAATTTTCAAAATTTCCACAGGAGAAAAGCCAGAAAAAAAAATCAATCTTTCCAAACTTGAAACCATTTTTATATTTCCAGAGAAGTATAGAAAAAAGCCATAACTCTAAATAAAATTCTTTCCAATGTACAGGATAGAGAGTTTTTTAATTTCCACAATCAGGAGACAGAGAGAAAAAAAAAATCAGTCTTCAAAGTTATAGTTTTCCATAAGAGAAAGAGCCACAAACAAACAAGGCAAAAATCACCTTCACTTCTCTTCCCAACTTCTTCAAAACGCCTTAAAAAGCCAGATCTCTAAAAAGATACTTTCCACTTTCAAAGGCAAATAATCTTTATTTTTTTTCTTTTTTTTTAAGAAGTTATCAGTTATCAAAGAATATAAGAAGGACAGCCAGTTTTCAGTTTTCAGAACAAAGAGTTTCCATAAGAAAAAAAGACCACAAGCAAAACGGAAGTCACTTTCACTTCTCCTCCTTCAAATGCCATATTGTTGCATATTGAATGTTACTTTGTTTCTTCAAATAGAAGTTAGCCGAGGGTTTAAAAAAAAGGAGAAAAAAAATCCATACTTGCCCAGCAAAGCCCCTGGTTCTCTCTGTCTGCTTCTTTAAATGCACAGGAAAAAAAAAGTTTTATAAATCCTCTTCTAGAAGCAGCGGCGGCTTCGGCGTCTTGCTCCGCAAAAGCGGAGATTTCCAGGCTCCCGGAGCTAGGGGCAGGCTACCTGGGGAGCCTTCCCTTCGCGCCCCTGGATGGCTCCTAGGGCGCTAAGGGGGCTCTACCCCACCTGCCATGCTCTCCTCTCTCCCCTATGTCCGGGGCAGAGAGATTCCAAGCCGCCAGACAGCTGTTCTGGCGGCCCGGCAGGGAGTCGGAAAGATGTCCCGAAGAAGGAACACCATCGGCGCCGAATGCCAAACCGGAAGTCAACCCTTGACCTGCTTTATCACAAAGAAAAAGCACCAACTGGAAGTAAAAGAAGCTATACCTATATGTGTATGAGAAAGACTAAATGGATACTATTAAATTCAATCAAAGCAAGGGGAAAAGTTAAAACTTTTCTAAATGACCTCACATTTTAAGGTCTTCTTCGAAACAATAACTGCAAGACAAACACCGCTTCTATTTTTTTACTCTTATTCAGAACCTAATAATATGGAGCCAAAGTTAAACTTGCTTTATTTGCCATCTCTCAAAAGGTGTTTCAGCTATATTTCTTTTCTTTTCTTTTTTTATTGAAAAGTTTTAACAGTACAAAGTACAAACATTTTTCTCTTTTCTCCCCCCCCCCCATTCCACCCTTCCCACCCCTCTTGCCCTCCCCTCCACACACACACACCGACTTCCCAGAAAAAGCACAAGGTATAATTTGAAAACAAACATAAAACTAAAATATGCTAAAAAAAATTATTGATTCTAACATTCTTCTAGTTCTTAACTCCTTATTACACAAAAATTTAACAACAAAATCTAAAAATTAATCATTTATCATTAAGAAACTATTTGGGTCTTCTTAATCTGATACTTTTTTTGAATATAATCAGTCCACCTATTCCATTCCATTATATATCTTTCATTTGAATGATCCTTGAGATATGATGAAATTTTTGCCATTTCAGCCAGATGTGAAACTTTTAGTGTCCATTCTTCAATAGTAGGCATATCTTATTTCTTAATAATGTTCAACATGCTATTGAAACCAAATCACAGAGATTATTGGGATAAGCACTAAGTTCTACAAATGAAGGGGGGAGGAAGAAATCCCTAAAATATGAATAAAATCCTTCTTAGCTTACAGAACACAGTTCCTTCAGAAAAGATAAGATTAAAAATTGCTTTCAAAGACTTGTTTCTTAGCATCAAATAGAACACAATTTTTTTTTAAAAAAATCCTTGGACGTCATCCTGAGTTCAGCCAATATTAACTTTTATTGTACAAATAATACCACTTAATGCACAATCTTTCACATTCATGTGAAAAATACAGAAATTGAAATTAACTTTTTAAAATAAATTTACATACACTCTATAATTTTAGATGTTTTTATTGAAATACGCATTTTGTTAGTCTTTCCTGGTTTTGCTCTTGAATTTTCTTTTGTAAAATGAAGTTGTAAACAATTAAATTTGTTTATACGTATGACTTTCTTTCAGATGGTCCCTTTTCAGGTTTGTCCATATGGTCGCCATATTGATAACTTAATATGCCATAATTGTGAAGAAAGAAAAGAATCAGTTGCTTTATTTCTAAATTTTTCCAGTGACGTGTTTTAAAAGTCAAGAACAAGATAGTGCTGATTTTATCTGGCAATTGTAATTTTTAAATAATAATTAGGCATTGGGTAGACTGTATCTGTTCCCTCTGTGAAAATGGAAGTCAAGTCATAGATCAAATAAACAGAGATGCTACTGCAAAAGTATGATACAAACAACAGCATCCTTTCCATATTGCAAATTCCAATAGGAAGACTAACATTCTTGAAACATTTATTTCTCAATAGATGAGCTGAAGTAGTTCCTTCATACCCCCTAATATGTTGTTCTCTCACGTCATCTGCATATTGGGAGAAGTTCTGAAGAGAAAAACTTTTCAAGCAGATTTACATAAGTTATATCCTTGAGGCAGAACCCCATATAACCCCATGTAATAAAGCATGGATAGCTAGTTACCCACAGGAGATAAGACAATATGAAGGAATATATTCTGTGTATAAAATATCCTCTCTCCATATAGCATTAATTATATGGATATCAGATGCAAGAAGTCAGGAGCCAGGATAGAATTCAAAAGTACTATGACATTATTTCATGCTATCTATATACAGTACAAGGATCTAAACTACTAAAGGTAAAGGCAAATTGGTGCTAGATTCAGTGGACTTCAAGGGGGTTGGACTTGGGGATGTTATGGGGGTGTAGAGTCTCCAAACTGATGATGTATTTGACCCCATCCTTGGGCTCAGCCATTGTAGAGCAACAAAGTTGAATATTGAATTGATCATTGTTGTGATGGCCACACTGAACTCAGTCCAGTGTGGAGAGTTGCTTGTGTAGAATAGCTCACAACTAAGTTGTGGATCTTATCATCAACTACTGGATAATCTCTCTCCTAGTTTAGGGAACATCACCAGATCTCAAATAGAGGCTGCCACACACGACCAAAGTGCAACAAGAATCAATACTTTGCAATCATACCTCATGCTGTTAATTGCCACAGCTTGCATATGGAAACTGGGCTTAATTGTGTACCTTTCAGTGTGTTCCACAAAACAATCAGTGCATTTCTAAGCCTGTTATAGGCACAGTATATTTTTTACAAAAATACTGTTAGTCACCTGTTATAGATTAACTTTTTTTTAATTAGTTTGTGGAGATTGGACACAATAAATAAGAATAGTCAAATTGAGCAATGAGGGAATCAGTAGTCACCCAACAGCAGCAATTAACTAGAATATAGAAAAAGGCAATATCATATCACATATTCACAAATCCTGTGAGACTGCCTTCAGTGATGAAGTCAATACTTCTCACAACTCAGAATGAGAGCACTGTTGGCTTTTGAAGTGATTTCTCCATTTGCAGTCTTCAGTAAGGGCTCTCCTTTGTAGCTGCATAGATGGAAGTGGTTAAACTGTGTTGGATTTCAAGCCTCTGCACAGAACAAGGTCACAGAAAGTACACCAGCAATCCAGGGAAATATTTTAACTCTTTGAGGCCTATTTCCATTGGGTAAGTAGCAGAAAGCAGCCTTCGTTTCTGTACTGCTATAGTTCCAGCTCCCTTGAAGCCCCTCTAATTCAAAGGATGTAACAAGAAGAGAATTCACTTACTTTTTGCATTGAACCCATGCTATTTCTTTTTCAGTCTAAGGGATTCTATTAATATTGGGAGGAGTTTTACAGCAACAGTTCTGAAGGCAGTTATACAATAGTTTATAAACCCTATGGACATTTATTCAAAAGTGCATCTCAGTGAACTCTGTTCAGCTTCTGGACAAGTAAATATTGTTAATAATTCCATGGTGTTAATTCCCACAACAGGGTTTCAAGTGTTTTTGTTTTTGTTTTATTATTTTATTTTATTTGAGTAGCAATCAAAGAACCTTTATCTGCTTTGGCTTAGTCCTAACAGTTTTGCTATAAATTCACTAGAAGTACATTTTTGGTTACAGAAAGCAACAAAAGTATGATCATGAAAATAAGCACGATTGGATAATAGTTCATTCTAAAATGAACATCTTTGGACTAACTTATTTATCTTTTTTTTAAAAAAAAAAATCTTAGACCTTAAAGACAAAAATAGTAGGTGACATTTATGTTCAGGTTTAGTATTCTTGAGAACAAAATCATATTTATAAATTGTTAAAACAATTGAAAATGACATTTTGTTAAAATCTGGATATTTGAAGTTTATTTTTCTTTTTAGCTCATACTTTGTGCAATAAATAATTACGAGGATCTTCCCCAATCTTGCACTTTTACAGATGTGTTTATCTACAACTTCTATGATTCTCTGCCCACAAAGCCAATACTGTTGGCTGATGGGAGTGGCAGTCCAATGCTGGAATCTTTTGGGAAGATTTACATTGTAGCCTTCTATGTAGAGAAAGCTACAATATAAATGTGTTGTTTGGCTGGATGAATTAAAATGTTTAATATGCAATTGAACTTTTCTACTTTCTTTCAAGATAATAGTCCTTTTTTGATAAAAGATTTGTACATTTGTAAAGATGTACAAATGCCATCCTATTTGTACTCTGTGGCGGTAGACATCTGCTGAAAATAATCAGTTCTCTTTCCTTGATATCTAATATTAGGGACTCAAGTGATATTAGATATGCTGAAATTCCTTTATGGCAACTCTGGCGGATATGGCAGACTCTCTGATTATTAGTTCTATGAACTACTAATCCATGCCACTCTGTAAAGCGAAAGCTGAAACTTGCTTCCCTTTCCTTGCCAGCTTTCATTTGGAGTAGAGATTCTTGTAGGTGGGAAAGCATAGATGCTTTGCTTGCTATTATGCTAGTGTGCTTAAGGGCCCATGGGGAAAGCATACAATCTTTCCTGCTCTTTTTAAGATCTAAAATGAAAATAAGCAAGAGTTATATGAAGTCCTTCTAACTGTGGGTATTCCTTTCCCTTGCTTTCTTAGTGTGATATTGCTTTCTAATTTAGAAATGACTTCTATGGAATTTGAAGGAAATTGTGTCTAGTTTGCATAGGTAAGAAGTTACTAGTCATGAATATCTTTGGAAATATGGCTCCTCCCATAACATTTATTTATTTATTTATTTATTTATTTATTTATTTATTTATTTATTTATTTATTTATTTATTTGTCAACAAGTGCAAGGAAACAGGACACATGAAAAAAATGACACCAATAAATGGATATAAAGAAGCAAAACATAGCCATAAACACATAAAACGAGTACATATAAATGGGTACAGTAGGACAGGGATGGTAGGCACGTTGGTGCGCTTATGCACGCCCCCTTAGGGACCTCTTAAGAAACGTGTAAGGTCCATGATAGACAGTTTAAGGTAAAAGGTATGGGGGTTAGCGAAACTAACAACACCATCAGGTAAATTTGCTACTCTATTGCAGAAGTCGTATTTTCTGCAATCAAGATTAGAGCGGAAAACATTTAGTTTGTATCTATTGATAGTCCTAGTGTTATTGCGGTTGAAATTAAAGTAGTCGTTAACAGGTAGGACATTAAGGTAGATGATCTTAAGCTTAGGTCGGAACGTAGACGGCGTAGTTCAAGGTTATCCAGGCCTAAAATTTCAAGTCTACTGGAAACATCTTTGACAATAGTAACTTCTGGAGTTGAGCTAAAAGCTTAAGAGTTTTTTTTAGTATAGTATTTTTCAAATTTTGATTTGTTTCATTTCAGATAGATTGGGGTTAATTTAAATGTTGATAGATCAGTTGTGCAAAATGTCCATTTCTTGATTACATTTACACATACACTTGTAGTCTCACCCTGCTTTATTTATTGTTAGAAATTTCTTATTTTATTCTATTTTTCAGAGACCATAGCTAATATAATTAAAAAGAGAAAGAGAGAGAGAATCCCTGCCCTCAACTTTACTAATTAAAAGAAAAATAAGCAGGACCTGTGAACGGGTGTTTTTGGGAGGAAAGCAGCTCTATCTTTCAAGGCCAGAGCAAAGGAGAAAGTAATAAACCAGAATTTAAATCATGTCAGCCAAGTTGCTGCTGTTCAACTTCATTATTTTTTAAGATTCTGATTTGGAAACTGATTCTATTCATCTGTCTTCAACTCCTATAGAATTAATCTTCACACCCACATACACTGCAGTTTTTCCTTTAAAACAGGAAGTAAAGCTTTGCTTGATAAAGGAGAAAATATCTCTAATGATCAGTCTATAACAGTGTTTCTCATTCGCAGCTACTTGATAATGTGTGGGATCCTTAAGAACCCAGACACCTTAAAGTTGCTGTTGCTGAAGTCAAGATACACTGGCCTAGAAGAAAAAGCTTCAGATAAACAGACTATGCCTAGGTGTCAGATTCCAGAGAATCAGTGGACAGAAAAGCCCGAACACAGTGGGTGTGGTAATCGAAATCTTTAATCCAAATCCTCTGGCACTCACTAACAATCATGCATTCCGGATGAATCGTTGTCAGCAGCAAACACCCAGTGTTCCCACCACATATTTAACTCTATACACACCCCACCACTCCACCCCTTCTCCCGACGTCACTCAAGCCAAACCACGATTAATGAATGTGCCCCATGACGCCCACTGGCCAGCTAGGTGTTTTCTGATGCAGTAGCGAGCGCCGACAGAGTCTTCCGGTTCCCTCACAGTACGTTTCGGGCAGCCCGAAAGCAGGTGAGCGACAAGGGGCTCCCCCCTGCCCGAATGGCAGCCCCAATCATTCGGAGCTGACATGAGGAAGAAAAGGAGCTAGATTCATAGGGGAGTCAAAATAACCATTATTGGCCTTATTTCAAAGTAGCTGTGAACTTTTGATAGAGTATCAAGGAAGTATCTAAAAGGTTAAACCATGGCACCTGGACCAAAATTTATTAATCTGAGACATTTTGTTGCTCATCCAAGCAACTTCATGAGTCAAAATAATAACAAAAATAGGCAGAAAGTCAGAGAGTCGTTGGAATGTACCAACTTCAGGGCTTTCTTCCCAAACTGTATTGCAATATGTCAGTGAAGACTCAATCATCCACACAAAAGTATCTAAAAGGTTAAATCATGGCAACTGTACCCAAATTGAGTCTTCATTGACATATTGAAATACATTGTGGGGAGAAACCCCTGAAGTTGGTAGGGCAAGAGTTGGTACATCCCAAAGACTCTCTGACTCTCTGTCTATCTTTTTTTTTTACTGAAGAAGTTGCTTCGATGAGCAAGAAAATGTCTCAGATTAACAAATTTTTGTCTAGTTGCCACCTTTTGAATACTTTTGGCCTGGATGATTGAGTCTTCATTTACATATCAAGTAAATTTCAATCTCTTCCTATAACATTGGCTGGGAATTTCCTCAGTAAAGCATCTATTGGTGAGCACTTCCAATTTCATTGGAATCTATTTGTAACACATACAGTATATATAGTATAGCTATCTAAAACCAGTTGTGCTAAATCTTATATTTTTAATCTATTAATTTTAAAAGTCAGTAACTTACTTATAAGACCTGTCATTTATTTGTTTAGTTTTTACAGACATGGGCTTTTTTTCAAGATTGGCACACCAAACATGCATTTGATTTGTGAAAGTTAGCAAATTAGTAAATACGATAAATGCGCTATAGAGATTTCTGTTTTGCTAAGTAATTCTTTCTGCAGACTGTACAGATTTATTTTAAATAAACAGATACTTAACAAGACAGTTCTGCATTATTGCACTCAACTTTTTATGCAAAACTATTGCAAATAGTTAAGCGTTTGATTTAATTGAGAAGCACTTGGTTCCCTATTCCCCAGCTAAATTATTTAATTTACCCTTGGGTTTGCATTTAATGGCAGGAATGTGTTAATGTAGATTTCACAACAAATAAAATAATGACAACTTTAATCTCCTCCTTTCCTCTCCTGCCTCTCCCTTCCACACAGTCCCATCTTGCAGCCACAGCAACATAGGAAAATCAGGTAGTAATCAAATAGTCAGAAATCTATTTCTCATACATGTAGAATGCTATATTTCTTATTGGCTAACGGAGGATTAGAGACAGGGATGGAAGACACTGTGATGCCCAATCATATGAAGAATTAATCTAGTAAAGGTTGAATCTTAGAAAGACTGCAGAAAGTTAAAAAAAAGGGATCAGATAGTCATGGACAAGACAACTAGATGGCACAAAAAAGCATTGTTCTGTTTTTCTGTATGACTCCATATCTGCTTCTTAGCACTAATTATTCAGCATGTTGCAAAGTAAAACTGCCAGACTGAGAACCTTGAATAGCAGTGTAATCTGAATCTCTGACAGCCACTCCAGTGGTCTTTATATAAGCACTGCCATTCACCTAATAATACAGTCAATATGATGATCACCTATGCAATAATTTATTAGAAGAAGAAGTCTTTCTGATGGATCGTAATGTTGAATTATTAAAAAAAATCTTCGTTTATTTTAAAGTTAGTCGAGTTTGGTGCCATTAAACACACACACACACACACACACACACACACACACACACACACACACACACACACACACACACAGAAAGTTAAAAATAAAAAATGCAGTGTATACCTTTGATAAACGGAGATAAATTTTAAAGTCCCTTTGAGAGAGAGAGAGAGAGTGTGTGTGTGTATAAACAGTATATATGAATAAATATACATTCATTCATTTTTAAAGATCCTTTGAATGAATGAATGTGTGTGTGTGTAACATTTTTTGCTGATAAATGAAAATAAAGGGAGACTATTATAGATCTATTTCGAGCTATTAGTGGGAATTGAACCTGGGCAGTCTGCTTGTAAGGCAGAAGTTTAACTTCTAGGCCACAAGGTTCTCTTCCCTATCAGCTCTTCACCAGGAAAGGGTTATATATGTTTATTCTGTCGAGTCATCCTGGTGTATGGAAGGAAACATCACAGCTTCCTTTTGCCTTTCGGCCCCTCCTGGGACCATCCAGGCAGTTTTCTATAGTCGACAAACTATATTGTCTATATGTGTAACATTTTTGCTGAAAAAGGAAAATAAAGGGAGACATTATATATATAATGATGCAGCTGTAGTACAAACCAGAAGCCATACTACAGCTGCATCATTAGCCACTTTAAACCCCTCCAATCCATACATGAAGCAAACTGACACCCTCCATGAAGATGTGGCACGACCAAGAACCAGAAGCCAAACAGCAGCCATGCAGCTCACCAGCTCAAATGCCCCTGCAAGTCAGACTAACCTAAGAACACCCCCAGCCAATCAGAGCACAGCCAAGCCCCCAACCAATCAGAACACACCTCCAACCAATCAGAACACAGCCAAGCTCCCATCCTATCAGTTCAAACCTCCACTGGCAGTTAAAAGGGAGAAACAGCAGCAATCTCACATTGCTCCTAGAAGCAGGAAGCAGAAGACACCAGCCTGAAGATGATGAATGAGACTTCATCGAAACGTCGCCAAGACACTTCCAATTTCACGCGGGAGAAAACCCGAATACCCAAAGACCTACATACAAACACCCGCGAAAACCTCAGAATATATATATATATATATATATATATATATATATATATATATATATATATATATATATATATATATATATATATATATATATATATATATATATATATATATATATATATATATTTACACTCATTCATTCACTCATTCATTCTCAAAGGGACTTTAAAAATTAGCTCCATTTATCAAAGGTAATCACTGCATTTTTTTTATTTTTAACTTTCCAACTTATGAAGTTAAATGAACCTGAGTTGCTCATTGTAGTTATTAAAGCACTACAGAATTTACAATGCTGTGTTTGTTCATACATTTCTCCGATGAAGAAGCAACCTTCCTTAAACCTGTCCCTTTGCAGGCATTGTTTCTATGTAAAGCAGGCTCTAAAATGCTCTTAGGTATTCTTTCTCCTTTATTTTTCCTTTCTGATTTCCTGCTCTCTGCTTTCACCTCCCCCAACAACCTTCACAGCAGATGATGGCGTATTGGATTAACCTCCCTTGCAGCTGCATTAGATCCCAATCGATTTATTGACTCTGTCAGAGGAGCTAGTACAGTAATTGTTACAACAGCAGAATGGAAACCAAGAACATGTCCACATTAAAAAATAAGAAAGTGTTTTTGTTTTTCCTTCATCTTTTTTTTCTTATTCCACAGCTTTTGTTTTGTCTACACAACGAAGAGTGATTTGCTTTTGTTTATGAGCGCCTCTTGCATTATTAATTGCAACATTTAAGAGGGCGTATGACATACCTGTTACGGTACTGGAAAGGCCCAATTGCATCATAGTAGCTTGGTTTGGCATAATTTGGGAGGCCCTGCCCTTCTGTGATGGTTGTTAAATTGTATCATTAAGTTACATTTCCTTGTCTGACACAAGCCATCTGTGTGATCAGCCGTGGATGTAAAGAAAATGAACCCAATCAAACGTGACGCCCTAGAACTCCATATTATGAAATGAAAAATGCTGTACAATTGGGATTCTGCTATTAGTTCATACTGTTAACTTCCATGCATAAAGTTCATTCTTACAATGAATTCTTTTTAGAAGGAAAAAGAAATTAGCTCTTTTAGTCTGCTTCAGAATAAATTGCAAAGCAAACTGTGCAACTTTCATGTTTCATCATAAGGACAAAGGTCAAAATACCCATTTTCCTGGCAAGCAGAAACCACAAGTGTAGTTATAGCCCAACAACTAATCTTGTGAAAACACTGTTGTGGCAGCCATATTTATTATTTTTGAACTATTCCAAAGCATTTATCTTCACTGAATAAGGAGTCACATTACTCAAGCAATTGTCTAGGGCAAAAAGTAAATTTGGAAGCATAGTATGCCATCTCTCGATTGCAAGAGATGAAGACAGCAGGAATCCAAAAGAAATTGTGTGTGCCTAAATTCCATTTAACTGTAGAGTTAAGTACTTACATTGCATGATCTTAATGGGGCTCAAATTAATTAATTTCTTTGATTAGTACTCTATGCCTTCTAACTTGAAATCACTTTCTTGTGTTCAAGTCTTAATTATTAAATAAAAGTGAAATATGTGGAGGCAACCAATTAATGGGAATGTGATAAGTCCCACTCGATCAGGTTCAGGTCACTTCTTACCAGCTGATGTGTGCAATGAGCTGGAGTGATCACAAAATCTTATATATCAAATTTCAGCTACAAAACTATAAAATACAGCATTTTATTTCAATATTGTGAATACAGTGAATGCTGAATAAATATTCCATTAGTTGATTTTCAAAGATCCACATATTGACAAGATATAGATCTCGGTAATAAAATTTTTAAACTCTTGACTAATTTGCTACATATTAGAACAAAGCACATAATTAGAATCTGGTTTTTAATAAAATGTTGAAGCTATAGTGGAATGTAAAGAAATATATTGTGTTTTAGAACAGTTGGCAGTTTATTAACAACTTGAATTACAATGCTAGGTCAATTATAATTTTAATTCAACTCTAGCACAAAAATCTTTTCATCTTGTCCAAAGAAATTCCAGCCAGAATTTCCTTTTGAAACAAGAGACAGTGGGTTGATTTTCTGTAGCCATTTCTATTCAGGTCAAAAGCTCACTGCATTTTAGTGTGAGACATATCTACATAAATATAAATATAGATATCTCTGGAAACTTTTCATGTTACTGCTGTCTAGACAAAATTAAATAGGTTGGGAATGTTGGACCCAGAAATCATAAATGTTTGGACTAATCACATGGCCTTCATCCAATTAGAAGCAGTGAAATAAACTGCAACTTAATTTTATGCTCAAATGAAATTATATTGTAAATAAAGCAAAAGGTAATTTTATGCTTAAACGGAATCCCCGTTATGTTATGTACAAAAATAATCTAAACATGATGTAAAGGCTTTTGTTCGAAGTAAGAAATACGATAAAACACTATTTAACTTAATCCCAAACTGAAAATGGAAACATTCTCATTGTGCTCATTATTTAAAAAAACATCAGAAGCATTTATTATACAACAGCCACAAAACCCCAGAGGTCATAAATATCTCCTATCAAAAAGCCTTCACAAAATACAGTGGTAGTTACAAGTTTGTGAACCTTTTTAAATTTTCAGGTTTTTGCATAACTGACCTAAAAGCGTAATTTGTTTTCCAACAAATTTTAAAACTAGATGAAGAAACTCAATAAGTCAAAAACGTTAGACTTGTTCATTTATTTATTGAAGAAAATGAGGGGTCGTATTTATGCAGAAATATTGAAAATTCAAATGGGTTCACAAACTTTCAATCACCACTGCACATATTGTTTTGTTACATAAGAACAATAAATGGAACCCTTTTTGTACATTCAAGATAGTCATACAAAGTATTTTTATATAATTATGAGATTTGATTTTTATATTAGCATTGTTTGTTTAAATTCTTTTTAGAAGTATCAGCCATGACAATCCAGATTGCCATAATTGTACATCGATGGCAACTGCATTAACACTTTTGTGGTGTTATTTTTCTTCCAGCTGATACTTGGCTTTCATGACAACTTTTGCTGCATTGACATATTTCAAAGACTTTCTGGGAGTACATAGCTATTGGGGGCAGGCAAGACTTGGCAGGATCACAAATGCAAGAAGTGTTAAAAACGGTGTCATTCATGTATTTAGCAGTATAACACTATCTGCTGAACTCTCTTGGTTATTTTTTTTTATATTCCACGTTTTCATCAATCAAGATGTTCAAGCAAAAAAAGATAAAAATGAGATAAAACAAGTGGATAATATAGAATATCCATAAACCCAACTATTGTGATTTCACTACTTGGCACTGTGGCATCATTTTTCCATTGATTTCCCCCCCCCCCTCATGTTGCTTGTTTATAAAGAAAACATTTCAACAAACAGACCTACCGTATTTTTCGGAGTATAAGACGCACCGGAGTATAAAACGCACCTTAGTTTTTGGGGAGGAAAATAGGGGAAAACAATCTGCCTACCAGGTATTCATCTGGCTAGCGTCCTTAGTCTGGTCAGCTTCAGCACATTATTTTATCCCCTGGTTAGGACTTAAAAAAACCTTCTTCTGAGAGAGAAACAATGAAAGAGCATGCAAGCCAGTAAGAGCTGGGAAGATCGTTAGCACCTGGTTAGGGCTAGAAAAAAACTTATTCGGAGCAAGTAGAGCAATGAAAAAAAACCTGCAAAGACTTAGGGCTGGAAAAACATTCTTCTGAGAGAGTAACAATGAAAGAGCCTGCAAACCGGTAAGAGCTGGGAAGATAGTTAGCACCTGGTTAGGGCTAGAAAAAAACTTATTTGGAGCAGCTTCAGCACATTATTTTATCACCTGGTTAGGGCTAGGAAAAAACTTATTCGGAGCAAGTAGAGCAATGAAAAAAAACCTGCAAAGACTTAGGGCTGGAAAAACATTCTTTGGAGAGAGTAACAATGAAAAAGCCTGCAAGGTAAGAGCTGGGAAGATCGTTAGCACCTAGTTAGGGCTGGAAAAAAAGCTTTGAAAAAGCTACATTCAGAGTATAAGATGCACCCAAATTTTCAGCCACTTTTAGGGAGTAAAAAGGTGCGTCTTATACTCCAAAAAATATGGTATTTTGTTCCCCTTAAGGCTGTCACATCATGCTTTTTCCCAAGCTCTTTTAATACAACATACTTTTTCATTTTTTAAAACTACTGTGAGGCCTGAATGTTGTGTCTTTGCAAAATGTATTCATTAAAAGAGATTCACTTGAAATCACTTGTTCATGAAGTGACAATGATAATAGGAAAAGAGAATAGTGAAGCCATTTATAGACCATGCAAAAGTTTGTTATATACATATTGCTACATATTGAAACAAACATGAAGTAAATCATGGCTTCTATTATATTCTACTTGAAACTGGTTGTACGCATGTATTCAGAGATATCCTGCATGAGCTTCCAAAGCGGCTACCCAAGCTTATAAAAAAGATGCAGTTGCTTTAATGATTCAAGAGATTTTTGTGTGGTTTGCAGTATATTTAGAATACATTTTGAAGGATTTGCATAGTCCTAACCTCCAGATTAGGACTAACCTCCAGATTAAGGAACGTGGTGGCTCTGGCTAAGACGCTGAGCTTGTTGATCAGAAGGTTGGCAGTTCAGCTGTTCAAATCCCTAGCGCCGCGTAAAGGGGTGAGCTCCCATTACTTGTCCCAGCTTCTGCCAACCTAGCAGTTCGAAAGCACGTAAAAAATGCAAGTAGAAAAATAGGGACCACTTTGGTGGGAAGGTAACAGCGCTCCGTGTGCCTTCGGCGTTTAGTCATGCTGGCCACATGACCACAGAGACGTCTTTGGACAGCGCTGGCTCCTCAACTTAGAAACGGAGATGAGCATCGCCCTTAGAGCCGGAAACGACTAGCACGTATGTACGGGGGAACCTTTACCTGACCTCCAGATATTCCCATGTATGTTTACACTTTGTAGCAGGAGCAGGCAACTCTTGCACACTGACTTGGCTGCAGTTTAACATTGTTCATGCAGTTCAGGGCCACAAAAATGGCTTTGAGGCTTACATCTAAAATATTCCTTAGTTGTACTCAAAAAATGAAATATGCGATGGAACCTGTAGTTGCATCTGGTTAGTTTCTGTTTCTGCTTTTTCATAATCCTACCATCCTCACCAGATAATATTAAGCTGGGCCATCATAGGAAATCTTTCAGTCTAAGGGACACAGGCCCAAGTATATGGCAGTATTTATTTACTTTAACTTGAAGAAGAGATATATTTACTATCACTTCCAATTAAATGTACATTGCTTTGCATCAATATTGTCATGGGAATGATGCCATCCCCTTCCTTCTTTGAAGGTGATACTCTTATTCTGCCACTTTCAAAACTGCTGATTGTAACAAAATGCAAGCTTTCTGCAGCAATGCATACTTTGAGAATTGCTTTCTGTTTTTGGCTAATATATTCAACTCTTCCCAAGTCCAACCAGTGGGTGAGAGACCAGGTGGAGAGAAGGAACTAACCCCCCAAAAATTGATCCTCTGGAGACAATTAATATATTTGAATTTTTTAATTGTATTTAGCAAACATTTAGAAAAGAACAGTAGAATACATTATTCTATCTGTTATTCCTAGTGTATATAGTAAGATATCTGTTAAAATTTATTTGTTTCTGGAGCCTGGCTATGATTCACAGCCTGGCTTTGATTCATCAAAGGATAAATATATATGCTGGCAGTTAGATTAGATTATGTTCCATTAAAACAACAATGCATTAAATGTAATGCCATATGTAAAAAGAGAGAGAGAACATAATCTAGCCCACAGGTCACCAACCGTGGAGAAATCTTGGTCCCTGGGCTGGATATGGTCAAGAGCAATTAATCCAGCCCACACGCGGGAACACAAGGCTGCACCGCCCAATATCACCCCGCCCACATGCCAGCCCTGACTATTAAGGCCAAGCGCAAACCTCACGTTGAGTATAGCGGTGCGAGCCACATGAGCTGGAACAGGAAGGTAAGACCAAGAACTCACCACGCTCAGCCGAACAGCTGCCTGGGGGGGGAAGGTTCAGCCGCCTTTCAGGCCTACATCTCTCCTTCTGCGAGGCCTCCAGGTAGGAGGCCCGAGAGAAAGCGCCTGCTAGATCGGCCCCCTGCAAACTCTCGTCTCTCGAAGAGCCCAGCCAAAGTTTCCCACACAGCTTCATCGAGAGCTCCTCGAGAGACGAGTTTGCAGGGGGCTGAGCTAGTGTACACAATGGACAGTGCACTCGGGTGGAGGAGCTGCAATGGGCCAGTCCTGTGACTGGGACTACTACAGCTCTGGAATATGGGATCGGCCGTGGTGGGGGTGGAAATCTCTGCCCTGGGGTGGCACTTGCAATGTGCAACTTTGCAGGTGGTGCAATATGCAAAAAGGAGCGCAGCCCTCGCTGGCTGGAACGAAATAATGGTGCTGTTGCGGGGGGAGGGGCTGCGCAAGTGGGCCGAAGTGGGGGTTGCAATGGCTGGAAGCTGCAGGATCGAAGCACTACTTGAATTTGCGCAGCATCAGCATTCCGCCTCGGTATATTTGCACCAGCCGGTGGCGCAAGGCAGCCCTCGTCTCCTGGCACTTGAGACTCAGAGCAGTAAATGGCATCCAGTCCGGGGAGCAGCCGGAGTTTGCTGTCTTTTGCGGATACTAGCTCGGCCCCCTGCAAACTCTTGTCTCTCAAGGAGCCTGGCCGAAGTTTCCCATGCCGCTTCAGTGAGCGCTCCTTGAGAGACGAGTTCGCAGGGGGGCAAGCTAGTGTCCACAATGAACAGCAAACTCCAGCTGCTTCTCTCTGCTGTAGTGCGGCATCAGCATTTGCACGGCATCAGCATTCCGCCTTGGTATATTTGTGCCAGGCGGTGGCGCAAGGCAGCCCTCATCTCCTGCTGCTTGGGATTCAGAGCGGTAAATGGCATCCAGTCCAGGGAGCAGCCAGAGTTTGCTGTCCAATGTGGATGCTAGCTCGGCCCCCTGCAAACTCTCGTCTCTCGAGGAGCACTCGCTGAAGCAGCGTGGGAAACTTCAGCTGGGCTCCTCGAAAGACGAGAGTTTGCTTCCCGGACCAGATGCCATTTACCGCTCCAAGTCCCAAGCGGCAGGAGACGAGGGCTGCCTTGCACCACCGTCTAGCGCAAATATACTGAGGCGGAATGCTGATGCTGCGCAAATGCAAGTAGAGCTTCGCTCCTGCAGCTTCCAGCCATCGCAACCCCCTCTTCGGCCCACTTGCGCAGCGCCCCACCCCACCACAACAGCACCATTATTTCGTTCTGGCCGGTGAGGGATGCGCTCCTTTTTGCACGTTTCACCACCTGCAAAGTTCACATTGCACGTGCCATCCCCTATGGCGGAGATTTCCAGCCCCACCATGGGCCGGTCCCATATTCCACAACTGTGGTAGTCACAGGACTTGCCCTTTGGTCATCCCGGAGCAGCTCCTCCACCCAGGTGCAGGAAAAGGAAAAGAAAGGAAAGAAGGAAAGGAAAAGAAAAGAAAGAAGAAGGAAAGGAAGAAGAGGAAAGGAAAGGTAGAAGAGAAAAGGAAAGAAGAAAGGAAAAGAAAGAACGAAAGGAAAGAGAAGGAAAGGAAAGAAGGAACGGTAAGGAAAGGAAAGAAGGAAAAGAAAGGAGGAAAAGGAAAGGAAAGGAAGAAGAGGAAAGGAAAGGAAAGGGGGGAAGGGAGGGGAGGGGAGGGGAGGGACTACAGCTACAGCTCTAGAATATGGGACTGACTTTCCCAACATCAGCAAGCCACCCTCAAATAAGCTTCAATTATTTTGTAATAATTACACTAACTTTAATAATGTTGTTACAATTAAACAATCTTTAAAGATTTTGTTACGATTAAATAAGCATTTACAATTTTGTTATAATTAAATTAGCATTTATAATTTTGTTATATTACATAGGTGCATTTCATATTAATAAAATGGAAGTTCTCTGATCATTATTTTACAAATGTATTTATCTTTTTTAAAAAAATTCATATTAGTGGTCTGCGGAACTTTAAATTATTAATTAGGGTCCGTGGGATTTAAAATTATGACCTTGGTGGTCCCTGAAGTCCAAAAGGTTGGGGACTCCTGGTCTAGCCTACTCCTTTTCTCTCTTCTTCAGTTATGAGAAAACTGAATGCTCCAACTTCAAACTTGTGCCTTTGGGTCTCAGATGGCTGAGAAAGGACTGTAGGCTGTAACTGCAGAACATTCCTTTTGTGAGCCCTGGAAACAGTGCAAGCTAGCACAAGAGGAGTTTGGGGGGATCACATGTAAATGAAGAATAGCTGTAGGCTCCCAGGGAGAATTGTATCCAGTTTATATCTCAACTTATGAATGTGTTCCAGTGTTTATCTGGTGTTAACCAGATAAAGAGAAAGGGAGTTCACTCTGTAGCCCAAATGTTCAGAAAGGCACATGGGTAGGGATTTTTTCCCCTTCATTCCTGTGTAAATTATATAGATGGCAATACAAACTACAATTTAAACTGCAACCGAAGTTTAGATTGAAGTGTTATGTGTTATTTATCACTAGTATGCCACATTTTAGTTTGAATCAATTTTTTATTACTATGAAAATTACAATATTTTGAATGAGCATTTTTGCCTAGGACTCTTTTCAAGTCCAAGATTCATAAATGCAGGCTTATAGCAGGTACTGTCATATCAAAGAGTATTAGTTTTCTATCTTCCTTTTCCCTCTGTACATTTATTTATTTATTTATTTATTTATTTATTTATTTATTTATTTATTTATTTATTTATTTATTTATTTATTATTGGTTCTTCTATGCCGCCCTACTCCCGAGGGACTCAGGGCGGCATACAGCAATTTTATGAGAACACTAATAATAAATAACAGTTAAAACAATAGTTAAAAATTTACAAAAAGTTAAAAAATATTCACAATCAGCCGTACCGGGGGGGGAGCTCATATGGATTTAGTCTCTCCCCCCTGCCTGCAGGAAGAGCCATGTCTTGACAGCTTTTCGGAAGGCCAGCAGGGTGGGGATGGTTCGGGTCTCTGGGGGAAGTTGGTTCCAGAGCGCGGGGCCCCCCACAGAGAAGGCCCTCCCCCTAGGACCCACCAGCCGGCATTGTTTGGCTGACGGGACCTGGAGGAGGCCCACTCTGTGGGCCCTAACCGGTCGAAGGGAAGTATGAGGCAGAATGCGGTCCCGAAGGTAACCTGGTCCTAAGCCATGTAGGGCTTTAAAGATGATGATCAACACCTTGAATTGTACCCGGAGACCGATGGGCAACCAATGCAGCTGGCGGAGTATTGGTGTAACGTGGGTGTACCTTGGCACACCCACCACAGCACGCGCAGCCGCATTTTGCACCAACTGAAGTCTCCGAATACTCTTCAAGGGTAGCCCCATGTAGAGCGCATACATTATGAATGGTCGATCAAGAAACATATTTAATAGTGTCTTCTATTTTTGTGGATCCTTTTGTCTCATTCAGAGGAAGACTACATATGTAGCTTTTCATCAAACAGGAGAATGGATCCACAAAACCACTTAGTACTAGCACATTTTCTCCTTTCCAATTTAGTTTATTCTGCTTAGTTTACCATGCATCAAATCCATGTAAACTTTCCAATGGAGAAACCAATACAGATATTTAAAACGTGCATTGGATAGTCTGTAATTTAAAGTAAGAATACTAGTCTGGGCTTTTTTTAATGCTAATGTCTAATATGAGCAGGAAACAATTCATTTATTTGTGTGTTTTTAGAATGGTGAAGGAATTATATTACTGTAGGGGAATTTTATGCCTAGTATTAAAATATAGGATGCAACACTTTGGAAGTCTCTAAAAGACTGAATCTTTCCTTGCACTTAATCTTCTTGCTGTACTTCAGTTCTCAAGTAACTTTCATTTCACAGGCTTAGTTTAATGGGTACAATCTATTTTTTTTTTTCATGAAAAAGCAGGAAATAAGCTGCCTTTCCTGGGAAAAAAAGATTTACAAAATGTAATCATTGTTGAGATACTCTCTTTGAACTGGCTTGTCTGCAGGGGTGTCTGGCTTCCAATCTTCCCATTTCTTTAGAACACCCTTACTAGTTCTTCAAGTAGATCAGGTACACTGGTGGTTCGCTGCTTTGATGTCTTGAATGAATGAAAGAAAAGCATAATAAAAGGGAGCTGTTGATCAAGCATAAAATACTCTTTAAGCCGACAGAATGGCAGAGTTAACACATCCCTAAGCTGCTTTTAGTTTTTCTCTTTTTTTTCCCCCTTCACATTTTCCTGTGCTTTGTGTACAGTGGGGGTTTGTACTTTTTTTAAACCCTCTGATCTATGTACTATGCTACCCTCTTATAATAACATGAGAATGGGATTGTTTCTTTCTCTTGCTTGCTTCACTACTTTCCCTTTTCTTTGTATACTTCCTTCCTCTCCATTAGCAAAGTCTAAATTTGTGTCTGGCTTTGAATGTGTGTGACCTTGAAAGTTGAGGATGTTAATTTGAAACAAATGGGATAATAAATAAAATTTTTAATTGCCGTATTCAGAAAGATGATTTTTTTTCCTTCAAAGATGTTACAAAAATAAGAACATTAATCTCCTTTTTAAAAATTTGAATTTTTTTCCTTGGAAGCAGAAGAAGACTTATTTCTGCTTCCTTGGGAGCAGAAAAAACTTATTTTTTCAATAGATCTAATTTAGATCATATATTCTTATCCTTAATGTATGCATCATACTCAAACTGGCAATCTGTCTTGCTTGCTTGGGTTACATTTAAAGGTTTCTCACTGATTATTTTGTATTATATTACTTTCATGCTACTTGTGGCTATATTACTGTTAAACAACCTTCTGAACTAAGTCTTCTGTTTTCAGGAATAAGGAATTCATTCTTTTGAATTATATTTTATACATGGCAAACTTTCTGGATTAGTTGCTAGTTCTGCTTAATATTCAGAAGCCTAGAATCCACAGAAATAATTGCTATACAAGTTTTACAAAAGGGTTTCAATACGCCTAAGAGAAAGAAAATCAAAATATTTTTTTTAATTCTGCAATGCAACCTAAACTAGCTATAACTGAAAACGGTTTCTTAATTCATAGAAGAATACAGTTCAATACTAATTTATTGAAAGTACTATGAGCTAAAGTAGTTCTTTTGTTTGTTTGCTTGCTTGCTTGCTTGCTTGCTTTAGTATAACATTGAATAAATGTTTATATGTCAATGCCATTCCTTTCTATACTCTTACTTGTCCCATTATTATGTTCCTTTCCCTCTTTTCTGGATTGAAAACAAAATATCCTATTGATAGGTACCTAGGAAAGGAAGAAGCTATATGCTTCCATCTCCAATAATCAGCATTGGCATATTTTGCTTTACATACAGAAAAAGAGAAGAAGAGACAAAAATATTGACTTGTGTTGCTGGCCAATAAAATATATTCACAAAGCTCACAACTAGGATGTGAGGAAGATAAAGTTGCTTTTTTTTTACAGTTGCCCTGTAGCATTAAGAAGTGGTGTCAGCAGCTCATTACAAATATCTCAATAAAAATTACAATAAAGCAGAATCCAATCAATCCTGTGATTAAAAGATATTCAGCATGTACAAGTGGACAGTTCAAAGATGTATCTGTGTGTCAGGGGTGGGTTCCAATTTTTTTACTACCGCTCTGTGGGTGTGGCTTGAGGGTCATGTGATGGTGGGCATGGCTTTGTGGTCATGTGACTGGATGGGAGTGGTTTGGCAGTCATGTGACTGGGTGGGAATGGCTTTGCGGTCATGTGACTGGGTGGGGGTTGCTGGATGATCATGTGACTAGGTGGTCATGTGACTGAGTGGATGTAGCCAACTTGATGTCACTCACGTCAAAGGTTAGGGTTAGGGTGCCTGGCCTCTCTCGCCTCAAAGGCCTCAATGAGATACAATTTCCCTGTCTATTTACTACTACTGAACATCCAAAATATACTATTTAATCCTATGTATATATGCCATATGTGTTCATACATATTACACACAGGCACACAAAAAGGTACATTATCTGCTATATATACAGTATGTGTATGTACACACACACACACACACACACACACACACACACACACACATACAGAGCTCTTCTAAAACTACACATTCACCTCACTTACTGCATTTGGAAACACACACTTTCTGCCACACATTTAACCATAACTTCTGTACATTAGAACATTACACATGCCTTCAGATGTTCTTCCCTAGCTTGCACATCACTGTTAGAGCCAGGAAATGTCATGTATTGAGTAAAATGTGGTGAAACTCACTTAACACTCTTGATTAGCAACCAAAATTTTGGGCTCAATTGTGGTCATAAGTCAAGGACTATCTCTGCCTTCCTCTGCATGGCAGCCTTGTCCTAGTAAATGCCTTCTCCTTTCTGGCAATTTTCCTCTGTTAGAGGCATCAAAATAATCCAGACAATGTAAGGTTTCCTGCTGCAGCACGGGGTTGGACTAGATGACCTCCAAGATATCTTCCAGCCCTAAATTGCTGTGCTGTTTCAAAGTGTCTTCTGAAGCCACGTCTAGTGGCAGGGTTTGTGGTGGTTCCTTCCTCTTCTTCCTTTCTCTCTCTCTTCCTTCCTTCCTTCTTCCTTCTTCTTTCTTTTTCTTTTTCTTTCTTTCTCTTTGTTTCTTTCTCTTTCTTTCTCTCTTTCTCTGTCTTTTTCTTTCTTTCTCTAACTTTCTTTCTTCTCTCTCTCTCTCTCTCTCTCTCTCTCTCTCTCTCTCTCTCTCTCTCTCTCTCTCTCTCTCTCTCCCTCCCTCCCTCCCTCCCTCCCTCCCTCCCTTTCTCCCTTCCTGTGAAGAACCCCTGGTAGCAGGAAGAAAAGCCAGACGTTTTGAAACTGAGAACATGCCCATTGATCATCTGGCATTATTAGAGCTACACTGTTGATTAGCTTAGTCTGAGAATAGCTTAGCAGCCACTTACAATAAACTCTCAACTCAAACTCCGTGCACGTGGGGATCCCCAAACAGTGAGGATGAAGTGTGACTAAAATAGTTTACCCTTCCCTCCCTCCCTCCCTCTCTTTCTCCCTCCCTCCCTTCCTGTGAAGCACCCCAGAAGGTCTTTGGTAGGGGGAAAAAACAGATGTTTTGAAACTGAGAACATGCCCATTGATCATTTGGCATTCTTAGAGCTCCACTGTTGATTAGCTTAGTCTGAGAAGGATAGCTTAGCAATCACTTACAATAAGCTCTCAACTCAAACTCCGTGCACGTGGCGATCCCCAAACAGTGACGGTTTCTTTCTTTCTCCCTTGAAGGCCCCCCCGCACCCCTTTTGGGTCTAGCAAGCTTCCCTACAGTCCCCTGGGAGCCAAAAGGGGCATGGGGGATGCCCCCCCCCGCACACTCCGTTTTGGGCCTAGCAAGCTCCCTACAGCCCCCTGGGAGCCAAAAGGGGCGCGGGGGGGCCTGGAAGCAGGGGTGGGTTCTAACTTACCTCACTGCTGGTTCGCTTCCTCCCGCACCACGTGGCAAAAAACAAAGCCGAAAAACAGATGGCGACCGCATGCACAGTGCCGGAACTTGGCTTCTGTGCATGCTCAGAAGGGAAAAAAATTAAAAATAAATAAATAAAATTCAAAAAAAAGATGGCAGCGCCCACGGACCTGCATCGACCAATCTGGTTTGGTGACATCATCATGACATCACCAGCGGGTCGCTACCGGTTCGGGCGAATCAGTCCAAACCGGGAGGAACCCACGCCTGCTGTGTGTGGATATAACCAGCATGTCTGTAGTTGCTTGTGACTTTTCTCTCCTCTTTAAACAGCCATTTATTGGAGTTCTACGATCTTTCTGTTAATCTGTCTTTCTATCCACAAAGTCAAAATTTTCAAATAAGAATTTAAGGGAGAAACAATTAAAAGACAAGATTTGAAACTCTGAAATGCGAACTTTTACAAGAGAGGCTTGCAACATTTACACATGCTAATGAACTACTCACTTGTTATAAGTAAATTATTTGCTAAATCGGCTATTTCATTTATGTTTTCATATCATTTTAATGAAAATATAGTCTTATTTTTTTAGACATCCTGTTTATCTTTTCTTACAAGAACTTAAAACAAAATAATACAATAAAATCAACTTAAACCATGCATGTGCCATTCTGCAATAGGATGGAGTTGTCTGCTACCCCTGTGATAATTTGGTGGGGAAGGTATGCTTGTGTTTTCATTCTACTTCATGATTGATTGATTGATTGATTGATTGATTGATTGATTGATTGATTGATTGATTTATTTATTTTATATGCATCCACATATGCTTGGTGATTCTTTTTTATTTATTTTTTATTGTTACTTTATTAAATAAACTGTATCAAGTCCCTCTGTGCCTGAGATGGCCAATTAATAAATTAAAAATATATAATATCAAGGGAAAATGTATGGAGAAAAAACATAGGCCACAAATATGTGACAACCTAGCTGGTTTCCATTCTTAGCAACCTTTCCTGATGTGTTGCATCTGAGCTCCTTTTGGCTCACTTCTGGAACACTTCATCCATTCAAGTTTAAGATCTGTCTTCCAAAAAGTCACAAATTAAAATATCACCTCAGATATGAATTAACCCAATAGCCTTTGACTAACTAGCATGTCTCAAGGGTAGCTTCCTATAGCAATATAGGGATAATATTAATGAGAGACAGATATAAAATCAATATACTTCAGCAGCACAGTCTTCATAAAGTTTTTGAATCATTTGCACTAGAAAAAATGCACAATAAGTTTATTTCTTTGTTTATTTTATAATATTAATAATCCATCCCAAAGAGTTCCGACAGCATGCAGTATCAAGTCAAACGGGGGAAAGCATAATAATAAATGGTTAGATTCAGAGTTAGTATTAAATCAAAATCAGTTCTTGAAGGCTCATTTGAAATAGGATATATTTAATGTTCAGAATTACAGCAAGGTGGTAGAACATATGTACTTTGGGGAGGAGGGCATTCCATAAGACGGGGACTCTTACAGAGAAGCCCTGGTATCTCATCCATATTTTGGGACCGTCACGAATGGGGCTGAGTTATAGGGGGCCCTCTCTGGGTGACCAGTCCAGAGAGCAAATTCATTTCTGAATAAGACATTGTCTGAAAGTTTTCTGGAATCTATACAGTAAATTTAATATAGGTGTAATTCTACATGAATGGACTTGTGACTGCTCTCTTTGATAACACCTGCAGCTTTCAAACTGTCTCCAAAAGCAGTCCCATGAACAACACTTTGCTGTAGTCCAGCCGAGTAGCAATCAGGGTATGAGTTACTGAAGCCAGTTATAGTTGTTGCATTTAAAGAAGAGATGTGTTTACACTTAGTGGACCAATTTATTGAATTCTGAAGTCTGTTTAGCTCTAAATAATTGCCATTCATGTGCATATCAGGGTACTCCAATTGTTGAAAGACTTCCAGAACCAAAATCACAGAATTGTGCAGTGATTAGTTTTATTAATTGAATTTATTTCAATTTCAGCATCAACAATAAATGTATCCATTTGAACCTAGCTTACATCACATTGCTTACATCAATACTCTGATATTGCAGCGCAATAGACAAAATGCCTGGAGAAACTTGGGTTTCATGTATAAATCTTGGTGACTGTGAACTATCTATTTTTCAGTCTAATCTGCTTTTCAGCATTATTTGATGGAGTAAAATATGGAAGAGGGTGAAAAACCAGTACACCACTAAGATATTTTGAAGAGAGAATGTAATATAAATGTAATAAACTGCCATTGGTCTCTTTCTAACCATTAAAATAATAATAAAATCCATGTATTAATGTCCTTAAATAACTCATTTTGCTTTGAGAAGGGAGTCAAACTTGTCACACCCTGTTCTGGATTTCATATTAACTTCCACAATATTTATTTTTGCTCTTAAAATTTTTAAATGATTGTGTTTGGAAAAATAACCCAAAAAAAAATTCCTCTTTCCCCACAGTTTCCCCCCCCCCCCAACAGCACCTTTATCAAATGTACTGATACATTTTTTTTGACAGAGCTTGAATGGGGTTTTAGCCAAACAGCAAAAGGTGGTGATATTAAATATGACTTTAATTATCTTTTGAAGTATTTTCTATACTGATAGCACAGCCAAAAATTGCAAGAAAAATAGGTATTTTCTTAATACCTATTAATAGGTGATTCTTAAACTTTATTTGAATTTCTTTTCTTTATAGAAGTTTGCTTTCCCATCAGCATTAGATATAAGCTGACGTTCTCCAAGTAATGGCACTGCCATTTCAGACTTTCTGCTTAGGATTCAGTCCAAAAGATATTGTTTATGGTTCATAAAATCTTACAACTGTGACGGTTTTAGGATACTGGCAGTGCTGTATAGGGTCTCAACTTTCATTGTGCTGTAAATTAAGGAGGGGGGGGAGTATGCTAATACTCCTTAGAGGACATTAAAACAGAGCTCAGCAATGGTTAAATGGAATTTTATAAGTGCATTCAGTGAAGAACTGTTTTGCATTACATGAGTTGAATACCTTAGAGATGACACACATCTGCAGGCACTTTATTAAATCCTTAGTCAGCACTTTTGAACATGATGAGATTACTTCTTCATTTGACTGGAGAAAGGAAAGCTAAGATCTTGTAGTGGGCTGCAGAATTCTTTTTGATGTTTCACCTTGAACATTTGGGAAAGGGCGGTGAAATCCATTTTATGGACTGCACAGAATTACAAGAGCTCCGGGTGCAGGCAGACAAAATGTCTGCATGCCAACTCAGGCAGCATCCTGGGAGTATCCGATGCAAAAGGGTTTCTAAGAGCAGGTATAGATCTGGGCAGTTCCTGAGATAGCTAATAAAAACAGATTAAAAGTAATATAGTGGCATTTTTTTTAAAAAAGAACTTTGATTGCAGCTGTATAATACACCCAAACAGTTGGAAATTTCGTGGAATATAAATGTAGATATCTTGGCACACCACAAGTACCCACCTTTAACTTTGTTTCTCTAACGATGAAAGTTCATCAAAAGGATCGTTCACCTTTGAAATGTGCATGTAAACTTTTGGTCCAAAAGGAAAGTGAGAGAAAAAAACCAACCCCAAAAGAATAAGAAAACACTGCAGAAATACTACTTTGATTAATTATTAATTAATTTGTTGCTATTAGCTTGAGAGAGATTGTTAAAGATACATAGGTTGAATCTAATAGAAGCACGTGAGCATACATGACACTGTGACGTTTCCAGAAGCCTACACAGAAGTGTGTAATTTGGTTGTCATAATTGGGTTGTGACCAAGCAGTCCTGCCATCTGGTTTGATCCGCAAAGAGTTAACGTTGTTCCCCTGTTGTCTCAGGTGTGATTGGTGCCTGCAAGGTGTCACATTGACACCTCCAGTGCAGGCCGACTCTGCGCCTTTATTGACATGTTGCTTGCCAAGAACACAATAGCACTCTGTCTGCAAATCTCCGCTAAAAATCATCTTTAAAAAAAAAGAAAGAAAGAAAGAAAAAGTTTGAAAGCCTTAAGGCTTTGACAAAGGCACAAAGAGCTGCAGTGCGCAGCTCAGAACTCCAGAGTCAGCAACTTCTATTGATTAAAAACTAACCTTTAAAGTAACTCTCTGAGTGTGTGGTTAGCATTTAAATTTAAACATGTCACGAGTTGATTTGTGTTGCTGAATACCAACTCTGAAGGAGTTACATTCACATCAGGGCTTTCTCCTCCTCCTCCTCCTCCTCTTCCTCCTCCCCCAATTCCCTGAAGCAGCTAAGTATTTCATGAAGTGTCAGTGGGGCAAAAGAGAGGGAGAAAGGTGTTTATGGGGAGACGGTTCGATTGGCGTGAGCCTTCTAAGTTTTCTTTCCCATGCAAATAGTCAACTCCTCCCCTCAAACCCTCTCTTCCCCCCCCCAGCCAAAGAAAAGTGTGGGGAGTGCAACACAATAATTAGCCCTTTGTCTAACTTTCCCAAGTGCCAGAGAGAGGCCGATTAATTAAATATACAACAGCATTGGGTTTTGGAGCGGGGGTCTTGCTTTCTGGGTAGGTCATAAATTAGGCTGAATAAATACTTCAATGTGTTTGCAGTGGGCCTGCTACGTCAGAGCCCCCTGGAAGGTTGGTGGGAGGAGAGCCGTGTGTTTCTTGCTAATGATAGTCACGTCTGGGTCTGTCTGGTTGCTCCTAGCAACCAGACATGATGTAACACCAGGATGAACTTGAACTTGGGGACTTGAAAAGGGAACAATAGACCAGAGCAATCAATAAAGCCTATTTCAGTGAAGGATTACAGAGCTGCTCTGGGGTAACCTTGTCTGCAAGGCACACACTGAATAGTAAGATGGGCAAAGAAAGTTTTACCCTCTTTTTTTTTTTAAGGAGGGCAGAAGCACTGCAGAACTCTTTTTTTAAAAAAAAAGTTATGCAGTGAGTAGCAGAGGAGGAAAAATGTGGCATGGAAAAGGGCACCTCCTGCTGTCCAAAATGCGGATTGTGTATCACTAAAAAAGAGGGGCTGTGTATGTATACAGGCTGCCTTCAGCAATAGTGTAAATTAAGTTTAAGTCTTTTACCGCATGTTCCTAAGTGATCCCAGGCATATTGATGTCCAGATTCAGAATCAAATCACTATACTACTTTTCAGCAACTAAGTACTCAGACCAAATTTAAGTAGCCCTATCAATTATTTAAAGCTTCTAAAGTAAACATTATATGAGATCCATAATCAAGCCGGATGGCAGGGTTTAGCCTCTTGATAGGAAAGTTTGGACTATAGTTTGCCTAACAATTAGAAAGTTGTCCAACTTTTTGAATCTTGAGTCTAAAATGGGGCATTGATAAAAATGCCTGTTCTGCTGCATAAGGGAGTTCTTGCAGGTGGCACATACCATGGAAACATTTAAGTATTGAAACAAACCTAGGAAGGACCCTTATTTGAAGATGAAGGTAATTTAAATTAAAATATATTTAGTACCAAAGTACTTAAGTGTAATACTTTCCTGATGGCAACAGCATAAACCATAATTCACATAGAGCATATTTATGAAACTAGACATTTATTTACTCCTCTTTACTGAGTGAATTAATTTTCTCAAAATATGTTCACACTAATCTGGCGGGTAACATCTGCGTCAAAATAATGGATACAGATTCCTTAATCACCCAAGGAAATTTTTGTGTAAAAAGTTCCAAAACAAATAGATTTCTATTCAGTCTCAGCCAATTTCAATCTGACTTATGAGGAATGCTGCGAAACAATAGCAGATGCAAACATATTAACTTTGTAAATGTCCAGAGAACTAGGCAGTAAAGTAAAAAAGAACACTAAAGTATACATAGTAACAAAAGTTTCTCTTTTACAGTTAAATATTTTAAATAAAACAATACTTGTTTAACATATCTTCATGACTTTCTGCCAAAGCTTAAACCATGTAATCTTTAAGCCAGGCATCTTTTCCCATTTTTTGTCATGTACAATTTAAATATAAGTACTTGGTTACTTGGTCGACTCAGTAACAATTGAAAATCAGCTTTCATCTCTAAAAAGTATTGTCTCCTTCATAGGAAGCATGAGTTTTAAATTATTAATAACACATCCGTATAAATTATTGTTGTTCTTAAAATGAAGTGGTACAAGTTTTGTGTTTGCGATGTGTCATTGTTCAGAAATTCAAAAAATGTAAAATGGGCATTAGGGGAAAAAAAAGCCGCGTTAAAGAACAGGGAGGTCTATGTACAGTTGATGATCTTAGACTATAATTCAGTTCAGTCTTACCCACTGGAGTAGAATCTTATAAAAACCTATGTCAGCTATTTGGGACTTAATGTGGTGAAAAAGACAATTGAAAACTCTAATCATCCAGACCTCTGTTCCAGCAATAAGACTTCCCCTTTTTCTCCTCCATTTACAACTCCAAATCTGCTTTAAAGAAAAAGGGAATCTGTTTCAGTGTTGGATGCCATTCTAGTACCATAGACCCAATTGGATGCCATCAGTTACAAATGCTTTCAATGAAATGTATGGAAAATGGTTTTTCAGAAAGCCATCTCCATATAGAGATGCTATCATTGTGTAGACTTGCAACATTAGACTGGCTAACAACTTGACACCAGTGCCAACTTTTAAATAAGCATGTTGTTTAATAGTTTACATGTTACATCGCTATTCTCCATAAGTGAACTGTTTTCTCAATCTCGGTCAGAAAGAAAAGAATATATCTAGGAATGTCCCACTTCTAAAATGCTCTCTGAAGAAAATGTCCTTTGGTTTTTACTCAGTTTTCCCATCAATCAATGCCGTTCTAAAGGACATATCTTCACCAAGACTTCGAAGAAGTTCGATATCAGCTCTGGATTTGTCTGATGTCAGTTGATGTTTGAAGCTGATTCAATTTATTTCAGAGTATATGCCAGTTTATTTGAAATCAGAGTAAAGCTGTTCCTTCCGCCCCCTTTTTGAATCCATGAGACTCTGCAGAAGTTAACGGTGGTTTATTTTCCCATCGGTAAAAATTTGTTTTTTCGTCATGCCTTTTAGCTCCTGGATTCAAGACAAAATCACATCCTGTTCCTATTTGGAACCATATTTACACTGTTTACAAATTTTACGGTGCCCTTCTTCACTTTGTTTACTGCAACAGCAGGCAGTTATGATTATTGCTATTGGGAAAAGCATTTATTTGCACATTTGCTGGCATGTTACCCTTGTCACTATTGTCGCCAACAAGAGACTTTTAAAAGCAACAGAGTTCTAGCTATTGGTAAACCACCATTCATCACTTTTTTTTTTCCTATTCTGAAAGATATACTTTAATGAATGTGAAACTATCCCAGATCGGCTGGTTCCAAAGTGATAGAAGTCTCAAAATTACAAAATCTGTCTCAAAACTTTCCATGCCCTTGTTGTTTTGAAATTTATAATCTCATAATTCATGATGAGATAATTAGATTCTCATTCATTAATTAACATTATCAGCATCAGTAAACCTGTATGTCTTATAATGAAGCTATTGAGCCTATTCTGAACTTGTTAAGAGTTGTATTTTATATTATGGCATCATTCTTTTTGTTTACTGTAATAGAACAATTGATTTTATCTGACCTTCTTTATTTTTTATCGTAGATTTAGTATAGATCAACAACAATTGTTTCTTAATTTAGGACTTGTCTTCCATGTTTTAATTTGGAGCTGAATTTAAGATGCTTTACACAATTCTGCACCTTTTGTTTCATAGACTTTCAGTGCAAATGGTATATGTGTAAACCAGATCATTAAAATAGAAACCTTTATTGCAAAATGAGTTTCTTTTTTCTACATTTCATTTCTTTATTTTGTATTCATTTATTAAATTTCTATGCCCCCATCTCCCTACAAGGTGACAAGATTAGAATAGCCATTAGCCAAGGCAGAGTGGCTGTGCCTTAACATGCTTATAACTGGATATTAATCTTGGACTGTTTTAGCAATTAATGTTTATTATAATTATAGGAAAATAAATGCAATGCCATATTTAAATAATATTTTTGGTCAAAATGTATCCTAAATAAATGTGAAATTTGGTAACACTTGCAAGAGCATATAGCTGTGTTTAGACTCTGATGAAAAATGTCGAGGAAGTATATTTAGGAAGAATTATTAGTCAATTACCGGTATGTCAAAGCTACAATTACCAACTTTGTGATGATATTAACAATTTGACAAACTTCTAACAATGGGAAACCACTTCAAAAACTAGGTGTTCTTGTTCTGCTCCTTTATCCTCTCCCCTTAAGGCCCTTTATCTCTTCTTTTAGCCTTTTTTAATGAATTGTGGGTGTCCAGTTATTTAGTAATCCCTGTGCTGTCATATTACATAAATTCATATTGGTATGTCCATTCAATATTGTTCATTTCCCAATTTTCAGTAAATTACACAGATAAATAAGAGATTAAGGGTGCACAGTTTTAATCTGACTTGATCTGTCTCACGTTCTAGTACCAAAACAGTGAAATTAATGATTCCCGGTTTTCTTTTTGCAGCGTTTCCATCCATGTCAATTAATTTATGTTAGAATTCTCTCACAGACCAATAATTCTGTTTCCCTTTGTCTTCTTTGCAGTCCTGGTACCTGGGATAAAACTCACAGCTTCCCACCATCCAGCAGACAGACCACCTGACCCCCGTTCCAACTCTGTAACATGGAAGCATCCACAAAACAGTGTTGTTACTTCACGTCCATGGAAGGGGAGCAGAGAGAGATTGTCAGCAAACAACTGCTCTTATTCAGAGACGGCAAACGTTATGATTGAGCATCAAAGGCCGTAATATTGTGGGGGGGAGGAGGGAGTTTGAGGGCTGGGGTTTTGGTTTGGTTTGAGTTTTTTTTTTTAAAGAACACCTTAGTGACCGACGTAATTTCTCATACGGTGCTGGAAATGTTTGAGCTTCATATTTTTGAAGTGTTTCAAGTGGTAGTGTAAGAATTAGGGACATTGGGTAGCAGAGCGAGCCTGCTGACTACTTACTGACTTGCTATTGTAACCCTTTCCATACAGCACCTAACTGTTTTACAGTATTTTTTACTGATTAATTTCCCATACGAGTGTGAGACTTATTGAGAGATCCGAAGAGCTACACATAAATAACTTTATAGTAGCTGAGTTCTTCAGTATGGAGCTTACAAGACAGTCGTGGGGCATGTTTTTTTCTGTAACATATCAGGATTTTTTTTTTAAATTTTGCAATCAGCAATTCAATATATGACATGAATCATAAGATGGTTATTGACAGGTTGGTTTTCCACACAAGTGGCAAAGAAATATAAACCATCAACCTACTACAGGTCAAACAAAAAAGAAAAAAAAATTAAATGCTGCACTTAACATGAAACATTTTTGACAATTTTCAACAATGACATGAAATTCATATGGAAATGGGGAAGTTGGTCTGTTTTGATAGAAACTGACAGGAATCAATCAAAACAATCGAATTTTGAATTGAGAAAAGTGCAATTTCATTCGATAGCTAAATATCTTTGTAAGATAGAGATTGTTGAAAATTCTATTTTTGTTTTCCAAGTCCTTCCACCCCAGGACTCTAAATTATTGGGGTAAAAAACAGCCTTGCAAGAAAAAAAAGGGGGGGGGAGCTATTTTTGCTTTTTATGTTTTTTATTGTTAAACTTGTATCCCTTTAAAACTGAAGGAAATTTAAAACGTTCACACACAAAATTTAATGGTGCTTTTACCACAATATGTTATCTTCATTAAATGCTAATTATTTTCTGTTATCAAAGCACATAATTAAAGTTAAATCATAATATCTGTTCGTTATATAAGCTAAAAGTCAATTATAATAGAATATGACAATTCTGACAAATCATACATGTTTCCGGCAATATAGGGTATATCACTTCTTAAAATATCTCGGCCACAATTTAATGTAGAGGAAGGCATGCTTAAAAAGTAGCTTTAAGCATTTTTGTAGCCTGCGTTGGATTGCGGTCCTTAATATAATAAGAGAGATAGCTGTCCAGAAAGTAAAATGCCTCTTGTGTCCCTGAACTGGCTGTTTCTTTTCTTTTCTTTTCTTTCTGGACTGCAAAGGCATCCGTAGAGAAGCAAAATGTGGATTTATATTTTATGCCAGTTCAAAGTGAGGGCACTTGCTTAACAAAAAAAAAGTTTGGACCCCCAAATGTCCTGTATCTTATGTAAAAAAAAAATGGGGAAAAAAACAGCAAAAAAAATGCAAGTGATTTTTTTTTCTATCAGACAGCGGAGCACCCCTTTGCTTTCCATGCAACTTTAAGAAGGTTTCCTATATTATACATATATATACGTTCTGGTTGGCAAATCTAGCTAATCAGAGAAAGTCTCTGCATGTTCTAGTGTTAGTAACTAATTTTTATATAGTTAATGTAGGGTAAAGTAGAGTGCATTAAGACACAATATTGTAATCCCTAATCCAGGCACTTGCCTTTAAACTATGTTTGTTCGGCCCTTCAGAAGGGTTTCTACTACTGTCCTATACAATCAAGTAAACTGAATTTCTTGGGAAGACACTTTGCTCCTCATCTTTTCCCTAAAACTATTTTTTGTTTTGTTTTCTTGATTTGCACGAAACAAAATAATAATAATAATAATAATGATAATAATAATTCCATATCAATGTGCCTTGCCCTGGATAGCGATTATTTGTGGAATTGTTGCACATGTTCCTCTATTGAAAGGGTTATTTTTTTCCCCCTTGTCAAGCATTTGGAGACACTTTTTTGTAAATGTGACTTTTATGTCCGCCATTGTCAGTTTCAGCATCTTAGAATACAGTAGAATGTTAGTTGTTTCACAGATAGGGGTAGTGTTTTCTTGTCCTGTACGGTCAGTGGCAGTGCTATTCTGATATCTGTAGATGCTAGAGTATATCAGTATTTTTGATGTGGCTGCATTTTACATTTTCTTTGGAGTCTTCCTTTTGTTCGTTTTTATTTTTATTATTTTTTTCCCAGATATATGAAAATATGCAATACCTGCTTATATCATGTAGAAGAAAAGCTTAGCAATTCTTAATTTTTCTTTTAAGTCTTTTTTTTTTTAATTTGACCAAAGTCGGTGCTGCACTTGAAGCAGCGTGTTTTAGGTGTTTGTCTTTGTACTTTTTTTGTGTGTGTGATTTTTGAATGCACACGCAGGAAGGGCTCTTCTTAGAGAAGCAGTCAAACTGTGAAGCACTAAGCTGGACCCTGCTTCAAGCAGTTTTCGTTTTTTCAATTCTTCCTTTCACAAGCAAGCCTTAAAAAAAAAAACACCTCCCGTTTTCTTCAAATCCCACACCCATTTTTATTAGCAGATTGCAATCAAACCACATTCAATAAAAAGTATGAAATGCCCATTTTTATATGCACGTTTTTAAACTTCCAAGTTCTGAAAATTGTTTACTGGTTATTCTCTATTTAAGGAAAAAAAATGTTTTGGATTTTCATATATGTCAAATAAGTGGTTGAGTAGTCATTTGCTCTGTTGTATTGTGTGATTGTTAGTATTATGGTATCACATCCACTAGCCAGCATCCTTTGCCTTCCCTATAGCACTTAGCAGGGCATTACCTTATTAAGACATATGTGCACTAAAAATAAAAAAATTAGCAGCTTTCAGTGCTTCACAGTGAAGGGGGAAAAAAGCCTAGACAAACATTTTGTCAGAACCTTGCTCTAAGCCAAGGTATTACCAGTAAATTGGTTGTATATACAACAAAATTGCACCCTTTTTTAAAAAAAAGAAACAAAGCAAACTAAGCAATAGTTTGGGCAGTTAGTTGTTTTTAGTAAGCATGGCCAGAAAGAGAGAAAATCAAAGCTGCCCACTCAGAAGCTATGTAATGTGTATGTTGTATAGTTTTATTGATTACACTGATTTATTCTACCCTATTTTATAATGCAGGACTTTTGTAATGTTGTTTAAATAAGGAAAATTTCTGTCAAATTAGCTTAGTGAAATTCTGATTGTTCGTTATAAAGTCAGCATTCATAGAATTGCTTTCCCCCCCCCCCCTTTGGGAACTGGATTTAAGTTAAAAACTTTCCTGTTTCCTTTTTTGTATGTATTTAAATACAGGTGTTTTTTTTTCCTTCTCTCAATAGTATAGCATATTCCTATGCTTGAGAAGTATAGGCTACTGAAAAACCATTGTGAATGGACATTACAGATATGCTGTATTTTTGAAGGTGTTTTATCATATTAAGTTTGAAGGTGGTAAAGTTAGGGAATTCTGATTGGAATCACAGGAAACAAATTGTTTTTAAAGGCTTTAAACATTAGGTATGTGAGCAAGGGTGTTTACCAACAGAAGCTGTAAAGTATTAAAGACACTAAATTAATATTTGTTTCATCTTATTGTCATGCAATAACAGCAGTGTGAATCTCTTGAGGTGTGGAGAACAGACTCTTATTCCTCAAAGCAGAGTGGAGAATGTAGATCTGAAGGGAGACAACTGCATGGGGTGTGCAGTCCTTAATAGAAAAATAATCCTGGATCACACGCTGCAGAATCAGATTAACACACCCATTGCCCAATTCAAAACTGCTTTTTATTCTTTGCACAAACAGCTTTTCTGCCCAGTGTCATTCTTTCAAAATGACCAGATGCCCAACGCCAACCCTTTTCCCTCCTTACCCCAAATAGAAACAGCAGTTCTTTCCTTGAATTGACTGGACTAACAGAAGTTTTATTCTCTTGATCCCTTTTCCAAAATAGGGCTTAGCTTATTGTCATCCTGCACACCCCCGAGATATTGCATTATTTATTCATTGTGTTTTTTATATATATTTTTTTTGAAACCCAATGCAATCTTTCCCAACCTGATGTTCTCCAAGAGCGTAGGACTATGGTTCCTGTTATCCCAGGATAACATAGTCAGTGACCATGTTTGCTCATGAAGATAAGATGGAGAGACAAATGTGGCTGGAAAATCTTGATTTGGGAAGGGCACCAGCCATGGGTGTATCTTTTCTGTAAGAGGGTTTCCAGCCTTCTCTTTCAAGTTGACAAGTAAAGGAATAGAACTGGTTGGGTTTTTTTTTTCATCTTCGCAGAATTCAGTCAGCCCAGAGGAATATGCAAAAATCCCTCTACCTACTTTTCTTTCAATGCCTTCTCTTTGTTCCACATAGTTTTCAGTTTTGTAGTAACAGTATTAAATTTACTGTGCACACACACACATACATACACACATGAGAGAAAAGGCGGCGGGGGGGAAAACACCATCCAAACACATGGCATAAAACTGATCTTTTTTTTCCCTTGTGATTTTTTTAAAAAAAGTCAATATTATTCTTTGCATTGTGTCTCTGGAAATATCTTTTTATGGTTTTACTTTGGTAGAAGGCCTCCATAGAACAAACATTGCAAACCACAATGGGGATGAAAATGTAAGGAGAGCTTCAATGGCACCTAAAATAAACTTATCTTTCATTCAATCTATTGGGGGAGAATCTCATGAAATAAACTCTGCCTACCAGGCAAAGTTTCCATTAAATTCAAGCTTACGAAGCCAATTTTGTCTTGAAGTCAATGCATGTATTACTGTCGGACAGTAAAACCCGGCTATGCCATCATTAAGTCCAAGGCTGTGCAATACTCTAATTAGTATTGAGTACCATTTCCCTTTTATTTTTTTCCAATAAAAAAAAACCAGTGGGATGAAAATTGCTTTGATATATAGCAGGTAACATTGAAGCTATTCCATAGCACTTAACTGTAGTGAATACTGTGTCACCAATTCTGAAATCAATTTAATGTTTAATGCAAATCCATTACATGGTGCTATTACAGGCTGGCAAAATGATTTACAAAAATGTGACAACTTGGGCTCAATTCACTCTGCTTTCCAACAATGTAAATGCATAGCAGTGTTTATCTGCATGAGAACTATGCACTAATATAAATCTGAAAAAAAAAGAAATATATCAACTTTGGTATCTACTTTCCGTTTACTTCAATCCTTGCCTTTTTGGTCATTATTATAAATGCCAGCTTTAGGACAGAAAGAAATATAAGAAAACCAGCATAATACCTGATATATTAAAAATGTAGTGCCTGTGAAATCTGTATTATATTGCTCTTCTGAAGTAAGATTTTTCTACACCGGTAGCCTTTGCTGTCTGTCAGAACCTTCTGATATAGGTGATGTAAAATAACCAAACAATATTAATGCATGCTATTCCATAATGCTTAGTGAGCTGTATGAATATTACTCAAAGTTATGTTAGTCTTTTTTTTTCCCCCTCTGATTTGGTTCTTGTCAGATAGGTTTAAAGATATTTCACTGAGAACACAATTCTGTTTTTCCTTGATTTTGGGTGTTTTCAGTATTTTGGAAATACACATTTAACTTAAGATTCAATTCAGTATTATTTGTGGGGGACCTTCTTCACTTTCAAGGGCAGGTATGGGGTTTGAAATCCATGCCTGGTGGTATCTTTTCTTTGCTTAAGCAGCCTAAGAACTCTAAACGCTTATCTCGGAAGAAGAAAAAAAATCAAACATAAGACTTCAGTGGAAGCGACAATTCTCAAACTTGGAACTGACATTGAAAGTGTTTTCCTAATGGACAGTGTTTAAACCAGGTACCCATGCTTGACCCTGTTTCACACCAGACCTCCTCATTTAACAGAAATGTGTAAGAACTGTAAAACCAAACCTCATATGGCTATTTACTTTCTGTGCACTGCTGGGTTTTTTTTTAATCTCTCTCTCTCTCTTTTTCTTTTTGTCAAAATTCTGTATAAACTTTGGACCCGATTCATGAGTGGTCACCAGGAATTAACATAGGATTTTGGTATTCAGGTTGGGGTTTCTTTTTTTTTCCTCCCAGTCCAAATGGTATAACTTTCTTTTTCTTTCCAAGTTGTTCATTCAGCATACTGCTTTTATTTGAAAGCTGTCAGAGCATTGCAGAAAGGCAGAGCAAATCTTGGTCCCATCCCTTGAAAATATTAAAGGTGTAGGACATGGAGAAGGGAAAATGTGAGATTATAAGTATTTAAGGAGAGCATTTTAATGCACTCTAGGCTGGATTGGAGAACCGTTCCACAGAGCGAAGTAGCGTTCCATTGGCTATAGAGAAATAGGTGAGATTTTGCAGAGAGTTTGTTCTTTTTTCCATAACGTTGCCTAATGCAATGTCAGAGGTGTTTGATTTGATCCATTCTAGGCAACATCTCTCTTTGCACCCACCCTAAATTTCCTGATTTTATTTATTTATTATTATTTTTAAAAAAATTAATTCGGGGGGGGGGGAGAATCAACATTAATGGGAAGCAGGCATGCTGCAAAGCCAAGCCCTTTGCTCCTGGCATGACATTAATTGACAAGGAAGTCTCTTTGGCCCAGACAGAACCCATAACACGTTGAGGAAACAAGGGACAGATCTACCCAGTTTTTCTAGTGTAGCTCTAAAAAGGATGATAGGTCCAATCTTGGTTGCTTGCCTTTTGTTGGTTCATGAGAGTTTCATATCTGGCTTTGCTAGTGTTGCAGCTCTTTTCTGAACTCACAAGGCCATTTCATGGGACATCCTGCCAGAGTGATTAGGGTATATTTTCAAGACACCAGAAGTATCCTCTGACATTCTCCCCCAAGTTAGCTACCCCTGAACTAAATTGTTGGTGTCCTCAACCTTGATTCACCCATGCTTTGGATCAATCCTTTTTTTTTCCCAAAAAAAGAAAGGAAGAAACCAGGAGGAGTCCAGATCTAAAGAATGGGAGTAGCATAGACAGGAATGGCCATTCAAGTTGAGGAAAGATTCTATGTTCATGTGATCTTGGAGAGAACAAATATGGAACAGACTAACAAGCTAAGAAGGCAATCCTTCACATTCTGCTGGAAAAAGGCAGCCAAAAGGTTTAGCAGGGTTTTTTTCCCCCAGGCTTGCAAAATATGGTAGTGGGAATATTCTGCAAATAAGAATATCTATGATATTATACCTGCCCTTGGCTTCTTTGTACAGTTAGCCATTCACCAGTCCACTTACTCAGGTCTAACAATCAAACATTTGATTTTTCCGTCTTACGTAACAATGCATTCTCATGTGAAGATTTGCTGCAAATTCACTTAATCCTTGTTTTAATATCTCTGTGTTTCCACTTTTTTATGAATCGGGTCCCTTGTGCCTCTAGTATCCTTGTATTGATCCTCATAGTTACCATTTTAGGTTTACTGTGTTCTGTGAAAATTTGAAATTGGTTGAGAATCACTGTGGGCATCCATTCTTTTCAACTAAATCTGCAGAATTTTTTTGAGCTGGTGTGGATTAGTTTAACTCTTGTATTCAACCATTAGTGCTACCACCCTCTCACATTACAATACAATTACTGGAAGCAAGTACTGCATTTCCTATGCAACAAAAAAGGAAAATAAAAAATTGCTAATGCTAACAGGCTTTGTTGTTCTTTAGTTTTTGACATACATACAAGTATTTTTGTTATACATGCAGAATTATGACCAGCTGAGATTTTAATACTCTAGCCAAAAAGTAGTTTAGGATATTGTGATGAGACAAAGCAATTAGAGTATTGTTAGATCATTGTCACTTCACAGATATATCATAGTCTTTTTATCTGATTCTGGTTGTAGCAAAATGGCAGATCTAGGGACTTTATCCTACAGCAAAAATATCAGGAATGTGGTAGCACCTTTTGTGATACAGAATGGGTAGAGACTGATGGAAATTCTACATCAGTCTAACCATTCAGTATATCTAATGAAGTGAACTGCAGCTCTCAAAAGCATATGCCTTTTAATTAAATGTGTCAGTCACAAAAAGTGCAACCAGATTCCTGATTTTTGCCCCCATAGTCTAACATGGCTCTTCTCCACAATATCTGCCCTACAGTGTTAACACTTCACTAAACAGAATGCAACTAAGAATGCCTCAAATGCAAAAACACACATTCACCTCCCAAATGTTGTTCGGTACAATTAATTCAAGTTCAAAGAATCGGATGCACTGTTACCTCAAGATACAATCTACAATAGTGAGGCAAATTCTTGGATTCTGAAAAGTTAGCTGAATACAGGTAGATTTAGATATTATACAACCATAGTATAGAACATTCTAGTGGACAGCAGAAATGTTGGGCAAGAATGAGGGATTAGGTGCCTGAGCTGTGAAAAATGAAAAACAATCCAAATTCACCAAAAAACAAACCAGAAATAAGGATCTGGTGCCTTGGCCACCTTAGATATTCTCTCCCACTGTATTTTATTGTGTATTTGTATGCAAAGGAAGTAATGTGTAGAACAAAATACAAGGTTAGAGTGTTACTGGGATCACTTGGAAATGTGGGAGTGAGGGTAGATGCATGCTTCTGCATATGAACCAAAAAGAAGAATAGAAACACAGTCCAAAACCTGCTGATGCACAGAAACTTACATCATGAATGATGTGTTTATATTTACCAAGAACAGATACATAAAACTGCAGATTACAAGACCATGGATAATATCCCATGATAGGCCTTTTCAGGCATCACGTTAACACTCACATGATAAACAGTGGTTCTCCTTTGTCAAACTATGCATTCTTGTTAGTCCTACGTGAAGATATGGTTTTCTGGATTTTAAACAAAAACTTTATTTCCATTTCTGATCTATAACCCTGCTGTCATTTGCCCGAATAATGAGAAGCATTGAAATTCTGTGCTGTCTTGGCCGGTTCTTTGGCAGCCAATAGGAGCAGGCTTTCTTCCGCTGAAGGAAATGTTCCTCTTGATTTTTTTTTTCTTTAGTCTTCTGCTTAACTAGTGCATTTCCATCTGGAATAAGGGCATTTAAAGTATTTGCAATCAATCTCCCCTCTCTTAATTCCATACAAATTTGGTGCTTTGTCCATAACACTTTCACTGGCCTGGCATTTGTATAGACACCATTTACAAATGATCACTCGCATTTCTCTTTGGTGGCAAAGAGAAATGTGAGTGATCATTTGTAAATAGTAGAAGGGCTTCTCTATAGAAGGGCTTCTCTAATGGAAGTTTACCATTTACTACTACTTTTTATCCGGAATCAGGAACTAGTTTCTATAGTTCATGGGTTCTAAAGGGAAGCGCTCTTGAAATATAAATCTTCCTACTGTGCCTTTGAAATTACTATGTTTGTCCAAGGCAGCTTCCCAGAATTAAGATTTCTGAGTTCAGAAGTTCATCCTAACATAGCATTTTTAACTAGTAGTAATACATTTATTGAATAGCCCGAAGGCCTTTTCCAAAAAAGAAAAACAGAACAAACAGGTACAGAAACAACCGTACAAAAATATATATGGTACATGACATCAAAATTCAACGATATCAAAATTCAATAACTAAATTTCTAAAACTAGATAACCCAAATAAAATATCTCGTCTCTAACTCAGCTCATCTTTCTTACAATCAATGAAATTCTTTTCAATGTAGCTGACTCGTATTGCTGTCATCCTATTAAGATAGCGAGTGATAGCCCTTACCAGGGGAGGAGAGTCTGCCTTCAATAGAAATGTTAATTTATGACAAACAGGTACAGAAACAACCGTACAAAAATATATATGACTAGCATAGGGAATAGACACTCTAGGTCCTATTTGGAGGGATGAGAATTGTTTCATTCTGTCAAGTATCAGAATAATAGAATCTGAAACTAAAGTAAACTTCAGAAATATGTGGGTACCCCATCCCTGGAGGTTTTAAAGAAAAGATTGGACAACCATTTGTCTGAAGTGGTAGAAGAACTCTTGAGTAGGGGGTTGGACTAGAAGACCGCCAAGGTCTCTTCCAACTCTATTATTCTGTTTCTAAAACCAAGCCTGCTTCCATAAAAGTGGACTTCAATTCCCAGAATTCCTCAGCTGCACACTGTAGGAAATTATATAGCCATACACCAGTGATGGAATAGAGTTAGAGGTATCTCTGTCAGCAATGCTGTATTAGTGGTATTAGTGGATCTCTGCCTTGGGCAGGGTGCTTAGCTAGATTACGGTATGTCCAACATCACTTCCAGGCATCATAGTAATTCTATGACTCTCCTTAACCTGATCATCATAACCATTGAACTATTCTCATTTGATTTGAATAGTCTCCCTTTCATTTTAGAAATATGTTCTTCCCAAAAAGAAATCCCCACTCACTGCTAAGTCCAGAGGGAAGCCATTGAGATGTTAACATTTCTGTCTTAGGCAATGGGCATGTTTTTAATAATTCTACGTCTATTGTTGAAAGAACGCCTTAAATCAGTGTTTCCCAACCTTGGCAACTTGAAGATATCTGGACTTTAACTCCCAGAATTCCCCAGCCAGCATTCGCTGGCTGGGGAATTCTGGGAATTGAAGTCCAGACATCTTCAAGTTGCCAAGGTTGGGAAACACTGCCTTAAATGATATCCTCTTCCCTCCCCTTTGCACCCTTGCAGTTTCATTTTACTTCTATTTACAATCAGGAACAAATCATCCCCACATTTTGCTACACTGTAAAGATAACCATGGCTTCAGATATTGGAACCAATTCTACTGGCCCAGCAAGATAAGATTAAAATTGGGATCTTACTCAGCAGTTTGCTCTGTGATGAATGAGGCCAGCCAAGAATCAGAAGAAACTCCGTTGTCCCCTCTGTCCTGTTAGATATAATTTCATTCAACACTCCATATCTGAAAGCAGAAACGCAGTCACTCGTTTTTCAGATTGGCTATCCACTTGGATTTCCTTCCTTTTGAACTACACAACACAGCTATAGAATTTAATGTATAACAAGCCAGATAGTTGGATTTCGATATCCTTGAACAGAAAATTGCAGTGTTTACAAATAGGTACTGTTGGTGGAGATGTTAGATTGGATTGGATTAGGATTAAGATTAGATTAGATTTCCCAATAAGTATACAATATATTATATTCATTCAAAATAGCTACACATGATAAAAGCAGAAGGTATAGGTCCAGGGACACACTTTCCATCCTGCTGTGCCTCAGAACAAGATTAAGAGCCAAATCTTAGCTTCTTTTTTATTTCCTGGAAAAAAAAGAGATTAGAGAAAACCTCCCGTCCTACTTCACCAGGCCTCAAATATTAGCAACATTTCCCCTTTCTTTTCTTTTCCAGTAGATGTAGAGCAAAGTTCACATAAATGTCAGAGCAACAACCAGTTATTGGAAAAGGAGAGAAAGGGCATCTCTGCTTACATTAAAATCAGGACATTTCTGGCACCAGGATAACTTCTCACAATTGCATACTGTGATTTTACTTTGTGCACTTCTTATCACAGTAGCATTCATCCTGTGTGCTGATCAAAATTACCACAGGTGGGTATTTTATTTTCCTGGGGACCTTGGTGGTCTCTGAACTTGGTTGTTTTCTTACAGTTGTTTCATTGCCCAACTAAAAGGCATCAGTGCTAACACTGATGATGTTACCTACCGTATTTTCTGGAGTATAAAATGCACCTTTCCCCCCCCTAAAAGAGGGTGAAATTTTGGGTGCGTCTTATACACCGAATGTAGCCCCATCCAGCCTCTCAAACGGAGGTTTTAGAGGCTGAAAACAGCCTGTGAAACCTCCATTTCAGAGGCTTTTTTTTTAGCCTATGAAACCTCCGTTTCAGAGGCTTATTTTTAAGCCTATGAAACCTCCATTTCAGAGGCTGGGCAGGGCTACAATGGAGGTTTCAGAGGCTGGAAAAAATGCCTCTGAAACGGAGGTTTCACAGGCTGGAAAAGCAAGGCACAGAACTCACAACCAACAAACCTGTTACTAAAGTTCACCTCTGGGAACAGCTGATTGAGGGTATTCAGGGAGGCCATCCACCCCCCAAACAGCTTTTTTCTTATTTTCCTCCCCAAAAACTAAGGTGCGCCTTATACTCCGGTGCGTCTTATAGTCCGAAAAATACAGTAGTTTGGGTAATGAACCATCTGCATAAAAAGAAACCAAGCTCAGAGAGCACCAAGGACACTCATTTCCTTGAATTGAATTGACTAACAGAAGTTTTGTTCTCTTGATCCCTTTCCAAAATAGGGCTTAGTGTATTGTCATCCTGCACCCCCCTGAGAGATTGCATTATCGCAAGTGACTGACTCAAGGTCATCCAGCTGGTTTCCTGCCCAAGGCCGGACTAGATCTCACAGTCTCCCAGTTTTTAGCCTGATGCCTTAACCACTCCTCCAAACTGACTTATACACACCCTTCAAATAGGTAGACAAAGTAAGTAGTTGGGCAGGTGAGAATAAAAAAATATTATTATTATTCTGCTGTGTTTCACACCAACAACCTCCTGAAGTAGTCTTCTAGCTAGCTACAAAGGCTAGCTACTTTGCCACTTTACTGCTGATGGTATGTAACTAAGACTTTGAGAAGTGAAGGCAATGATTATTTCTGAGCTTGCTTGTTTTCTTGCAGATGTTTCATTACCCAAACTAGGTAACATCATCAGTGCTGATGAGCACTGACGATCAATGTTCCCTATAATATCAGAAAACAGCGCGCGGCAGTTAGAAACTGCCGCGCGGCGTTCTCTTTTCATCTGCACGGTCGCGCAGGCGCACAGCCTCTGCCATTAGAAAATGCCACGCGGCGTTCTCTCATTACGTGCGCGGCCGCGCGGCTGCACACCTTAGAGAGAACAGTGCTGACGATGTTACCTTGTTTGAGTAATGAAACATCTGCAAGAAAACAACCAAGTTCAGAGAGCACCAAGGACCCCCTCATGTCAACTCTAAGCTACAAATATTCTCCTGTATTAATAATGATTATTTCATCTGAGATTTGCTTCTTCCTCTGCAAAATATTGAATGATCTGCTGGATCTAAGGAAACCATTTCAATCTGCAGGGACAAGAACATTTGAGGCAACAGAAGAGAAAGAGAAACAGGCTTTTTTTTCTGACCACATCAGGAAAATGCACCAGAGATCAAATTTGTGGTGGGCAAGAAAGGGTAAAGGCCGATGTCCATTTCTGCTTTCCAAAAAGAGTTGCTGGGTCAACCAGACAAGTAGGCGGCATGGATAAGCCTTCAGTCAAACACCACTAGGTATCTACTCCCCTCTTTTCTCAGTGAAGGATTATTCTGTGAAAGAAAGAAATGAATTAGTAGAGGATAGGAGGGGAATGCCTAGAACAGTGTTTCTCAACCTTGGCAGTTTGAAGATGTGTGGACTTCAACTCCCAGAATTCCCCAGCCAGCAACGCTGGCTGGGGAATTCTGGGAGTTGAAGTCCACACATCTTCAAACTGCCAAGGTTGAGAAACACTGGCCTAGAATATGACTGCATTGCATCTTCTGTGATATTCTTTGTGGAAAAGCATTGCACCGTCTCTTCTAGAGAAGCCTCTCCCTCTATCAAATGGAGGGCTGGAGTGTGACAAATGACAAAAGCTCTCTGGGGACGACTTGCTAAGTAGGCAAAATAGCAACTCTTCTTTTTCTGAAAAATCAAGTAAGATAAAATGCTTTTCTTCTCCTCTAACAAAATACCCAGTTGGAATGTCACCAGGAACAGTTGGGATGTCTAACCCAGGTAAAAAACAACAAAATGGAGGTAGAGCAGCCATGTTGTGTCTTCAGCTCAGCAAGCAACTGGACCCGTCCCTTGAGCGATGCTCATTTGGGAATGCATCAGGAGCCAAATGATAGCACCGAAGTTCAACATTTGATGTGATACAGTGGAGAAAGAGGGCATCTTTCAGTTTTGCACAACCTTCTTTTTGGTGCTACAAACATATTGACAACTAGGGGTGATTCAGTGTAGAGAGAGTTATCAGAGGGACTCCATGCTTCTGTTTCTTTTCTTGGTCTGTTCTTCTGACACCGATCTGTGTGGTTCAGGTTTTCGACTGACTTGCTCACTCTCCATAACAAAGGACAACACACTACAAGCTCTTCACTGCAAATACATAAACATCATCAGCAGAGAGCTGAGTTAGTCTCAGACAGAAAATAATCAGGAGTTTGGTCAGTGGTGGGTTGCTGCCGGTTCGGACCAGATCTTTAGAACCGGTAGTGGAAATTTATCACCACTCACCGAACCGGCAGCGATGACCGGTGGTCCACGCTCCCAAACCGGTCCTCCGGTCACTGCGGCTTTAAAAAAAAACCTCTGAGGGTCATTTCCGGGTGTTTTGCACGATGTGACGGGGGCGCGTGCAAAACGCGCACTCCCGTCGCGATGCGAACCAGTAGGGAAGGTAAGTAGAACCCACCCCTGAGTCTGGTAGCCCTTTTTCTGACAAATTTGTGTTAGTTGTTGCCCATGAAAGCTTAAGCTTTTGAGTAACATTTGGCTGGTTGGAAAAAGTACTACTGGACTCCTGGTTTTTTGGGTAGAAATGTCCTGTAAATAACTAAAGCTTTCGAACCACATTGTGATCCCTCAAAGCAGTGTTTCACAACCTCACCAACTTTAAGATGTATGGATTTCATCTCCCAAAATTATCCAGCCCGCATTCTGACCCTTAAGGATCCTACTGAGCAAACCCTATTACAATTAAATTCCATTAGGTCAAGTAGAACGTGCTGTCAGGTAAGTGGATATACAAGACTGCTGTTTTGACTGGATCACCTGATAACCAGAAAAAGCAAAATATGCAAGGTTACTGACAGGTTTTGTAAGTTTCATAGCTGTGTGCTGGTGAAGCACCTCTTTGGCCAACCCTTGATGAAGGGTTGTGAAGTTGGTACATGAGGTTAAATCTTCTGTTGTCACCTTCGAGTGGCTTCATGATATGCAGAACATGTCTACCTTCACAGGAAGCAATGCACCTAATTTCAGTGCTTGAATTGAAAGTGTAAAACTTTGCTATTCCATGTCATGGTGCCACTTCACTCCTGGCAGCTGCACAAAGCAAAGTGAAATCCTGGTCATTAGCAATTCACCCCCGATGGACTCTGGCCATTTTTAATCGTTCTTATGTTCTTCCTACTATGAGTTTTCTTGGGTCTTTACAAATAATTTTAATTGTGAAAGCTAAAGAGTTTTCTTCCAGACTCTTATCTGGGAAGTCTCCCTGGAATCTTCTTACCAGAGCTAAAACACTACTTCTGTTATCCAAAAGAACTTATTACCATAATTTATCAGCTCATGTTGCTGATTGGTGACCCCATCCCAGGATTGTCAAGTAAATTTGTCTGTGAATCATGAATAGCTGCTTTTCAACAGTCTTTAATTTACCTTCGGGCCATTCTGATCCTCATGGACAGCTTCTGATTCCATGTTTGTGATCTTCTGACATTCACATCAAAATGAATCTCGGGGGAGGAATATCTTACTCCAAGTGTGGGAACCACCTGGCCCAGATTTTCAGTGTGTAATGACGGTTGTGTGACCCCACTTGGACTCTCTTGGTATCAGGTACCTTTTTGGTCTTCCTCTGGAATAACTTTAGAAGATTCCAATGCTGGTTGTAACAACTGTGTTCCCTCTGCATGGTGACAGCTTAAGTCTCACAAGAAATTCTGAGATGTATTTTTTTGGCCCAGTTCAAAACCCCTGTTGCAATTTCTGTACAGATTCCTCAATTTTCAGGATATGATTCCATTCTGGCAGATGTTAACCTTGCTTTCCTGCTGGCTGACCTCATGACTAAATTCATAGCCAAAGTAGTTGAGCTTGGATGGAGAATATGAAGATAGTATCTTGGGATAAAGGCAATTTTTCACTTTTAGCTATGCCTTCCAGATTTGATTTTATTTTCAAGCTAATGGTGCATTTAAATTGGCTATTATGCAATTCAGTGCGAGAATCTTTGAGTAACCTAATATTTGTGTGTGTGTGTTTCTATTTCCAGCTTATTTAAATTGTGGTGATATTCTGAAGGGATCCCTTGGATGTCATTAAAAAATATCAGCATTTTAAATTCATGTTATGAGCTTATTGGGCTATTTAATATCTTCCTTAAAATATAAATGTTTCTGGCGATATGGGGCAAAAGGGAATGGGAAAGCAATATTAAGGGAGTAGGTTAGTCTAATGCCTTTTATCTGCCAAAGATAAGGCAGCCCGGAAGATATTTATTAGTTCAATACTTCAGCAACATGGTATTAATTGCCTCTGAGTGTTTTGATAGGTAGTTAGCACAGGGCTATTAATGAAAATAGCACCACTTCATTTTAAAATTAACTGCTTGGCCATTCAGCAACATGAGCTGATAAATTATGGTAATAAATTTGAAATGGAGATTTATGTAATCATAACTCAGATTCTGTGCTGTTAGGCACATCAGATGAGGCTGTGTGATAACATAAGGCCAATCTTCCTTCTCACTTTCTAGGAACAAAAGTCATATTTTTAAGGATTCATTCACACTAGGTTTGCTCCTAAATAGGAAATGCTCCCTTTCTTACTTACTTCTTCAGTTGGTTATTTCTGTAACAATGCTAGCTTCAGCATACATGGCCAATACCAATTGGAGCTACAAATTGCCCTGTCTAAAAAAAAGTTGTTTATGTTTTGCATTTCTTACTTTTCTCTGTAGAAAAACATTACAAACAGATAAGAAAAAGCCAGAGATGCAAGTTTGCCTTTTTTCCCCTCAACATCAATGACACAAGATGCCTCAAAGAATGATCTCAAGAGGATGTTGCAATTTAATTTTTCAATTAGGCCTTTTCTATGTATGGAAGCGGCTACCTAGAAAGTAATGAAGGAGACTATGAACTTCTGAAAGAATAGGCTAGAAAGATATTCCTAATGTGGGATCAAAGTAGCAATTTAAGATAGTTTTGCTTGCGCTGAAGCATTCATGATTACAATTCCCCCATAAACAGATATGTTCCTAAGCAGCTGTAAGAGTAAATCCAAAAGGTAAATAGTTATTTCTTCCCCACTGTAATCTCATTACACAGAAAGTGTATTTCAATCTTCTCCAATATAATTCTCTCCAAACATCAGACACCAGTATCTGTAATTCCAGATAAAATCAACATTGGTCACGAATATTGAGACTTAAAGAGCAACACACCTGGATAGGTTGTTTAAAAATAAGAATATATGCAGGAAGATATAATACATACAGTTTTTGTCATTCATAAGCTAAAAAAAACCCAAACCCCAGATATTAGAAAATGGTTGTTCACAAGCACATTCAAATGCTAGTATGTCAGCAGACGTATTACACAGCAAGCCAATATAGGACACCCTAAATATTTCAACCAAAGAAATTTGTTTCTTTGCAGGATTTTGCATGAAAGTCACACTAGCATAGACTTTCCAGCCCTTCATGAATAAATTCCCTTAATCAATCTTCTTTTGAACAACTATTCATCTCTTGAAAGAAATGAATGGCAGGTAACAGCCTTAGGAGGCTCTGAAATTGGAGAAGTAAAACCCTAAATGTAATTAATATTATAGTACTTGCCTTTATATTGTATTTCTATGTTTTATCTGGAAGACACTCTTTCAGTCATCCTGTTAGGAACAGCTTGATTGAAGAATGTTTTCTCACAGGTTTTTTTCTGAGTCTCTTGCTGTCTCAGCTGACAGCAAGCCAACACAAAACAGAGGGGCCAAGAGCAAACAATACAGATTATATAAAGTAAGAAATATAATCCATTTATTCATAGTGGTAATTAAGAGCATTTATTCCCTGATTTTCTCCTCAAAGAATGGGATCACTGAAGTGGTTTATAAGATATTAAAAGAAACATGTAACATAAAACAATACATAACATGAAAAATCAACACAAAAGTAGTCACAATCATAAGTAGGATCCCATAGGAGAAATTAAACGGAAGAGCGGATCAGATGGATTGGTGGACGTCTTATTGAATTTGCTGCATACGTTTTCCTCTTTTAGCCTAATGAACTGTGGCAGGTGCCTCTGATTAGCCTGGAAAGTTGATGTTATGAGTAACTTCTGAACATATTACTTATTGTATTCATTCACTGAATTCAATAACTGAAAATGCTAATAATCAAGAAGCTCTGATAATGAAAACCAAGGAGTGCAGTGAAAAAAATGGGTAGAAGATAAAATATAAAGAAGACCAAACTAATGACAAGTATAGCAACCAGACACTGAAGATACTGAAGTGGTGGATAGTTTCAACCTTATGGGATCCGCCATTAACAATAATAAATCAGCAGTCAAGAAACACATTGAAGACTAGCACTTAGTAGACAATGAAAGTCTTGGAGAAGAAATTACAAAGGTCTTGCATGTAGGGGGTTTCACAGTCACAATTTGTGAATGTTAGTGTTGGGGGGAGGGAAACTCCTAAAGATACCATAGACAGCAAGAAACCAAACCAATGGATCATCCAGAGTTCTCACTTGAAGCATTCAAATTATCATGCTTTGAACATATTACATCAGTGGTTCCCAACCTTTTTGTGATCGAGTACACTTGGAGGTCCCGTACAGTTGCCGCATACCACCTGGTTCCAGAGAAACTAAATTCGATCAGATATCACTTTATTTCCATAATTGTACCGTTCCTTTTTTGGCCCCGCGCATCCAGCAATTAGATTCTCGGGCCGCTGGGACCAGGTGGGTGGCATGTAGCAACAGTTGCAAATCGTTGCCAGATTATCTTGTGTTAGGCAGTAAACATTTTTGTGAAGTAAAAAATAACTAACTAAAAATCGTTCATGACCCCGAAAGTGTTCGCGTACCACCTGGAAGGCCCTCGCGTACCACTAGTGGTACACATACCACAGGTTGGGAACCACTGTATTATGTGAAGATATAGCTTTACTGAGAATCCATAATGCCGGGAACGGTAGAATAAAAGAAAAAAGGATGACATATCTGAAGAGACAGATCATCCTGGAAAAAGTCAATCTATATGATTGCTCATTCTCAACAGTGAGATGATGACACATAATCAATTATTTTATTGAAATGCTTACGCAGAACATTTATGTATGCATTATGTATCTGTGAGTATATGCCTTCTATTTTTATTTCATTAGGTTTATTCTCTTAGTTATCTTTTGGCTTCTTTTTTATAATGTTTGTTCGTTTGTTTGTTTCCTTTCTGTTTGGTTTCTGTTTTCAGTGAGAAAAAACAAAAAAGGTCTAAAGAAGAAATGATTTATCTGATTTTGGAGCGTCTATGTGTCAGTAACTTGATGGAGGATCATTATATCTTGATGGATCATCATGGACTCCATAATAATGCTTTGTGTTATTGCAGTGTTTCTCAGCTTCGGCAAGTTTAAGACGGGTGGACTTCAACTCCCAGAATTCCCCAGCCAGCATAGCTGGGGAATGGCAGGTAACAGCCATTTTAGGTCCACATTTTAACTAAAACATCGCCAGGGAAATTCTGGGAGTTGAAGTCCACCCGTCTTAAACTTGCCAGGGTTGAGAAACACTGTATTATTGTATTATTAGAACATGTTTTTCTTTACCTCTTGCCTGACCTCATAATCTTAAACCTAATTTTCATATCTTTGTTTCACTTCCCTTTGCTGCAACATAATCCATGTTTTAGTCAAAATGTGGAGTTTTAATTATCCTGTAACCATTTTGGCTATATTTATATATTCCTTCCTTTCTTAATTAAAACAATTGCATTCCAACAGAAATGCCATATAGCCGGGGATAGATTTCCAGCATTTTATTTCTAACAATGAGAAAAAAAGAGTGAGCGTGACAGTGACTATGAGAAACACAACACAGAGACCAACAGAACTCTGTTTAAATACGGGTAGTCCTTGAGTTATAATCAAAATAGAGCCCAACATTTCTGTTGCTAAGCAAGACAGTTGTTAATTGAGTTTTACCCCATTTTACAACCTTTCTTGCCACAGTGAGGTGAATCACTGCAGTGGTTAAGTTGGTAACACAATTGTTAAATCAATCCAGCTTCCCCGTTGCTTGTCAGAAGGTCAGAAAGTCACAAAAGTTGATCACATGACTCCGGGACATTGCAACCCTCATAAATACAGGCCAACTGCCAAGCATTTGATTTTTAATCATGTAACCACGGGGATGTTGCAATGGTCGTAAGTGTGAAAAATGCTCATAAGTCACTTTTTTCAGTGTCATTGTAACTTTGAACTTCCGAGTGGTGCGGTGGCCTAGAGGTGGGGCTCTCGCCTCACAATGAGGAGGGTGTGAGTTCAATCCTAGGTAGAGGCAGATATTTCTCTCTCTGGGCACATTGAGAATATATCTGCTGCGAACTCCGCATTAGCGACAGGAAGGGCATCCGGCCAATAACCACTCAGTTCCATTCAGTTGCCCCGATTCCACCCCGATGCAAGGGATTATGGGGTCATTAAAAGACCCAAAAAAAGTAACTTTGAACTTCTTTAAACAAATGGTTGTAAATCAAGGACTAGCTGTAATCCAGTCATATCATGCTGTTTGACTGCCACTTTGGTTTTAATGAACTTTGGCTCTCTTTTGCTTTACGTGCTGTTTGTGTACATTAAAAGACATTGGCTGGGACTAGATTTTCATGTCAGCTATCTTACTGTAGAAGAAATAATGGGAAGTCTTTGAGTCCATGGCTTTGATTTGTGAGACCATCTCCCCTAGAAGGATAAGTATAGAATTCCTTCTCTTCAGGAAAAAAAATCACCTTCAAAAAACATATTTTGTTCCTTGAATGAAGTATGTTTTATATGAAACTCAATAAAATATTGTGTTTATTTATAAATGTGACAAATTTAAAAGGGTAGGATCAGTATTTAAATTATTGATTGTGAAATATTTAAGTATAGAGTAACCATCCATCAGCATACACAAGAGGGCTGGGGACAGATTTATGATGCTTGAGGTTTTTCAGCTTTAGCTGGCTCTTGGCATTTCTATTAATTATAACCCCATGCATTACTTTCTGCAGAACTTGTTACAAGTATTTATAAAAGATGTCCCTGTCATAGTATTTAAATATTGTTTGTGCAACTGGAACATGTTTTCTAGTGAGGATTAATATACTGCCCTGATTTAGGGAGCAAATTAAACTTGGAGGTATAATTCACAAGGGACAAGAACTTTCTTTTGTGAGGTATCAATGTTCTTCTCCATATGAATAATTGCACCTTGATGCTTATGGTCAGACCCACCCAGATGTCACCTTCAGATTTCATTGTATACATTTTTGCAATAAAAAAGTCTTCCTCAAAGAAAGCAGATTTCTCACTTTGCCAACCAAAAGAGAGATATTTGCATATATTGGATTACAGAGCATAATGTTCCTGGGCTCACTTGGGCTAAAGAAATACAAAAGATTAAGAGGGGGTTTAATGTAAGAGTTCGGCCATGCCACCTCCTGGTTCATGTTTAAAATTTGTGCCTTTTGGTTGTCTTCCCTGTGCAATGAGAGCTTGGCTGTCACGGACTGCTGAAGGGAGAGGAACTGAGATAGGTCCTGCTGCCCATTCCCCCTCCTCTCAGCAGCTCGAGAAGCCTTGAACGTGCAAAAATGCCTAGGATCATCACCGCGTGTTCGTGGCTTCACGGACTGCTGAATGGAGAGGAATGGAGATAGCTCCTGCCGCCCATTCTTTCAGCGTCTCACACGCTCCTTCAGCCATCCTCCCCTGCTTGGACTCACTGTGGGGTAGGAAGGCAGTGCATGAGCAGTGCCGGAAACTCGGCTTCTGGGCATGCGCAGAAGAATTTTTTTTTAAAAAAAATGTTTTTTTTAAAAATGGCGGCGCCCAGGCACCAGCAACCGACTGCACCGGTATTGTGATGTCACCAGCGGGCCGCTACCAGTGCTATAGAGTGGACCGCACTGGTAGGAACCCACCACTGTCTCCTAGGCTAAAAGCTCATGGATGATCAGCCCCTTAAATGCTGCTACATCACAATTGATGATCCATCACATCTTTGTGAAGGAAAGGCAAATGCTTCTTCCGGTCATTGAAAAAAAGAGACCTGCTTCCAGAAATGTACTATATTTAAGAAATGTCTTCATGATCGCTAGAAATCTTTTAGGCCAATGGTGGATGGTTTCGGTAGTGACTTGGAAACTATCTTCCAAAAGTGTTGGGGCCAAGAACTGTTGTGGGTGGGTCAAGGTTTTAAGGAATAAAACAAATGCCTTAAATATCTGCAAGGCCTAAGATTTCCAGTTTGTGTCTATTTCCTCCCCCACTCCTTGCTTTGGCCCAGATGACTCAGGAGACTTTGACAAAAGGAGAGAAAAGTGATGCTGAGGGATAATATGTCTACGCTTTTTGCCATCCTGCTTGGCTAATTGGCATGAATCCAGAGTATTTGAGGAACCATCTCATCCTGATGGGACTAGCCCGCCCCCACTCATTCCAGTGGAAAGGGCTTACTTCGGATCCAAAGAATTTCAGTTGATGGGGCCAGGAGAAAAGACTTTTCTGCTGTGGCCTTTGTCCTCTGGAATATTCTCCCACTGGAGGTGAGGTTCACTGCCTCCTGTTTCCTGGCCTTCCACAAGAGCCTGAAAACCTGGCTCTGCTGTTTGTTGGGGAGGGAGGGAGGGAGGGAGGGAGGGAGGGAGGGAGGGAGGAAAGGAAAGGAAAGGAAAGGAAAGGAAAGGAAAGGAAAGGAAAGGAAAGGAAAGGAAGAAGGGAGCGGGAAGGGGGTAGGGAGGGAGGCAGGAAAGAAGGAAAGGAAGGAGCAGGAAGGGGAGGGAGGGAGGGAGGAAGGAAGGAAGGAAGGAAGGAAGGAAGGAAGGAAGGAAGGAAGGAAGGAAGGAAGGAAGGAAGGAAGGAAGGAAGGAAGGAAGGAAGGAAATCCAAGTAACTTTGTTAAGCTGTGGGATATGTTTTTTTCCTTTTGCCGTCTTCTTTTGGTTAAACAAATTTAAAAATAGTAAAGTAACCCAGAAAATCTCTAAAATCTTGTTTACTTGTATAAGATAAATAGATCACAGAAGTCAATAGTTCTGCAGCTCCACTTAGAATGAGGCAGAACAAATGGGATTTGTTTGAGGGAATAACAGTTCATGCCTACTTAGCTAAATTAAAACTGACCAACTGTAGTTATGAAAAGACAAGTTGCTGCTGTGATAGAAAACAAAACACATCACTGAAGTTGGCATGGGGTGCTTCAGTGTTTCTGAAGTGAACTCTTTTCCTAGCAATGTTTGGACATTTTCACTGTTAGCCAGTTTGCAAAAAAGTTCACGCAATTAGACTCCTGTGCTCTTGGCAGCCTCCTATCTTCGGTTGTCTTTTTGGAGATAAAATGATTCTTTGGCCAAAGGGCTGGATGGCATTAATCAAAACACAAAACCCAAACTACACATGTATACAGGGACAGCATGCCTGACCTCCATATTAGTTGCACAAGTCCACTTATATTTTAAGAAGAAAAATTTACCATTCAAAAAGAAAACACGTCTGAGATTCCTGGATTCTCAATGCAGCTAAATGAGAGGAATATCCTGTGACAGATATGCTGTGCACATAGAGAAAATGGAAGCAGATACGGTATTTCTTGTCCATGGTGAAAATACGAGAATCATTCATTCATTCATTCATTCATTCATTCAATCATTCAATTTATATGTCATCCTTCTCATCTGGATGCAAATTGGGTCAGTCGAGGAAATTGATGGTGAGTTGAATATATCCCTTACATTATGGGTAATCTAGCAATGAAAGCCCTTACTTCAAGATATGGTCATGCCCCAAAGTCTGCATCCAGTTAAAAATGGGAGGACAGATACAGTACAAGTAATCCTCGACTTACGACAGTTCATTTAGTGACCGTTTAAAGCAGGGGTGGGTTCTAAATATTTTTACTACAGGTTCTGTGGGCGTGGCTTATTTTATGGGTGTGGCTTGATGATCATGTGACTCGGCAGGCATGGCTTCGTGGTCATGTGACTGAGTGGGTGTAGCTGGGTGATCATGTGACTGGGTGGGTTACTTTGTCTCTTTCTTTCTTGTCTCTCTCTCTCTTTCTCTTTCTTAATACCTTATATGAGCCCTACTGATTGATATAAGTGGATTTTATTCATTTGCATCTTCATGTGATCTGCTACCTCTGCTATAAGGAGTATGCCAACAAAGGATTTAGAAGTCTTGGATACCTTAACAATTGAATGGTTAATATCATGGAGGTAATAAAAATGATGCAGGAGGCACATTAAATTATTTGGGTTTTTTTTTTTTTTTAGTTTAGGTCAGGGGTCAGCAACCTTAAACACTCAAAGAGCCATTTGGAACCATTTTCCACAGAAAACAAAACACCGAGAGGCACAAAACCTGGGTGGCATGGCCAACCCAACATCATGCACTCCCATCCAGTCACATGAACTCCCTTCACATCCTTATTCCTTCCTTCCTTCCATCCTCCCTTCTGATTTTACCTTCCTTCTTCCCCCTCCTTTCACCTTCCTTCCTTCCCCCTCCTCTGATTTTACCTCCCTCCTTCCCTCTTCTTTCTCTCCCTTCCTTCCTTCCTTCCTTTGTTAAATAAATAAATGCTGCTTTCTGAGTTCTACTAGTTATGTTGCTGAAGCAACAGGACCCAGATAGTACCAACTCTGTCAGATCTCAAACGAAGGGCAGAAATCATAGAGAGAGGTGATCAGGGGTTGGTTCCTGCTGGTTCGGACTGGATCGCCCGAACCGGTAGTGACCCGCTGGTGACGTCACGATCAGTAGTGGGTTCCTACCGGTGCGGTCCACTCTACCGCACCGGTAGCGGCCCGCTGGTGACGTCACAGGCCCGGTGCAGTCGGTTGCCGGTGCCTGGGCGCCGCCATGTTTTTTGTTTTGAATATTTTTTGAATTTTTTGGGGGTTTTTCTTCTGCGCATGCGCAGAAGCCGAATTTCCGGCACTGCGCATGTGCCTACATCTTGTTTCCGCCCACTCACTCACTCCTCACCGCCTAAGCTGCCTTCCCAGTTCCCACGTGGTGCCTGCCCTGCGCCGCAACTGAGCTGCCTTCTCCTGCCTACAGGTAAGTCGCGGTCGTGCTAGGGCCCCCCCACCCCATCCCTGGAGCTTGCTGGAGCCCACCCCCACCCCCCGCCTCTCCTTGCCGCTCCGCCTTGAGTAGGGGCCAAGACTCCAGTAGAAGGTTTTATTTCTCTCCCTTCTGGCTGGCTAGCTTCTCTCCGCCGTCCAGCTAAGGACTCCCGACCTGCCATCCCATGTGAGCGGTTCCACGCCCTCCGCAAAACTCCCCCGTGGGATTTCGCACCGGCGGGCAAACTCTAAGTCATGGGGGGGCAGACGGCATGGACGCGCCCTTCGAAGATGGAAGCTGGGACTGTTTTCTGCTGCCAGTCAGCGGCCAGTTTATAAAGCACCGCAACCGCCCCTTTCCGATCCATCTATGCCCCAACCTGAAATTTAGGCAGCTTTTCGGCCTGAAAAGAGGGCAAAAAGCGTTGCGACTGGCCTGGGCGCCGCCTCTCTTGGCAGCGGCAGCAGCAGGAGGAGGAGCCGGCAAGCCAGGTCGCTTTGCATGAGGAGGAGGACGCTGGCTTTGGAAGGGGTCCCTTCAGGGGTGAAATCCTCCCGGTTCGCCCGGGCCAGTCCTTCGGCGTATAGCCGATGGAACTGGCGGCGGTCGTGGCGCGGAGCTTCTCCCGCCCGCTTTCCCGGCCCGGCTGAACACCGCCATTCCGGTTATTTTTCCCTCTATACATGCGCGCGCATGCACAGAGAGAAAAATAACCCGAATGATTGTGGTCAGCCGGGCCAGGAAAGCGGGCGGGAGAAGCTCCGCGACCGCCGCCAGTTCCATCGGCTATACGCCGAAGGACTGGCCCGGGCAAACCGGGAGGATTTCACCCCTGGGTCCCTTCCACGCTGGTGCTCGGGGGGCGCAGGTTCCCTGGCGGCTTTGCGCTTCCAAAAGCAGCAGCCGCAGTGTCTTTAAATCACCCAGGGCGCTCAGTGCCGCCCCCGCCCCCGCCCCCGCCCCAGAGCAGTAGCGGGCAGTCCTTGATTTAAAGAGGCCAGGAATGAGGGGGAATGGCTCATCTGGAGCAGCTCTCTCGTACCTGGGGGCAGCAGGGACAAGCCACTGCCTCAGCTGCAGGGGAGCAGCTCCAGATGAGCCATTCTCCCCCTCACCCTGCCCGAACATACAGCTGCCTCTCGCCCGCCCTGCTCCCTCGCACCCGGGGGCAGCAGGGATAAACAGCAGGGGAGCAGCTCCAGACGAAGCCGTATTCTTCCAAAGACGCTGTAGGTGCTGGGGCGAAGGGCTGGGGGTGGAGAGGAAGCCAGAGACGCTCGCTTATCTTGCCGCCGCTTGTGCTTTTCTGGCATGGGAGGTGTGGGGGGGATGGGACTGGGGATATGGAACTACCCCGGCGGCAGGGAAGGCAAGGAAAGGATTATTTAGGAAAGGGGGAAGGGAAGGGAGGCCCCAACTCTGGAGCTTTCCTGCCCCAGCAGTCCAGAGCGAACGAGCGATCCGGCAGGAGCTCCCCCTGTGCCGCTGGGGCTCCCGTGGCTGCCGCAGCTGCTGGCCCACCTGGCCGGGGTGGTGCTGGCTGCAGGCGAGGGGCTTGGAGGGCGGGGGGAACGCCTGCAGGCGAAGAGGGGTCCCCGGGCGCCTCTGGGCTCCACTTGCCTTGCGGGGAGAGTGCGCAGTTCCCATCATCACCCGTTCTGCCTTCCCTGAATTGGAGTCCAGCTCAGCCTTGCGATTCTCTCCCCCTCTCCTGGATAAACCTGGGGGGGGGGCTCCTCTCCCCTTCTTGCTTCGTTTGGAACAGGGGTCTCCAACTTTGGCAGCTTTAAGACTTGTGGACTTCCCAGCAAAGCTGGCTGAGGAATTCTGGGAGTTGAAGTCCACAAGTCTTAAAGTGGCCAAGGTTGGAGACCCCTGGTTTGGAGGGAAGATCCTGCAAATATTGGCTGTCAAAATTACCTAATGATTGGGGGAAGGAAAAAGGAAGGAGTTGAAAAGAAAAGGAAGGTGGGAGAAAGGGAAAGAAGGAAAAAGAAAGATGAAGGAGGGAGGGAGCAGATGAAAAGAAGGAAGGTGGGAGAAAGGAAAAGAAGGAAAAAGAGGAAGGAAGGAAGGAGATGAAAAGAAAAGGAAGGTGGGAGAAAGGAAAAGAAGGAAAAAGGAAGGAGGTGAAAAGAAAAGGAAGGTGGGAGAAAGGGAAAGAAGGAAAAAGAGGAAGGAAGGAGATGAAAAGAAAAGGAAGGTGGGAGAAAGGAAAAGAATGAAAAAGAGGAAGGAAGGAAAGGAAGGAAGGCTGGCAATGGGGGTGCAATTGTTTCTTTTAGGGAGCACAACTGGCTGGAAGTTGTAGTAAGATATCAGTTTAATGGACTAATGGGGAGAAGACTTGTCTGTTAAAACAAAATGTCTGTTAAATTCAAATGGTAAGTGGGATTTTTCTTAAGTTAATTTTTCATTTTTAGCCAATGGTATAAGGGATTTTTATGCAGAAGCATAAATTCCATAGGCAGATTTTGTCTGCTGCATCTGAAGTCACTAAACTAAGGGTCTGTTAAACCAATACTCTAGAGGGATACTTGTTATTGTTATAGCTTTATTTTTTTGTAAATAATGCATCTTGCAAAAAGAAGCATATAATTCCTATTCCTATATCTTTGGTCTCAAAGATCCCCATCCAACATACAAGTGAAACAATACTTCCTGGACATCGGAACAAGAGATCTGCAGGGCAGAGAAATACTAACTTGTTTTCTGATACTTCATTATGATCTCTGCTCTCACTGCAAAAAGCAGCACATTTGCTAGCAGGAAGGTTCTCTAAAATCCTGTCATATCCATACCATCCGTAGAGAATGGGAGGGTGATACCTCCTCTCCAAGAATCTATCAACATTGTGTAGCATAAGTTACACTTTTCCACAAAGATAAACATTTGATGAAAATCTGGATTTTTAAATAAAAGAATTCCAGGAAATGGTACAGAAAATGCAACAAAAATATCCAGATCCTTCATAAATCAAAGTGTAGCAAAACTTTGAAAGAAATTTCCTTGATTTTTAAAAAGTTAAAGTGGACTCTGGGTGCGTTTTTCCAAATGCAGTAGGTAAGGTTGAATGTGTATAGTTTTAGAAGAGGTGTGTGTGTGTGTGTGTGTGTGTGTGTGTGTGTGTGTGTACATACACATACAGTATATATAGTAGATAATGTATATTTTTGTGTGCCTGTGTGTAATATGTATGTACACATTACATAGGATTAAATAGTATATTTTGGATGTTCAGTAGTAGTAAATAGATAGGGAAATTGTATCTCATTGAGGCCTTTGAGGCGAGGAGAGGCCAGGCACCCTAACCCTAACCCTTGACGTGAGTGACGTCAAGTTGGCCATGCCCACCCAGTCACATGACCCCCCAGTCACATGATCACCAAGCAACCCCCACCCAGTCACATGACTGCAAAGCCACTCCCACCCGGTCACATGGCCGGCAAGCCACTCCCACCCGGTCACATGGCCAGCAAGCCACACCCACAAAATAAGCCACGCCCACAGAGTGGTAGTAAAAATTTTGAGAACCCTCCACTGGTCACGATGGTGTCATGGATCCGGTTCGGTCAGTGCCAGTCCCTGGGCGCCGCCATCTTTTTTCTGATTTTTTTTCTGGATTTTTTTACTGTTTTGAAGTTTTTTCCTCTGCTGCTGCTTGAAAAAGGGCCCTCCCGCTTACCTTTTTCCTTTGCCCGAAGCACAGCTGATCAGCTCCTCAGCTGTGTTTCGGGCTGATTATAGCTACTGAGCATGCGCAGAAGCAGAATTGTATGAGGGGACATGCACATGCACGCGAGTGTAGCAATCGTGCGCGAGCGAAACGTCGCGATGCGAACCGGTGGCGAAGGTAAGTGGAACCCACCCCAGGAGGTGATCCTCTCTCTAATTTCTCTCTCATGTGTGTGCGCGCCCAAGCAGGATACCCTCCTGTGCCGGGATAACAGCGGCGTCAGGGATGGCGACTCCTCCTCCTCCTGCCACCACTGCGTAATGAGGTGTGTAGCGGGTCACGCTGCGCAGAGCAGGAGAGCCTAGGATGTGCAGGGGGCAGCTCGGGCTGCGCAATGTCTTTCGCAAGCAGCTCAGCACCAGCCGCGATCCCCTTTATGTTGGCTCAGGAAGGAGGGGAACGGGCAGGAGCAGCTGCCACTGCCAGATGCAGGGAGGGAAGAGCTCCTGCTCCCCACTGCGCAGCCCGGGCTGCTCCCAGCTGGAGCTCTTCCCTCCCTGAATCCAGCAGCGGCAGCTGCTCCTGCCCATTCCCCTCCTTCCTGAGCTGACACAAAGGGGACTGCGGCTGGCACTGAGCTGCCCACGAAGGACACGGAATCACAAAAAGCAGCTGGTCGTGGGCAGTGCAGAGAAAATGCTAGGAGCACTTCAGCCATGTAGCTCTGCAGAGAGGCTTGCGCCTTCTTAGGACAGAGAACATGTTTCACAACAGGGTGGGCAGGGAGCTGCAGGAGAGGGATCAAAGAGCCATTTTGGAATCGGGGAGGGGATCGCAGCACTGATGCACATCGCAGAGCCCCCCTCCTTCTCCACAGACATACGTGAGGATCAGGGAGGAAAGCATTTTCAGGTGGCAGCGCTGCGATCCCCTCCCCGATTCCAAAATGGCATTTTCAGCTGGCACTGCCACCTCTCCGGGCTACCGTATGGGGACATGAACATGATTGCCAAGTCCTGCACCTGCTGGTGAGCAGCCTTGTTTCTGGCAATGAGCTGCCTCCTTCCCTGGGCCTCCTGCGTGGTCCCCTCCCTCCCCGCCTCCCTCCCCGCACGCATCGGTCCACCCGCTGTGATCATAATTCAGAAACTGGGCATCTGGTTCATGTTTATGATGGTTGTTGTGCCCCTTTTTGCAACCTTCTGACAAGCAAAGCCAATGGGGAAGCCAGATTCACTTAACAACCAGGTTACTAACTTAACAACTTTAGTTATTCACTTAGCAACTGTGGCATGAAAGGTGGTAAAATGGGGCAAAACTCATTTAACAAATGTCTCACTTAAGAACAGAAATTTTGGGCTTGATTGTGGTAGTAAGTCGAGGACTACCTGTATATCAATGGTACAAACCAATACAGGTAATCCTTGACTTGCAATCATTTGTTTAATGACTGGTTACAACAGCACTAAAAAAAGTGACTTACGGCTGATCCTTGCCCTTCCATCTCTGGTTGCATCTGCATGGTTCCATGATCAAAATTTGGGCACTTGGCAATAGGCATGTATTTACAATAGTTGCAGCATCCCAGGATCATGTGATTGCCACTTGCAACTTTTCCAGCCAGCTTACACCAAGCAGTGAATGGGGGAAGCAAGAGACACTTAAGGCCTACGCGATTCACTTAATAGCTGAAGTGATTCACTTAACAACTGCGGTGGTTGTAACAAGGGGTCATAAAATTCGGTATGACTCACCTAACAACTGCCTCACTTAGCAATAGAAATTCTGGCCCCAATTCTGGTTGTAAGTCTGGGGCAACCTAAAAATACAAACTGGGCGGCCATATCACTTTCTTGCATTCTAATGCTTGTTGGCTAAACAGCATTATCCGAGTTTTCCTTAATTCGATGAAAATAAAGATTAGGGTTGTATAATCTTATAGATCTTGTGAAAGGAGTGTTTTTTGAGTGTATGCAGGTGCCAGCTCTACGTAACACCTTAAAAACACATCTTTTCTCAGGATAGCATGCTCTCAAGAAAAAAAGGGGGGTGTCTCTGAAACTGGGCGCTAACATTGCACCCTCTACTCTCCAAATCCTTTTTTGCCCTTGAATTTGGAACACTGGATAAACTTCGGTGCGAAATGGGACAACATGCTGTGGCCAACTCGCCACGCCCAACACCCCATGGCCACCTCGCTGCAGGACAACTCCCCATGGGACAATCAACCATTCACTTGAATTATTTAAAATAATGTAGAAATTATTTTAATTTTTGTTACTCACATTTCATTTTGTCCCTCCTTTTGCGTCCTTTCTTTAATGATTCTATTCCACCATTCCTTCGATATTAATCCAGTGGGTTCCTCCCAGTTCGGACCGGATCTCCCGAACTGGTAGCGACCCGCTGGTGATATCACTGTCAGTGCCGTTCCGTGCGCGCCGCCATCTTTTTTGTGCGCGTTTTTCCCCTTCCGCGGCTTGAAAAAGGGTCCGCTTGCCCGCCCGCGGGTGAATTCTGACCTTTATTTCTTCGCCTGAAGCACAGCTGATGAGCTCCTCAGCTGTGTTTCGGGCTCATTCCTGCTTCTGAGCATGCACGGAAGCCAAATCACATGAGTGGACGCACAAAATGTCGCGATGCGAACCGGTGGCGAAGGTAAGTGGAACCCAAGCCTGATATTAATGTAACTCTTGTCTCACCGTGAGTTGGCCACAGTGAGTTGACCATGGAAACTGGGCTGTGGAAAGTTGTCCTAGACCCACTTCGGTGTAGAGATACTGTATATGCATATGTCTGTTGCTGGTCTAGAACACTCACATTTATGAATGACTATGGGTGTGGAACTGAGCACATTCAGTAGCCGAGAGGCAGACACTGAAAGTCAAGGGAAAAGAAATAGAAAAATAAGGAGAAGATAAAACAGAACAGCAAGCAAGACTCACAAGTACCTGTTGCTTATTGAGTAGGAGCCATAGACAAGCGTGTGCTTTTTGCATCTATCTTGCTGGAAACAAGGTGTCAGACCAGATAGATATTTGCTATAACTTACTCTGGCTGTTCTGTTCTCCATTGGTTACACAATGTTTATTTTGTACTAGAGTAATAAACAATGGTTTGGCATTCATGTATTCGGTTTGTCCTAGGGAAATAGAAACCCCATGGAGGACTGTAACCTCAGCTGAACTCTTATGCAATGAGCCATGGCAAAAGATGTTTTTTGCATAATTCAGATTGTGCTAAATAGAAACATTTCACAGTAGTTAATTCTGTGAACAAGCCATCAACAATGACATTATGTCCAAATATAAAGAAAAGTCCAGGGCTGTTCTCTAAAGCTGCTTTTATACATTATTCCATTTAATTTAATTTGATCTATTCATCTAAATTACAATTAACCCTTTAATGAACGGTTTTATATATCTATAATATGCCCATTATATTACATGTAATGAAGTTTCTTGGTGTCTATTGTAGCCTTTGGAATCAAAACACGGAGATTATACAGACTAGAACTTCCAGACAACTTGCTATCTGGGGAAGTTCATTTAAGACAGAATAAATTTCTGAAAATGAATGATTAACACACTAAAGAATTATCTTTTCCTTGTTAATGTCATGGACAAAGAACAGGGTAGTTGGGAGAAAAACAGCAAAAAAAAAAAAGACACTAGCAGTGGTCCCATTCACTTTTCCCTTCCTAGCTTCCCAGAGATGACACCCATGGCAATCTATTCTGTGTTTAAAATTCTACACACTTGGGGTATAAAAGCAGTTACTTCTTTTGGTATTCTAGGTCAAAATGTATTTATTTCTTTATCAGCTGTCTTTGCCACCTGGCTCCCAACGATTCAAGATTGTTCAGCTGGTTGGAAACCACTAATATACACAGGAGTTCATGAAAAGTCAAGAGTTACAGCCTTACCCACACTCAGAAATCCTGTTCACAATCACTGTTTTCTCCCCACTAATGGTAATTGAAAATTAGCAGTTTTGTGAAAATCACATTATCTTACTTTTTCCTTTAACTGTATTGTTTTCTACACTTTTTAATTATGTCGTCTCTTTTCTTCATCTATTTCTTTAATCTATGTAAAAACTTTTCAAAACAAAAATTATTTTGTTTTCACAAAAAAGAAAGAAAATAAGCAGTCTTGGTCACTCCTACTACTGTACTGTAACTCCATAGAAGTGTGACTAAATGTTGTGGTTTACTCGTTATAATTTAGAAAGTTGAAGGCTGAAGTGGTGCAGTGGTTAAATGCTGCGACTGCAGGCTGACTGCTAGTTTAGCAGTTCAGCTGTTCAAATCTCACTAGGCTCAAGGTTGACTCAGCCTTCCATCCTTCTCAGGTCGGTAAAATGAGGACCCAGATTGTTGGGGGCAATATGCTGAACTCTGTAAACCGCTTAGAGAGGGCTGTAAAGCACTATGAAGCGGTATATAAGTAAAGTGCTATTGAAATTAAAAAATCCAGTTAAACCTGGGAATGATTAGAACATTAAAATTGCCTCTAGTTGCTATTGTAATATCAAATACTTTCCCCTTAAAAACCATACAAGTAGTCCTTGAGTTATGACCACAGTTCAGGCCAAAATTACTGTGGCTAAGCAAGGCAGTTGTTAAGTGAGTTTTGTCCTATTTTAGGATTGTTTTTGCCACAGTTGTTAAGTGAATCATGCGGTCATTAAGGAACATTGGCTTCTTTAAAAATAGTCTTCCATGTTGCGTTATAGAGGTCTATCATGGCTTGTTCTCCACATGTAACTCAATAACATTTAGCAACAAATCAGGATCTGTATCTAATCTTCACTTTGGAGCAGTTAAGACATGTCACCAGTCCATGTCTCAATTGCTTTAAAGAAAAAATAAACGGCATTTGGTGAGTTTTACTTTTTTTTAATCAGTCATGAAGTTCACCCAGAAGAGAGTTATTTTAACATGTTTCTTCTTTTGTGTTTACAGCAACATATAGTTTTCTATATGGGATTTGAGAGCTGTGCAGTTATATAATTAAAAGAAACATCCATCATCAATACCCTTATACTTACTTACAATAAATCAGTATTATAACTTTTTAAAATAGGCTTCAGTGGAAACGCTTACCATGCGATCAAACATTCTCCTGTTGAAATTAATGGGATTTAAATTCCTAACTTAACTATATATTAATTTTAACTTTTACAAAAGAATTCATGGTAGGCAAATTGGTAATTTCACCTTTTGCCTGATGATTTACTGCAGGGCTTTGCTGAACTATAAGGCCATGTTTGATCTCGGACTTCCCGTCTCTTCCCCCCACCCCTGTTCTGTTGCAGGGCCACATATTTGCCACAGCATTCAAAGCAGGTATATGCCAAAAAAGCCGTAAAGTATAATGAAAAAGTGCAGGCCTGGAAGAAGGCATAAATAACGCACATTCAGCAATAATAATTGAAATGGGGCGGAGGAGTTATAGCAGCCTTGGGACATAAGTAAGTTACATGCCCTTGACTTTTTCAGGTTGTAGTTGTGATTGTTATCCCTTGATTCACTGATCATGAATAATAACCAAGCTCTTTCTGTTCCTTTGCCCTGTTCTTCTCCCAACTTCGCAAAAGGCTGCCGCCGTTATTCCTCTTTCTGTTGCCTTTGATCTTCAGCAAATTTTGCATCCTGTTTTCTAATATCTTATGGCATCCTCCCCCTCCTCTTTCTACAGAGAGAGAAACTTCAGAATGGAGAGTGGAGGAGACAAGGAGACTTCCTAGATGTAAACAAGGGAAAAAGGCTTTCGCTAATAGCTAAAGTGCTCTTCCTGGAGGAGAACATAATGTATTAATCTTCTTTTATATATAATCCTATCAAGTTCGCATGGTATATCATGCAGGTTCCTGTTAGAAAAATAGGCTCCCCGATTTCATTGCAGCTCACATTTCCTTAAAACTTCCATTCTTCTTCTTCTTAACTTCAAACCCCCAGCCACTTATCACAGACCGATAAAAATAAACTTAGCAGAAAGAAACATGTCCAAGCGTGAGCATTCTTCTGCATTAATAATGTGGTTTATTTAAAAAAAAAAGATGTTTAAATTAAGGTCTGACCCGAAAGAAAGGTCAGCCACATTATTAATCTATGGATTTATTTATTTTTTAAATTGCACCATCCAAACAAAATTATAATGATTTAAATTACATTACATTGGGGATGATGGTCAATAGCAGATTAGATTGTTTCAGACACAGAAAAATGTAGACGTGCCAATAAGGTAAAGATAAAGGTTCCCCCGCACATGCGTGCTAGTCATTTCCGGCTCTAGGGGCGGTGCTCATCTCCGTTTCTAAGCCGAAGAGCCAGCGCTGTCCGAAGACATCTCTGTGGTCATGTGGCTAGCATGACTAAACGCCGAAGGCGCACGGAGCGCTGTTACCTTCCCATCAAAGGTGGTCCCGATTTTTCTACTTACATTTTTACGTGCTTTCGAACTGCTAGGTTGGCAGAAGCTGGGACAAGTAACGGGAGCTCACTCCGTTATGTGGCACTAGGGATTCGAACCGCTGAACTGCCGACAAGCTCAGTGTCTTAGCCACTGATCCAATGCGTCCCATGAAGTGCCAATATATGTACCTAATTCTCTAAGTTAAACAAATTATCCTTTTGAGAGCATCCACTGGGAGCCATTTTCTTTGTCCACTATAACTGAAGATTCGACTTCCTGTTCATTAATGGGTACAATCTCTCATTTGTATTCAAATTACTTGTTTTTATTTATTTGTATCCTGCCTTTATTTTTTATTTTTTACAAGTAACTCAAAGTGCAAAGCAAACATATCCAACATACCCTCCTCTTACTATTTTCCCCACTACACCAGCCCTATGAAGGGAGTTGGGCTAAAAGAGAGTGACTGGCCCACAGTCACCAAACCAGCTTTCATGGTTAAAGCAAGACTAGAGCTCATCACCTCCCACTTACCAGCCTGGAGATTTAATCACTAGAACGAACTGGCTCTCTTTTATAATTTTATTATAAATTTTAAAATGCATTACTCTATAATTTCTCAAATTATGCATTAATGTTGGACTTGTAGGGATTTTTTAAAATTAAAACTTGCAGGATTTGCTTAACAGTATAGATTTTTAAAGGAGTGCAATATAAAGAAATATGATTATTGCTTTTTTGGCTTGGCACTGGTATTAAATAATAGTACTTTTTGTATTTCCTGTGGATAGCTATATTTCTGATTACTACTTCCTCTGCCCTTCTTCATACAGAAAGTGGAATTTCTAAATATCTGTACTACGAGGGTGAGTCAAAACATGATGCCATTTTCTTTAGGACAGGTATAATTACCAACACAGGAACATGTAGCATACATCAAAATGAAGCTGGTCCTCTGTGGATCACATCCCTACTTCTCAACATAGTCACTGTTTCTCTCAATAGCAATATTCTACCTTCGAATGAGAGCATGTATCTCTGCCTCGTACAATTTTGTTGACTGTACTTTGAGCCACTTGTACACTGCAGTTTTCACTTCCATGTCACTGGAATAATGTTTGCCTCTCAAACCCTCTTTCAAACCCTCTATAATCTAAAGTATTGTCCTCAAACACATTTTATAATCGTCTGTGAATGTTCACAGGGGTTTCTCCCTCAGCAACAAGGAATTCAATCACTGCTCTTTGTTTTTGACGCAATTCTAAGGGGGCAGCCATTTTGAATTTTCCTTGCGAGTCTACAAACCTGAACAGTAAGAAACAAAATATTTCAGAACGTAAATGATATAATCATTTATAACTGGAAAAAATTTCAGGTATTTTTATCAAAAACTTCACCTGAAATAAAGAAAATGGATTTACTTTTTGACTCACCCTCGTATATAGCAAATCATGTGCCTCAAAATCTGAGGGCTTTTTAGTATATGAAGGAAACTTCACACAAACCTTTACTCAACTGAAGGTAGCTATTGTAGATTTTTCTCATTTTTCAACCCTTTTATTTTATTCACATTTGTCTTGAATTATCTGCGCGCAACATTTTTGCTTTTCCTGTTGAAGGAACCAAATAATTTTGATCTTTCTGGGAATAAATGAGGAATGGAGGCAGGGATGGAATTGGCCTGCTATCTGGAAGCCCACAAATCTAAAGTATACTTTCCTCACTAACTGGCAGAGCAAAAATATACTTTGCACACCAGCTAAACCATTGCCTGGGCCTGGAATACACTCTGCTGCATAACACATGACCAGTCACTGGTCATTTAAAATAATCATTTATTTATTTTATTATTTTATTTATTATTTGGTTCTTCTATGCCGCCCTACTCCCGAGGGACTCAGGGCGGCGTACAACATTGTGCAAGAACACTGAACAATAAACAATGATTAAAAACAATATTAAAAGATTTAAAAAGTTAAAAGAAATATTCACCAACATACATACTGGGGGAGTGTCAGATGGAACTAGACTTAAGCCCCTGCCTGCAGGAAGAGCCATGTTTTGACGGCTTTTCGGAAGGCCAGCAGGGTGGGGATGGTTTGGATCTCTGGGGGAAGTTGGTTCCAGAGCACGGCCCCCCCACAGAGAAGGCCCTCCCCCTAGGGCCCGCCAGCTGGCATTGTTTGGCTGACAGGACCCGGAGGAGACCCACTCTGTGGGCCCTAACCGGTCGGAGGGAAGTGTGAGGCAGAATGCGGTCCCGAAGGTAACCTGGTCCTAAGCCATGTAGGCCTTTAAAGCTTTAAAGCTTTGTGGGTCATATAGCTTTAAATTAATTAATTAAATAACCCAACCAACTTTTGATTCATATTGTTGTACTTTCATTGATTGTATTGCTTCATTGCTTTACAGGTGGTCAGGAAAGGCCAAACTTTCAGTTGCTAAGTAAGACAAGTGACTTTTAAGTGAGTTTTGCTCAATTGATGACCTTTCTTGCCATAGTTGTTCACTGAATGACTGCAGTTGTTAACTTAGTAACACAGCTGTTAAGAGAATCTGGCTTCTCCATTGAATTTACTTGTCAGAAGGTCGCAAAAAGTGATCACATGACACAGGGACATTACAACCATCATAAATACATACCAGCTGCCAAACATCTGGATTTTGATCACGTGACCATGGGGATGCTGCAGTAATTGTAAGTGTGAAAAACGGCCATAAGTCACTTTTTTCTTTTTTTTCTTTTTTATTATTATTTTTCTTTTTTTATTATAAAAAATATGGAATGCTTGTAACTTCAAACTTTGAATGGTTGTAAGTTGAGAACTACCTGTATTATTGTTATGTTTACATTTTTATCTTTTTTTTTTCATTTTATTGTTGAAAGCCACCCAGAATAGTCTCAGGGTAAGATGGGCAGCAAATAAATTTAAAAAAATAATTAAATATCGAGTTTCCATCAGGACAAGGGTCTTTTTTGTAGGGTTTGTGCTAATCTTTTAACTGATCCAATTCAGTAAAGCCCAAGAATTCTGAATTTATTATATAATCATGGTTTGTGAATTTAGCACTGTATTTCTTATTACCTTCTTACACATTTAACATTCCTGTTCTTCACCAATAAGGGGATTTCATTCCTGAAAAGCAGTCTTAGCTCAAATGGTATGAATGACAAGGTCCAACGGATGGAGTCCCTTTTGGTACATAAAACTTTTCCTTTAATCTGATAAAACCACTAATGCTAGATTCACGTTAAAGACATTAGAATGTCTCCCATTGAAATATGAGCCTCGGGGGTACAGCAGGGCTAAGCCTATGGTATAACATTACCTTAAGTGAATGGTCCTTACATGTAATCAGAAATACAGCACAATATGCATATTCTTTCATTGCAACTGACGAACTTTCCTTCCAGGTTACCTGGACTTCAAAGGTTATAAACAGCCATAAGAAGAGAGATATTTCTCTATCAAAAGGGTGCTGTACAGAAATAGAAGGAAATTAGGATGTTTGTCACCCCTCCCACTCACTTCATCTGGGCCCCAGGACAGTCTTTGAGGGTTTGGTTCTGTTAGATTCCTGCAGACTAGATTAACTTTAAAGGCTGTGAATAACCTATTGAAGCCATTGTGGCTACTCATGTGCTTAAATTTAATCACTTACTTAAGTGCTAACCTGGATCAATGCCAGAATAAGCTTAAAAACCAAAGATGAATGAAGCTAGCCGTATTATTGGTGAAACACAGCAAAGTTCTAGTAATAGGAATAGCTAAGAAGAAGAAGAAAAACTGCTTTGGATTAAACAATTACAATATCTTGTCCATTTGAAATTCATTAACTGAATCAGAGCATTCGTCTTCTTCACCGAAAATCTGAATCATACGAATTATCCTTGTGAACGGATACTGATTAACAATATCACTTGGTACTGGGTTCACTTAGTAACTGAAAAACAGTTGGTTTAACCCAGCTGCACGTTGCCTAAAGATGTCATAGTTTAATATGTGTATGTGGATTAGCTTCAAGAAATAGCTTCATCCAGGAGTTTTAAACCTTATATGCACAAACTTACTAAACACTAGCTACAGCACCAACGTATTTTGTGACTCATTCTTCTGAAATTGTTGCAGTGCTGCTCAGTTTCACTTGGAAACGTGTGTGTGTGTGTGTGTGTGTGTGTGTGTGTGTGTGTGTGTGTGTAGGATTTTTTGCTGATAAATGAAAATAAAGGGAGACTATTATAGATCTATTTCGAGCTTATTTTGCTCTCGTCAGATAGCCATACCCCTTACTGGGGTTTGAACCCGGGCCAGCTGCCTTGCAGGGCAGCAACTTAACCACTAGGCCATAGGCTCTGTTCCCAATCAGCTCTTTCACCAGGAAAGGGTTATATATGTTTTTCTGTCGTGTTATCCTGGTGTACCCAAATATGGGAGAGAAAGCATCACATATACATATACATATACATATACATATACATATACATATACATATACATATACATATACATATACATATACATATACATATATATTCTATATAGCGATCTCATCTATCACATATAAACAACAGGACTGGTCTAAACATTGGCAAAAACAGAGAAGAGGAGGACTTCACTAGTTCAGGTTTAGAGATACAGATCTGAGCTCTAAAAATTTGGACAAATACCATCTATGAAATGACTACTGTTCTTCCAGAAGTAGCAGTCCATATATGGTACCTGTAGCCCTGATCTGGCTGAAAGAACTAGACTGTTTCAGTTGTGTTTGATTATTTGTTTGTTTGTTTATTACACTTTCATGCAATCCATCTTCCCTATAAGGTGACATGTTGGGAGGAAGCAACCTGTAATAAGATACAGAGCACAGGTGTCAAACCCACGGCAGCGTGTTGCCATCACATGACATATTGCAACATTTTTTCCCTTTGCGGACCTGGGGTGGGTGTGGCCTGCTTGTGAGGCATCCGGTCCGCAGTTTGATACCCCTGATATAGAGGCATCAAAATATAAAGAAAATGTAGCTAAAGAAAGAGGAAAACTAAAACAGAGGTCAACTAATAAGTATTCTAAATAAAATAGCAAAATTGGTATTCAGTGGGCCCGTGGAATTGTCTTCCAGACAAATGTTTGAAAGTTTACTCATTTTGGAGGTTTGAGCTGGTTCTTAGGAGAGGCATGTAGTTTGGACCAATGATGAGCTTATTTCTATTTATAATGCAAAAATCTTGGTAGATCATTTATTTATAGTCACCTGACCTTCTAAATTGTTCTGAGTTTCCATAACACAAGCCAGTTTAGACAGTTGGGTTATGATTAAAAGGGGTTAGACTGGGAAAGTGTACTGGGATATATCCATAATAATTAACTTAAGTGTTCTCCTTACAGGTTTTGAATGTCAAGAAATTTAGATCATGCGGTTGATCTACATCAGAGTATAACAGTTTAATACACCCCACCGATTCTGCTAATGATATTTTACTGTTGCACTTTGGCCTAGTGCACTGTGCATGTGTGAAAGTGGTTGTGCTAAATTCATCGCACAGCACACTTGTGAATGCATGCACATCGGTATAAAGCTACTACAGGGCGGTCCTGAAAAATTGCCCTTGAGGAAATAAAATGCCACATCAGATCAAAGTAATGTCAGTCAGGTATGTCAGTAATGCAGGAAACCAGAATTAGGGGCGTGCATAAGCGCACCACTGTGCCTACCGTCCCTGTCCTACTGTCCTATTGTCCTCTTTTATCGGTACTTTTTACTTACCGTATTTTTCGGATTATAAGACGCACCAAATGGTGTAGTAATATATTATTTAATAAAATACCAGTGTAGCAGAATACTTTTTACAACCATGTACACTTTTTACAACCATGTACATTTTTTACAACCATGTACACTTTTTACAAACTTCAAACTTGACAGCTTTAAGACTTGTGGACTTCAACTCCCAGAATTCCTCCTCCAGTCATGCTACTCAGGAATGGGAGTTGAAGTCCACAAGTCTTAAAGCTGTCAAGTTTGAAGTTTGTAAAAAGTGTACATGGTTGTAAAAAATGTACATGGTTGTAAAAAGTGTACATGGTTGTAAAAAGTATACATGGTTGTAAAAAGTATTCTGCTATACTGGTATTTTATTAAATAATATATTACTACACCATTTGGTTCAGAATACTTTTTTCCTTGTTTTCCTCCTCTAAAATCTAGGTGTGTCCTATATTCCGGTGCGTCCTATACTCCAAAAAATACAGTATGTTATGTTTATACAAACAACTGCTATCCTGTACATGTTTGACAAATAAATAAAAATAAATAAATAAATAAATAAATAATCTGCAGAAAAGGCAGTAACACTCTGCAAAAACAGGGGAGCTCCATCAAACCAATAATGCACAGTCCAGAAAAATAATCTTTAAATGTAGATCTCTTGTGATTGATAGTAATTGCTCCAACAGAGCCATTATAGCAGATTAGATCAATATTCTACATTGTTAAAGTGCTTTAATTAATACACATTTACATAAGATAACGGAAGCTATACTGGAAAAAAGTGGAGCATAGAATCTAGCTTGCACTGCAATATGCGGTGTATTCGTGCAGTTCAGTTTGTTTTAATTTATTAAAGTGTATATCAGAAACTCAAGATATCAGTTATGTTACAACTATCTTCCACATTCATCACTTGGCGTGTTCTCATGCTTCAGGAAATAAATGGAGTTATATGTTTAAGAACTGTGCGTGAAAAAGTGATGTTCTCAAAATTCTGCCAAGGTGACTTTCGTTGCCAAATGCTTTTTCAGCTTTTCTTTGTTTTTTTTTTTTTAAACGATGGAGTTGTATATGGTAGATATCACTCTGATTTACATGGAATTGTGATTTAGATTCTTCTTTAGGAAGAAAAAATAAGTCTTGCTTCTTTTTCCTCTTAAATTTGTGCTTCACAAAGTAAGACGTAATTCATATCTCTGGAGTTAAAGCAACCATCTACATCAATGGTTCCCAACCTGTGGTACGTGTACCACTAGTGGTACGCGAGGGCCTTCCAGGTGGTATGCAAACACTTTCGGGGTCATGAACGATTTTTAGTTAGTTATTTTTTACTTCACAAAAATGTTTACTGCCTAACACAAGATAATCTGGCAATGATTTGCAACTGTTACCACACGCCACCCACCTGGTCCCAGCGGCCCGAGAATCCAGTTGCTGGATGCGCGGGGCCAAAAAAAGAACAGTACAATTATGGAAATAAAGTGATATCTGATCGAATTTAGTTTCTCTGGAACCAGGTGGTACGCAGCGACTGTACGGGACCTCCAAGTGGTACTCGATCACAAAAAGGTTGGGAACCACTGATCTACATTGAAGGAAGCCAAGGATTTAGGTAACAGCTAGGCACGCATCAAAAACGTTCATAGTTCCTGGAACGACAATAATGTATTACAGTCCGCAAATGTTTGTTTTTCTGGCTCCTTTCAGATTTAAAGTGAAGTGCCAAAGTAAAGCGTCAAAAATTAGCTTAGATGGCAAACTCTTCATTTGCCATCATTTGCCAAGAACCATTTTAAATAGGGTTTCTCCACAACATCAAGGTTTCCTGACCCCAGATGTCAATAATTTCTTTAGGATTTCAAAAGGAGTTGAAGGGGAAGACCTCATTGGACTACGTTTGGCTCTGAGTGATGGTGCTGGCATCATCTAGAAGCAGAAGGGAAGGATTGATTAATCAGTGGTTCAAAGCCACAGCCACTCAATTGAAGTTTAACTGCACAGATCTGTGTATAAAGGCCAAGTATTTCCAAAATGCTCTTTCCTTTTCTCTTACCTGGCTCCCAAATCAATTTTAATTGGCAGACGCTCTATCTTTTCTTAGATAAAATGCATTCCAAACACCCTGAGGACTGATTGTAGCCTTTGTTCCCTCCCATATGGAAGGGTATACCTGCCTATCTTCATCAGCCAGATGTTCTTCAACTAGCATCCTGCTTTCTTGTTATTGAATCAAAATATGTAAGATGTCCTTCAGATCTTCTTTTTTAAAAAATTCTTTTATGTATCTCTCCTCATTTAAAAAAATTTTTTTTTAAATCAGACTGGTCAGTTAATTTATTAGGGCAAGTGTTTTCCCATATTCTCTTCACCCTCTTTAAACACAACCTACATTGGAGTTTCAATCCGTCTCATTATACGGATGTATTTTTGGGTTTGGAGCCCACATTTTTAGTAGCCGACACTGCTTTAGCCCAGTTGCTTCTCATTCATTGTTTTATGAATATAGAAAGCAATAATAATTGTTAGCAACAGTATTATTGCAATTAACTGATAAATAAAATATCTATAAATACACAGACAGGCACATAAATGTATTTATCTGGGGGTGGGTGGGGAAATGGGCTTAAGATAAGAAAGGCTACAGACAATATTCAGAATCAACTGCTGTTTCCCAGTACAGCAGAAAGTCTCTGGTAGTGGTCTTGAATAAAAAGAGTTTTTATTTTTAAAAAAAGAATCAGTCTAAATGCTTCATTTGTTGTCATCTGTAATTCTGTGAAGACTATCTTTTCCTTTCCATTTTCAAATCTGCAATGTTAATTTGATGGATAAAATGATTAGATCTGATGTCTAACATAGGTTCAGGAAGAGAATACAGGTAGTCCTCAACTGAGCCCATTTCTGTTGCTAAGTGAAACATGTGTTAAGTGAATTTTTTCCCGTTTTATTACCTTTCTTGCCCCGGTCGTTAAGTGAATCACTGCAGTTGTTAAATTAGTAACAGTTATTACGTAAACCTGGCTTCCCCATTGACTCTGCTGGTCAGAAGGTCACAAAAGGGGATCACGTGACCCCGGGACACTGCAACCATCATAAATGTGAGTCAGTTGCCAAGTGTCTGAATTTTGATCACATGACCATGGGGATGCTGCAGGGGTGGGTTCTAACTTACCTCGCCGCTGGTTCTCTTCCTCCCGCGCCATGTGGCTGCGCACGCATTGCGTGCTGTGTGTCTGCGCCACATGGCAGGGCGTGCGCTTTGCGCGCACACACGTGCATGCGCAGTGCTGAAAACTCAGCTTCTGCACATGTGCAGAAGCAAAAACAAGCAAAAAAAGCAAAAACAAGATGGCGCATGCGCAATACTGAAAACTCAGCTTCTGCACATGAGCAGAAGCAAAAACCAGCAAAAAATTCCCCCAAAAAAATTCCCCCCCCCCAATTTTTTTTTAAAAAAGATGGCGGCATCCACAAACTGGCACCGACGGAACCAGCTTCGTGACGTCACCACCGGTTTACTACCGGTTCTATAGAACCAGTGTGAACCGGGAGGAACCCACCTCTGGGATGCTGTGATGGTTGTAAGTGTGAAAAACGGTCATAACTCACTTATATCAGTGCCATTGTAACTTTGAACGGTCACTAAGGGAACTGTTGTAAGTTGAGGACTACCTATACCTCAATTCAATAAGCTTTTGCCACAGGCTTTGCTCAAAGTTTTCCCAATATCCCAAGTAGCCTTGTCTAATCACTGCCTGCATTATTGAAATCTGGCCAAGCTTATTCAGTCATGCATCCTCCATGTCATTTATTTTATGGCTACTTGTCTTTTTTCTTAAACTTGGGTTTTGTTATAAGAATTTACTTGATTTCCCCTCCTTCGCAGGCATTTTCTTATCTGCTTCTATGTGTGTTTCCTTAAAAACTACAGGTAGTCCTCAACTTATAACCATTCATTTAGTGACCATTTGAAGTTATAAAGGCACTGAAAAAAAGTGACTGATGACCTTTTCCACCCTCACTTATGACCTTTGCAGCATCCCCATGGTCGCGTTATCAAAATTCAGGCGCTTGGCAACTGGCTCATATTTATGATGGTTGCAGTGTCCCGGGGTCATGTGATCACCTTTTGTGACCTTCTGATAAGCAAAGTCAATGGGGAAGCCAGATTCACTTAACAACCGTGTTACTAACTTCAATAAAGCGATTCACTTAACAATTGTGGCAAGAAAGGTTGTACAATGGGGCAAAATTCAATTAACAACTGTCTTGCTTAGCAACAGAAATTTTGTGCTCACTTGTGGTCATAAGCCGAGGACTACCTATACTTTCACTTTAGAATATAGTGTTGAACCCACTAATGCACCATGCCATAATCATCCGATGCCTTAACAGATTTGTTCTGAATTTTAATCATGTTTCAAGAATAGATATGCTAACAGGTTCTTTGCAACCTGATTGTCCAGGAGTGATGGTTGATGTAAAGAAAATAAGAGCATTTCTGTTGAATGGTGGGTGTTCACAGAAGTTAAGATGGCAGCCACCATCACACAATCAAAGTCGCCATCTTAATGTTTTCATGACACACACATCTTCTTCACAGACATCCCTATAAGAAGCAAACCATTCCAGCATCATGTTTTGACACTTAATCAGGTTCCTTAAGGCTGAAGGAGGTTTACTTTAAATATTTTACTACATGGGATGGCCAATAGGATCTGTACACTATCAGAGGTTATTACAGAGTTTAGAAAATCAGAAAACAGCCATGCTTGGTTGTATCAAACCGAGCAGAAATCAAACATAGTGGAGGAAAAAGAGTGATGTTCAGAAATGAAGCCCACATGGCTGTTTAATACCCCCCCCCATCAAGGCCATTAAATTTTAGGTCTAAAATTGCCAAGCTTCTACCACTGCAAGCTGGCACTACTATTCGCCATTGAGCTGATTTATATCTTTCCCTGGGCTGAAATTTAGCACACATAAAACAACTTTTGAGTGGATGTGGGACAGACGGATAAAAAAATATAAGATACTTACAGGCATAGAAATCCATGTTCTCTCGATCAATCAGTCAGTCCCAGCAAACCATATCATTGGGATGAGATTTTTCCACTACCAGATCTGTAGAAATACCAGTAATTACATTTGTGTAGAAGCCGCATAGGTATTATGACTTCTTGGTATTCACAAAAAGAAAACATACACACACAAAAAAGAACAGAGAGAATAATTTGTCACAATTACATACGTAAAAAGATGCATATTTTTAGATTAAATGACCATTCCCAAAACTGTATTCTGCCCAAAATGCTATTCCCAGTGTCCAGCATATTGGACACTGGGAATAGCATTTTGGGCAGAATACAGTTTTGGGAATGGTTATTTAATCTAAAAATATGAATCTTTTTTACTTCTCTTTTACAGAGTCTTAAAAAAAATTAGTCCAGCTGTTTGATTTTAAGGGAAAATGTGTTTATCTAAGACTACCAGTATCTCAAGCTGTACTTTTGTTCTTAGCTTCTAACTCCACAGGGCCATCATTACAACAGACTTATAAATCATCTGAATAAACTTTTGCAATACAAATGAACGTTCGTGTGAAAGCGATGAGTTTCTTCAGTCAGCAGCTTTAACAAATGAAAAAAAACAAACACGAAATCATATTAGCCAGCAAAAAGTTGATAAAAAGTTGCGGAGGATCTTGGCGGATAAGAAACTGAACATGTGCTAAGGTTTACGATGCAGATGTAAAGAGCAAATGCAATCATAGATTACATCAACCAAAATAGAGTGTCAAATTGAAAAAAAAGTTATTGTTACTCTCTGTTCTGCACTGATCAGAAACATCTGCAATATTATTACATCACATTTTAGGAACAACTTTTATAAATTCAAATCAAATCAAGATGATAAGGATCTTGGAATGATTGATGAACACTTAGTGAGAGCTTGAGAGCATGGAGAAGAAATGACTAGAGGTACTTCTTGACTTACTATTGCAATGTGGACTGGAATTTCTATCGTAAGACATGATAGTCATAAGTCGAGGCACTCACATGATTGGACCCAATTTTATGCCTTTTGTGTGGTAATCATTAAGTCATTAAACAAAAGTTGCAGTCATTAAGCAAACACCATGGTCCAAAATGGCCAGAAAGTGACCAAAAAAACCCTGTCATAAATCATGGTTACATGACTGCAGAACACTGCAAGCAGTTGTAAAGGTTAGTTGGTTGCCAAGCACTCAAAATGCAATCATGTGACCAGAGGTGGGTTCGGACCGGTTCGGACTGGTTCGCCCGAACTGGTAGTGACCCGCTGGTGACATCACGATGACGTCACGGATCCAGTTTAGTTGGTGCTGGTCATTATTTTAATTTTTTTAAAAAAATTCTTCTGCGCCTGTGCAGAAGCTGAGTTTCCAGGATTGCGCATGCGTCGCCATCTTGTTTTTGTTTTTTAAAAAGTAACTTTTTTTGCGCGCGCGCAGGAAGCAAACCAACAGCAAAGTAATTTAGAACCCACTTGTGCATGTGACCACTGTGTTTGTGCACCCATCACAACTCTGAAACTAGGTATGTAGTTTTTTTGAGGGGGGGTCCATCATAATAAAGGGTCTGGAGGCTATGTGAGGACACAGCCCTCTCTTGTGTCTTCTGGAGGATCCAGAGGGCAGGCAAGAGCATATTTCATTCTCAAGTAGCCTCTACGCCATCCAAAAATCGTTTGAGAATGGGGCATGCTTTCAAGAAAAGTTGCTGTCGGATGTTGGTGAATGCTGACATATCACCCAAATTGTTGTGGTGTGCCACCTTTGTCATACGTATCGTAGATTCGCCATCACTGCACTAGGCAGAGGGTTGTTGAGATGATGTTCCGGATCCATTTCAACCTTTAAAGTAAATGATTCTATGATTATGAACTAGATATATCTAAAGGCCTTTTCTAGAACCAACTAGAAAAAGCATGAGGGCTTCTTTGCCAAATCTGTATGTAATTGACCATTTTACTGTGAGTTGATCAAAATGTGCAAACACTAAGATAAGAGTGGGGAACTGCGTTTCCTGCAGATATTATTGGACTATAGCTTCTATCATTTTGGGCATTGACCAAACTGGCAGAGATTGATGAAAGTTTGAGCCAGGAAAAACCTGGACAATCACAGATATTCACCACTCATTAGTGGATGGAAGTCCAGTATATTTCATATTGTAGAACATAAACATACTTAAGAATGATGATGAAGTGTACTTGCTGAAAAATTTGGAAATTGGTGAAACAGTGCTAAGCCTTCTCTTTGAGGCAACACGGTTTCATGTTCTGAAGTTTAAAAGTTTGGTGGGAGAGTGATTTGACTACACAGTTAGTAGGAGAAGCCAAAAGCAGCATGAATGATTGCTGGCTGAAGGCAAAGGAACCTTAAAGTGGCTTGGACATTAATCTCCATCACATCTTAGTCCTGAGTTTTTCTCATTATCAGATGAGTCTACACTTTAAAGCACTTTAATTATTTAGTGAATTTCCAGCCTTCTATTTATCTGAGATGTTGAGTGTGGCAGACTCTTCTTTGCTTAGGCAGATGATTAGCAGTATGGTTGGCATTAAACCATTTGCTTAAGTAGACAATAAGCATCAGGCAGACTAATAATTAGGCAGTGTTCAAGTGCTAGGGCACCAAAATGAGTGTGTCAATAGCCTGTCTTATGCTTCCTAAGGATTTGGCTGCATTGGATGTGTTGAGTGGGATTCACCTCCTTGTTCAGTAGATCCTTGCAACAGGCAGCTTAATGTCTAGGTCTGGCCCAGTTTTAGAGGTTATTTTATTGCTATAGCATAAGCTTATTTTAAGTGTCAACATGCAAAAGAAAAAGACTCCAAGAGGAGAGCAGAGACCATCCAGCAAGTATAGTTAAGCAAATGAGATATTTTAACTAAATATTAAACACACTCTGCTCTAGCATGACCTATGCATGCCCACAGAAAGGGGCTTATTTTATCAATAAACAACACTATGGGCATATCCATACTGCCCCTTGCCCTGGCACGAGATGTCCCACTGTTTCCCAAACACATGTCTGAATGCTTCTATATCTCAATATCCTCACACAGCTGAAGCAGGCAGAGGACAGCTAATGATATTATGCCTAGAAGTGATGTTTTCCCTAAGAGTCTCCTCTAAGAGATTGCATGCAAACAAGATAGGATCCACTGATGTGCACCTGGGAGATGACCAGAAATGAAGCATTTCATGCCAGGATTTCTCTACTAGAAGCTTCCATTGGCATTGCTGGTTTCCTGTGGTTACCCTCTACAACAGGTTGATCTCTTCACCCGTCTCTCAATTTTCTTTTGAGTGTAAGGGAGACCAGAATGCTACCTTTTGCAAATACTTTTGTTCATTTTTTTAGTCATGCACCGGTTTGACTGATCAACTAGTCAACTAGAATGCTGCAAAGCCCTAAAATTTCCTCCCCTATCCCTGCTTGATGCATAAGAGTATCTGAAAGTATTCTAACTATAGCAGTGATGGTGAACCTTTTAGGCATAGAGTGCCCAAACTGGAAGGCATGCGCATGCGTGCGCACATGTGCCGGAAACCCGAGAACCAGCTGGCCGGAGCGCATCCACGCCTCAGAAACCCAGGGATTAGCTGGCTGAGCTGGGGCGACAGTGTGTGTGCCCACAGAGAGGGCTCTGCAGGCCACCTCTGGCACGCATGCCATAGGTTCGCCATCATGGAACTATAGTCTGCCTGGCAGAGAATTCCCTTACCAGTGGCTGCTATTTCCAAAGTAATGCTGACCTTTTTGCTTCCTGTTTTTAAATTATGCTGTTAGGGTAGTTGAACACTCCTGTACAGAACCTCACAGTTAATTCGCTTCTCAAATTCCTACTCTTCCACAGCACTTTTGCCAGAGGTATCAAATTTTGGCAACTTTAAGACTTGTGGACTTCAACTCCCACTGGAAACTAATCAAGGAGAGAAGCAACCTGGAATAAAAGAGAACCTTACTAACAGTGAGAGCAAATAACCAATGGAACAGCTTGCCTCCAGAGGTTGTGGGTGCTCCATCACTGGAAGTTTTTAAGACGAGACTGGACAGTCACTTGTTTGAAATGGTATAGGGCAGTGGTGGCGAACCTTTTTCGGCTCGCGTGCCAAAAAGGGGGGGTGCGCTCTCGCGCGCTCGAATACCCACACCCATTCCCTCCCTCCCCACGCATGCGCACAACATCCCCCCATGCTGCCCCCTGCGCATGCGCACACACCCCCACCCCCGCACAAAGGCTTACCGGAGCCTGGAACGACGAAACCGGCAAACCGGAAGTGCGAAAAAACACACTTCCGGTTTGCCGGTATGCTGTTTTTTGCACTCCGGAGGGTTCAGGGAAGCTCCCTGAAGCTCCGGAATGCAAAAAACTACAAAACGGACAAACCGGAAGTGCGGAAAAGTGCACTTCCGGTTTGTCCGTTTTGTAGTTTTTTGCATTCCGGAGCTTCAGGGAGCTTCCCTGAACCCTCCGGAGTGCAAAAAACAGCACACCGGCAAACCGGAAGTGCGTTTTTTCGCACTTACGGTTTGCCGGTGGGAACCCTCGCGTGCCGGCTTCTATGGCTCCGCGTGCCACCTCTGGCATGCGTGCCATAGGTTCGCCACCACGGGTATAGGGTCTCCCACTTGAGAGGGGGTTGGACTAGAAGACCTCCAAGGTCTTCTATCAGCTCTACTCTGAATTCGGATTAGATAAGCTTTCCATTTTTAAAGAATTTCAGAAATCGATCTCAAGAATATTAAATCATGGTCTTTATTTTCAAGACACTTTTGCCATGCAAATATTTTGGGTTACGTTTTGCTATCAAACTGTATAAATCTCAGGACGTTTGTGTAAATGTCTCAGTCTTGTTTTCTTTTTTTAAAAAAAGAGGGGAGTTTAATGAAATGAAATTACTTAACGGTGCATACAGTTAAATATATTGACACCACCGATTTATACTTATAATTGATGTCTCTGCCCTGCAGAAAATACAAGTTCATTTTCAATACGATCTCAGCATTATGCCTTTTTTCCAGGGACCCTGTGCTTTACATTTTCAGATCAGCACACCAATCGTCAACATGGGTGGGAACTGCGAGTTTAAATTATTAAATTTCTAAGCATCTGTTAAGGATTCAGTCAGGTGTTATAAAGCTTACAGTACATCAATTTACCTGCTATATTAATTTTAGTCGTGCACCCTGACAAGAGGATGGAAGTGTAACATCGCTCTCTTTATTCAAACTGAATATAAGCGCCCCAGAAATATACAGCCGCCTTGCCCCTATTAAGATTTATACCCAATGTACATCTAGCATCTACGTCAGAATGCAGGTGAATGGCAGGTCTGCATTGTAAATGCCTGAGGTAACTATAAAAATATAAATGGTAGAAAGGTTATTGATTTTTTTCCTCGAGGCTACAAATTAGAAATGGCATGCTAAAAAAAAAAGTCCACTGGTCTACTCACCAAATTTTAATTAAAACATAAATAAATCATGATAGCCTCAGCCCTTGAATATAAACAATGGAAAAGATGGCATACTTACAACAACGTGTCAGTGTTATGTGACGAACATGCGCTGCAAAAATGCAACTCAAACCAGATTCCCAAATTACTGCACACAACTATTTATTGTAGTAGAAAACTGATGAAACCACACACTGGGCTTTGGAAAATGTCAGGAAACAGAAATTTAGAAATTCCTGCATTTTATTAAAAAAATGAATATAGTTGAGCTCAGTTCTGATCATTCATGCTAGATTGGGAGGAAACTGAGGGTTGGGTGTTTTGCCATTTTTCGTATTCCAGGGCTTCAGGAAGCTTCCTTGAACCCTCCGGAGTGCCAAAAACGGCAAAACGGCAAAACGGAAGTGTGGAAAACGCACTTCCGGTTTGCCTGTTTTGCCGTTTTTTGCATTCCGGGGCTTCAGGAAGCTTCCCTGAATCCTCTGGACTGCAAACAGCCCAATGGCAAACCGGAAGTGTGTTTTTCCGCACTTCCGGTTTGCCCATTGTGTGCATGCGTGGGGGGGCAATGGGCGTGGGCACGCAAACCAGAAAAGGTTCGCCATCACTGGCCTATAGCAATGATGGCGAACCTTTTCGGAACCAAGTACCCAAACCGAAACGCGCGTGCATGTGCGTGCATCAGAAACTGGAAGACCAGCTGGCTGGTTCGCATGAGCGTGCTAGCCAGCTGATCTTTGGGTTTCTGGCACATGCATGAGCACCAGCCAGCTGGTCTTCGCATGCACCAGAGCACTGGAAACCCGAAGACCAGCTGGCTGGCATGTGCATGCCTGTTTTTTGCCTGTTTTCCAGGCCATTTTCAGGCAGTTTTCTGGGCTGTTTTCAGGCCATTTCAGGCGTGCATGCATGTGTGGTGGAGCTGAACTGGGGCAATGACTCGCGTGCCCATAGAGAGGGCTCTGCGTGCCACCTCTGGCACACATGCCATAGGTTCGCCATCATGGGTCTATAGGCTTTTATATATATAAAAACATAATCCCTTTACAGATTTTACATGTGCAATAATTTGAATGCGAATACCACCCAATTGCAAATTTTGGAGATTTTTCTAATGTTTTCATTACAGGTCCCATTTTGATATTAATCAAGGATTCCCAACTGACAAACACTTTGTTCTGGAATGTTGGGAAAAAATCTAGCTGATTTTGCCCCCCTAGAATCTTCACCTGTATCAGTTGATGAAGTTACATAATGCTCCTATTTCAGATTAATTATGTACTTTTGTTAAGTCACTTGGAGTACAGAAATTAAAAACATATGGAAAAACTAAAGATTAAAGGATTTTTAAAACCAAAAGAGCAGTGAGGATGGGATAACCCTTTTATGACAGACAGCCACTCTAGACCCTCAAAAGCTGGTGCGGGCTATTGATGCACATAATACCGTAAACCTTTATTAATTTCAAAGATCAGCTACTACCAAAATAATAAAACAAAGAAAGTAAAAGGAGTAAAATATATCCACAACTATAGAATTGCACACTTTAGGGTCAATTGTTTCCTTGCTTTCACTTCACTCATGTGACTTCAATATTAGTTACTACAATATTAGTGACAACATGGTTGGAGTCTGAAAGATTTACATAATATTCAACTGTCCCTTCTCAGAAACATTATAAGGCAGATGATCTTTAATCCTTGCATAGGTCGTTATAAAAATTGAGGTAAAACAACCTATTGGATGGTTTCAATTTCTCCAGAATCACATGTGCAATTAATAGACTTCACCCAGTAGAAACACTGATTGGAACCCATGGCCCTTTCTCAGACTATAGAAAGATACGAGGAAACTTACAGGATATTACCAGGTGTTCTGCTATTCTGAGGAAGGATGCCAACTTCAGTTGGATGTTTAGGGTCATTCAGCCTATGAGGCATTGTCTTTTTATCTGGTCATAACCAGAGGACAGGAAAGATTCCATATATTACTCAGAGAAACTAATTTTTTTTTATCCATGCTGATAACCATGGAGAAGGACATCTGTTACAAGTTTCCCAGGGGAAACTTTGGTCTTCAGCCTGTATGTCATGACTTGCTTCTAAGTCCTTATCTCTGTTTTGGACATCCCAGTAGAGTTCCCTTAGAACCTGCAAATATGACTCTTAAGAGTTTGTACGATTCCATTTACAGTATTGAGTATACTTAATATATATATATATATATATATATATATATATATATATATATATATATATATATATATATATATATATATATATATATATATATATATATATATATATATATATATATATATATATATATATATATATATGTATATATATGTATATATATATATATATATGTATATGTATATATATATATATATATATATATATATATATATATATATATATATATATATATATATATATATATATATATATATATATATGTATATATACTATTTTGTGGATGTTTTTATTGTTTTAATTTTTTTAATTGTTTAAATTGTTTTAGAATTGTAAGCTCACTTGGTTGAGTTGGCAGCTATAGAAATTTTGAATGAATGAATGAATGAATGAATGAATGAATGAATGAATGAATGAATGAATGAATGACAATCTGGGCTCCATACAAGGTATGAGCAAGGGTCAAAAGCATTTAAGGCTCACAGTGCTATGAATCAGGTGATATATTAATTTATTAAATAAATACATTAATCCACCTTTTGGTGTCATAGAACAGTTTGATAGCCACTCAGGACTTTAAAACTTGTACCTGAATAACCTATTCTTGATGGACATTCCCAGTCCCATTGGCATGACAAACCACTTCCAGATAATCAAAGGAGATCATTTGTAGGAAGATGATCTTGAGGGAGATAGGCAAGATCCATTACCAAAGCCACAAGGGAAAAAAACATAAATCCAAACCAAGAAGAAAATATGCATAAGCAGCTCAGGTAGAAACCACCCTAATTCACATGAGTATAAAAAGGGGAGGAGGCACAGCCCAACCAGACTTACAAGATTCTATTACTGTAACCAATCTCAAAATTTTAACTCATGGGGTTGTTTTCTTCATTTGGTTTACCTGGTGGGGATGACAGCACCTGTTTGATTTGGTTTCCATCTATAATCCATTTTTTAAAGTTATCAGCACTTTAGGTTTCTGGTAATTTATAATCAACTTTCTCTATTTATTATATTGAACCATAGATATAACAAACTTTTTGAGTCCAATGGGTATACACAAAATGACTTGTCATTTGCATAGAGAAATAGAGAGATTCTGTATCCAGAAATGTTAGGAGCATGAATTCTTTGCCAAATGTTAGGGTGCCAAATGTTCTGTTAACAGAAATGTTAGGGGTTGTGGTGGCTCACGTGGTAAGACACTGAGCATGCCCAACACTGAGGTCGGCAGCTCGGTGGCTCAATTCCTGTGAGCAAATAAACCGCGTAGGGACAGGAAAGGAGCCTCCCCCAATTGCCTACTGGCATTCAGGCATCCCGCGGGTAAGATAACACTGCCCGAAAAAATTCTTTCCACAGAGGCAGGCAGCCACTTCGGTGATCCCTGGCTAATATGTGCTATATGCTTAAAAAGGGGGGGCATGAAAGTCGGGATTATTTAATGAACTTGCCATCAAGATGATATGAAACAGGAGCCTAAATTCAGCCTTGTTGAGTTATTTTCTTTATATGTACAGTGCTGGCAAGCAACTCATAAAGCCCAAGCTTTGCTTTAAGGAAAGTGTTAGATATCCAGACTGCATGGTTACAACCAGGAAAATGGAGACTGCTGATTGGTTAAGCCATCTGACAGCTCCCTATAAAAGGGCTAGCTGTCAGACTGGCTCTCTGCTGGATCTTGTACATAGTTACAATAAAGAGCTGTTGTCTTAAGCCTGTCTCAAGCCTCTTCAGTCCCAGGACTCAACAACTGGTGACGAGGATGGGATTATGAAGAAGGCTGAGCAAAAGAGCTGAAAGAAGGCACCAAAGATCCAGCCTGGTGGCAGAGAGGAACGGCGGCCATTTTGCACGGCAAAATTCAAACCGCAGAAGCCTGAAACGCCAGTGTTCCACCCGTCAACACCCTTCAATCCGGCGAAGGAGAACTGGGGGTCCTACATGGCCAGGTTCAGATGTTTCCTGGAGGCCAACGACCTCAGCGGCCTGACAGACAATAGGAAGAGGGCACTCTTCCTCAGCCATTGTGGCCATGAAGTCTTTGACATGGCCGAGTCCCTGTCAGAGCCAATGCCAGTGGAGACAGTTCCCTGGCAGGCACTACAGAACATGCTACAGACCCACTACGTTCCGGTGCCCTCCAAGGTGGTCAGATGGCACAAATTCTGCCAAAGACTACAGAGGGAGGGCGAATCAATAAATCAGTACCTAGCAGCACTCCGAAAAGCTGCCACACACTGCGAGTTCAGAGACCTCGATGACACACTACTAGATCAACTGATTTGCAGGGTACAAGACCTGTGTCTACAGCGGCGATTGCTTGGTAAGTCCAATTTGACATTGCAAATGGCCCTGGATGAAGCAAGAGCAACCGAAGCATCGAACAAGGGGGTGGACACGCTGCATTGGCGCACGGTGCCACCAGCACCTCAAAAAGCGGCACTGGCAGTACATGAGAATTGGTGCCATGATGACCCCTCAGATGACAGCGAGGAGGAGGTCTTCCAGATGGAACAATGCTGGAGAGCTGACAACCCGAGACTCAAGCTGTTGCAGTTGCGGGGGACAATACCCAAGGGCGACCTGCAAGTACCGGGATGCCATATGCCACCGTTGTGAGCGCCCTGGGCAGCTGGCAAGGGCCTGCTGGGCCAACCATCCAGTGGGAAAGTGAGCCTCCCCAGACAACAGCCATGCCGAAGCAAGGCGGGCACCGCAACAGGAGCCATGGCAGCCCAAGCACCGCACTGACAGCACCAAGGTTCCAGAGACCAACCAGACCAGAATCGGAAAGGTGAGCACCCCTAATCACAAAAAAATCCATTTGACTGTACTACTTGAGGGGTCTGCGAAATGGAAGTCGACACGGGGTCCTCCATCTCCATTATGTCATGGGCGGCTATCAAACGAGCTATTCCTGCGTTCCGCCAGGGACAGCTGAGAACCAACCCCTCAAGCTCAGCGACTACCAGGGGAATCGGATTTCCGTGCTGGGCTGGGGAAATTTCCATATGCAGTTCGGCAAGTTCAACGGGAACCTGACGGTGGTTCGTGGCTGCCTGCCTACTCTACTCTGCCTAGACTCTTTCGAAGCTCTGGGCCTGGGAGTGACTGGGATCAATGCGGTGTCCGGTCGCTGTGCTGACGACCTGTTCAGGGAGTTCCAGGACGTCTTCAGTGCCGAGCTTAGCAAGTATGTGAGCACCCCTATCTCATTTAACCTTGACCCCAAGATAGCTCCCATTAGGCTTAAGCCCAGGAGAGTTCCTTTTGTGCTCAAGCCTAAAATCGATCAAGAGCTGGATAAGCTCATTAGTCAAGGAATCCTTGAGCCAGTAGATTATGCACGCTGGGAAACTCCAAAAGTGACACGTGGACTATAAATGTACAATTAACCAGGCCCTACAGCAGAGCACATACCCAGTGCCCAATGTGCAGCATTTACTGCACACACTAGGCCCGGGTGCCATCTTTGCCAAGCTAGATCTTGCGCAGACATACCAGCAACTGCCGGTAGATGGTGCTATGGCAGAGAAGCAAACCATTGTGACGCACAGGGGGGGTGTTCAAATGGCACCGATTGTAATTCAGCGTTAGTGTCGCCCCAGGGATTTTTCAAGGCATTATGGAATGCCTATTAATCAAAATCCCTGGGGTTGTGCCCTATTTCGATGATGTACTCATCTCTGCTAGTAACGAGCAACAATTAAAAGACAGGCTGCGAGAAGTCCTCAGCAGATTCAGAGCTGCCTGACTCAAAGTAAAAAGCAGCAAGTGTCAAATAGGGGTCCCAGAAGTAGAGTTCCTGGGGTATCGAATCAACGGGGTGGGCATTCACTCTACCACCAGCAAGGTTAGGGCTATTAAGGAGGCCCCTACCCCCACAAACAAAACTGAGCTGCATGTGTTCCTGGGGTGTATTATTTGCTTAAATCTACTCTCAGTTCCTCCTAATCTCTTCTCCCTATTACCCCCCTTGTTTTTGGATTGATTCTTCTGAAATCTATACTCCCCTCTATCAACTCTTTTTTTATCACTGTAAGTCCCAGTATAATCAACAATCTGCTTTTTATTTTCAATCCCTTCTTCGGTATAGTCTCCTTATTTTTCGTTTTCATTTTTCATCATTGTACATTCTGAGTATTCTTTATATTCCAACTTCATTTCTGTTTTCTTATCCCCTCTAATTTCCAAAAGATAAGTTTTTATGTCTTCATGGATATATATTTTAACATCTCAGTTAGTTCTTCATACATACACACCTCCATATTATCAAATTTAAGGTTATTCTCTATTTTTTAGTTGACGCTTAAATCCATATAGTCTCTTTTTATTTCAATGTTCTGATCTCCAATTTTAGTCTATTCCGTTCTAGTTCAAAATCCTGTTATCTTCTGTCACCAAAACAAGTCAAACACCATAGCAGAACACCCACTCCTTCTCAATTTTTTCAAGTTCCAAGTTATCTTCTTCTGCTCAAGGTCAATCTCCAGCTGTCTGCCTTTCCATAAACTGTTGCAATGTGTTATTTTAGCCAGCAGATGGCATTGCTGGTTCCAATATAACAAGCCAGTTCTTTTACAAAGATCACCGAAATGATTTAAATCCGCATAAAAGATTTTTCCAAATCCATTATTCTTTTCCAAGGAATTTGAGCTTTGTATCTGCTGATCTTCTTGGCCATAGCAGCTATTTGCTGCTTTAGTATTTCCAGTGCTTCCTTTGTCTTCCTTGTTTCTAGGTGATATCTCTTGATCAGGTATTCTTTGGTCTTCTTGTTCTTCAGTGTCACGGTGTGATTTATTGTCAGTTGTATGTATATGCAGGGAGCTGCATCCCTATCTATTATAATGGTACATTCCTGAGCACGTGATTGATATGTTCTTGTACGCATGTGTGCATTCCTGAATCTCCATTCCTTCCTTCTTACTTGACTCTTGACTGGGAGAGTCGCATTTTATAGCAGAGATGTAAACAATGAGATTTTATTGTTTTTGTACCGAAATAAATATTTTAATTAGACTTTTAAACTCCGGCTTTATTTCTAATGTCTGAATTCCAGGAGAAAGATCAAACCTCGCCTCTGTGAGATTAATTCTCACTCCAACATTCAGCTTCATTTTTTTTCCATCTGCTGTTCGATAATGATAGTTTCAAAGGACAGGTCTGATTCCAAGCCTAACAGAGGGTGATCCATGCAATGTCTGTTCTGAATATCCATCAAATTACGAGAAGAATCAAAGTAATTTAAACATATATTTTCTTTAATTTTGTTTCCCATCTGAGAAAACAAAATAATGATGACTCATCTGATGGAGCAGTTGCATATAAGAGAAAAATGTTCCTTTGGATTTTATATTTGCATCTTTTGTAAGCTTTTCAATGAATGGGAAACCAATAATATCTGAAGGGCATTAGATTTGGGAAGATTCACGCCTTATGTCAGTGGTCACAAAAGGTATTTCTTGAAGAGGAGGGTACACTAAACTGCTTTTGGACCTTGGCATTCATATATCCCGGCAGGATTTAAACTATGGTAGAAATCCAAAAGACTTATTCCAGTGTTTCTAATTTTAGCAGAATCATGTTCCAGGTAGCTTCTAGCCATCAACTAAGATACTGAAGTACCTGAAGCCAGGACAAGAAGTAACAAACAGAAACCTATCAAGGAGAGATCCAACCGAGAATTAAAGAGAAATTTCCTGACAGTGGAAACAGTTAATCAGTGGAATGACTTGCCTTCAGAAGTTGTGGATGCTCCATCACTGGAGGTTTTAAAGAAGAAACTGGATAGTCACTTGTCTGAAATGGTATAGGGTCTCCTGCTTGAGCAGGAGGTTGGACTAGAAGACCTCCAAGGTCCCTTTCAACTCTGTTATTCTGTTTAAGTTGGATCCCCTTTTCATTGCAGAGCCCAAATGTCTAAGTCAGGAGTCCCCAAACTGTTCATCATAAATTATTAAAAAATAATTTAAAAAGTACTTTATCGAGCTCTAAAGATCCAAGATGTTTCCAAATGTTTCAAAACCGAATAAGGCACATGTGTGACAACTGATAGTAGAGATGGTAGTTTTTTAAAAAAATGCTTGTTAATCTAACAAGATAGTAGCTTAAGTGGGCTTTTGGCTTCATGTAAACTGTCAGAATAGAATTCTACTGTTGAAAAGGAAATTATAAAGATTGCCTCACAACATGCCTATCAACAGCCTTGTTTAGTTGTCTTTATGTATCTCTATTGTCTAGGATACCTTTTATGTAAACGGCAAAGGGGATGAGCTACTTTTTTTTACTTATCTATATTGTTTCAGCAGAATAGAAGTTTCCTCCATACCCGTTTTAAAAGTTTTCATAAAGTAATCTCTGACATCTGGATCTGCTGCCATCTAGTGGCACAACAAAAATTCTACAAGCCAGCCAAACTTCTCTAGACAAACTATTTGTAAAGACAAATGGCAAGACGGGTGACATACAAGATAGATAGATAGATAGATAGATAGATAGATAGATAGATAGATAGATAGATAGATAGATAGATAGATAGATAGATAGATAGATAGATAGATAGATAGATAGATAGATAGATAGATAGATAGATAGATAGATAGATAGATAGAGATAGAGATAGAGATAGAGACAGAGACAGATAGATAGATAGATAGATAGATAGATAGATAGATAGATAGATAGATAGATAGATAGATAGATAGATAGATAGATATAGAGATAGATTAGATAGATAGATAGATAGATAGATAGATAGATAGATAGATAGATAGATAGATAGATAGATAGATAGATAGATAGATAGATAGATAGATAGATATAGAGATAGATTAGATAGATAGATAGATAGATAGATAGATAGATAGAGAGAGAGAGAGAGAGAGAGAGAGAGAGACAGATAGATAGATAGATAGATAGATAGATAGATAGATAGATAGATAGATAGATAGATAGATAGATAGATATAGAGATAGATTAGATAGATAGATAGATAGATGATAGATAGATAGATAGATAGATAGATAGATAGATAGATAGATAGATAGATAGATAGATAGATAGATAGATAGATAGATGATGGATGGATGGATGGATAGATAGATATAGCTAGAGATAGCTAGCTAGCTAGATGATAGAAAGATAGATAGATAAATAAATAGATAAAGATAGATAGATATAGCTAGTAGATGATAGCTAGCTAGATAGCTAAATAGCTAGTAAATAGGAGAGGGGGGGGGAGAGAGAGAGAGAGAGAGAGAGATGGGGAGGGAGGGAGGGAAGGAGAGGGAGAGAGAGAGGGAGAGAGAGAGACCACTTATACATCTGCAATATATTTTGATTTCATGTGCACCTTGGCAAAGAAGTAGTATCTTCAAAGGTAACATTTTTAAGGAAATTGAAGCATTTGTCACATTTCAAAAAGACATGTCTATTTTTAATAAAGAGGGCAAGATGACCCTTTTGATGTATGTTCCTTTAGAAGAAGGAGGAGACCAATTGGGATATAGATCCAATTTTGTCATTCAGCAGGATGAACCAACCTCCTTCAGCTAATACCTTGCAGGGAGTGATGGTGTCTCAATTATGCAGTGACGTTTCTTTAAGCATTCATCCATTCATCATAGCAACAAAATCTCCTTAGGCTTTGCTTTAGGCAGAGTGCTTTGCGACTTGGTTAATAATGCCCAAATAGCTATTAATCCAAATACTTGGCTGGGGAGACGTAGAGTCCATTTGCTACACTTACTTGTGATTTTTCTCTGAAACTTGAGAAAAAGAAGTATTGTCAAATAATGATTCAGAACACAGGAAGCAAATTTTAGGTCAAAAAAATCAGGACAATTGTTTAAAAAGAAATTTTGCCAAATCTCTCAAAACTTGGCTGTTTTTTTTTTTTTAAAGAAAATGGGGGTAAATTGTTCCATCAGAATGCCTGGGAAGAGAAAACAGCTTCTTCAAGTGTGCTGAAAACAAGTTTAATTGGCTTTCTCCCTCGTCCATCACTAGAAGCAACCAATCAAGGAAGAGGGGAAGTAGTATCCTTCCAAAACTGGAAATCTCTCTATGAATTCTTTGCATTCAGAGATAATTGATCATGATGAGATCTATTAGTTAACGACAAAAGCTGCAAATTGGCTTTTCTTTTTTCCCTCTTTGCTTCTCACTGCTTTCTCCTTTTGTGCGTTGTAAGGATGCTAGTATGTTCAGCAGAAAATATAATCAAGACAGGCACTTAACATTGCTTTTGTTTGCTATCCAAATGTAATTTTATTCTTTTAGTATATTCATTTTTAATGCATAGTTGGGCTTGGGCACCGGATTTGCTGTCCCAGGACTTGAAGCTTCCCTCCCCCCACAATAAAAATCTTCACCAACTGCTTTTTAAATAAGTTCATATAATGCCATTCAGCATATTTGCACAATAAATTCCAAGCCCCTGTAAACTCAGTTATCTGAATGCTCATTACCCAACATTTTCATTGAGCTCCAGGGTCTTAGACCAGGATATGCCATTTCTGTTGTGCATTAGTCAAGGACTGGAACTTAATTCTCTCGCAATGCAGGAAGGAATAGCTACTGAGATGGAAGTGAATTAGGCAAATTAGTTTCTCTGGCAGCTTTCCCCCACCCAAAAAAACAATCAATGTCTAGTTATTACTTTTTAGCTTCCTGAATTAAGGAATCCGTTGTTTTGGATATGGAGCAAAGATTAGAGAACTATACGATGGGCTTTTGTTACATCTATTCATATCCAATGCCAGGCTGGTTGCAGAAAACCATCATCATTACCATTTTCATTTCTTAATAAACCCTCTCCTGTGGGAGCTGCTTTGGCTGCCAGTTTGCTTCCAGGTGCAATTCAAGGTGCTGGTTGTTACAGGGGTGAAATCCTCCCGGTTCGCCCAGGTCAGTCCTTCGGCGTATAGCCGATGGAACTGGCGGTGGTCGCGGCGCGGAGCTTCTCCCGCCCGCTTTCCCGGCCCGGCTGAACGCCGCCATTCGGGTTATTTTTCCCTCTGTGCATGCGCGCGCATGCACAGAGGGAAAAATAACCCGAATGATTGTGTTCAGCCGGGCCGGGAAAGTGGTGATTGTGTTCAGCCGGGCCGGGAAAGCGGGTGGGAGAAGCTCCGCGCCGCGACCGCCGCCAGTTCCATCGGCTATACGCCGAAGGACTGGCCCGGGCGAACCGGGAGGATTTCACCCCTGGGTTGTTACCTTTAAAGCCCTTCATGGCTTGGGACCAGGTTATCTGAGGGACTGTCTCTTGCTGGTTCACATCTACCCAACTCATCAGAGCAGGGAGGCAGGGAATGCTGCAGGTCCCATCCCCTAGGGTAGGGGTCCCCAAAGTTGGCAACTTTAAGACTTGTGGACTTCAACTCCCAGAATTCTCCAGCCAGCATAGCTGGCTGGAGAATTCTGGGAGTTGAAGTCCACAAGTCTTAAAGTTGCCAAGTTTGAAGACCTCTGCCCTAGGGAGATACACCTGGTGGGACCCAGAAGAAGGGCCTTTTCCGTGGTGGCTCCCTCTCTCTGGAACATCATTCCCCCAGATATTAGAATGGCCCCCACTCTAAGACTCTTCCGGAAGATCCTGAAGACCTAGTTCTGCCAGCGGGCCTGGGGAACCCAGAACGGGATGGAGCCCATTAAATGGCTTGTGTAATCTGCTGTCGTCGGGGCGGGGGGTGATTTTATTTTATTATATTAATTTATTTGATTCTTTTTTATTAGTTTTATTGTTTTAAATGAGGTTTTATATTCTGTAAGCCGCCTTAAGTCGCCATGTGTGAATAGGCGGCGATATTAAATAAATAAATAAATAAATAAATAAATAAATAAATAAATAAATAAATAAATAAATAAATAAATAAATAAATAAATAAATAAATAAATAAACGAACAAACAAACAAACAAACAAACGGACGGACGGACGGACAGACAGACAGACAGACAGACAGACAGACAGACAGACAGACAGACAGACAGACAGACAGACAGACAGACAGACAGACAGACAGACAGACAGATAAGTGACAAATCTCTCATCCAATTTGTAACTGTACTGTTTTATATACCGGTAAGTATCGGTCTTGTTGCCAAACCTGCCTGGAAGGCCAACAACCCTCATTCTGGCTACAATTCCTAGAGTTTAATAAGACTTTCAGTTAATTTATCATAAAATAGCAGCATAAACATTAATTTCCATCCCAGATGAATTAGTAACATTGAATTAGGAAAAGCAATTAGGAAAAGTCAATCACTGTTGCCTACGTTGTTAACAAAGTTAACAGAGTGGCACGAAAATTACATCATTCTGTTTATTTAAAAAGCTGAAGAAAAAAAGAAAGGAAGCTAAACTGTGTCTAAGTTTGCCTTTCATTAACCGGACTACCACATTTGCCCCCAACACATTAATATTATGGTTCATTCAGAGGTGGGTTCCTCCCGGTTCGGTTCTATAGAACCGGTAGTAACTTGGTGGCCTGGGTCACTGGAACCTGCAGCGATCCAGGCCTGCCACACCCTTGAACCGCCTCTCTCGGCGGCACTATAGGCCGCACCATCTTGTTTTTTGCTTCTGAGCATGCGCAGAAGCTAGGTTTTTAGCACTGCGCATGCACGTGTGCCAAAGCGCACCCGCACCCGCGTGGCGCGTCAGGAAGCGAACCGGCAGCGAGGAAAATCAGAACCCACCCCTGGATTCATCATACCACCAGCAAGATGTTTGCGCTGAATTTTGCATTTTTCTCTACCTATCGAGTCCTTCCCAAGGATGTGGGATAAGCAGATAGCAATAGCAATAGCACTTAGACTTATATACCGCTTCATAGTGCTTTACAGCCCTCTCTAAGCGGTTTACAGAGTTCAGCATATTGCCCCCAACAATCTGGGTCCTCATTTTACCCACCTCGGAAGAATGGAAGGCTGAATCAACTTTGAGCCTGGTGAGATTTGAACAGCTGAACTGCTGAACTAGCAGTCAGCTGGAGTAGCCTGCAGTAGCTGCATTTAACCACTGCGCCACCTCGGCTCCAAGATGTTGTTGTTTGATGGTGTTCAAGGTATCTGTGCAGGATATAAACTATTCCAAGGAAAGGTGAATTTTACGATTGCCTGACAGTAATTTTAATGCTGTTAGTGTTCAAATGGTGATCTCCAGTTGATTTGGGATTGCACTCAAGCCACCTATTACTATTGGTTATTATTTCTTTGTTTTTGATCTTTGAATATTTGTGACCGATACTGTAAGCAACATTTCTTCCAGAAGTTCTGCAGCTGCTGGCCCTGGTTGCTCACCCAATGGCCCTGAGTCCTGTAACCCATTTGTCACCAATTGTTCAGGAACTCCAACACTTAGCTCGGCTCTTCTTGACCTGGGCAATTACCAATCCGGTATGGGTTTCTGTAAATTACACCCTACCAGGGGTGGGTTCCTCCCGGTTTGGACCAGTTTGCCCGAACCGGTAGCGACCCGCTGGTGATGTCAGGATGACATCACCGACCCAGTTTGGTCGGTGCCGGTCCGTGGGCGCCGCCATCTTTTTTTGAATTGTTTTTGAATTGTTTTTATTTTTTTCCTTCTGAGCATGCGCAGAAGCCGAGTTTCCGGCACTGTGCATGCGGTCACTTGTTTTCGGCTTTTATTTATTTATTTATTTTGGATTTTTTGGCACTGCGCGAGAGGAAGCGAACCGGCAGCGAGGTAAGTTATAACCCACCCCTGCACCCTACCATATAGTTTATCACTGGCTCAAAGTTGACTCAGGCTTCCGAAGTCGGTAAAATGAGGACCCAGATTGTTGGGGGCAATATTCTGCCTCTATAAACCTCTTGAGAGGGCTGTAAAGCACTGTGAAGCGGTATATAAGTCTAAATGCTATTGCTATTTTAGCAGAGACATTCTTCATCTAGTTCCTCTAAAGAGACTGTCTAGTATGGTTGAACCTCTGGCATAGCTCTGATCGTTCTCAGAACATGTGAGCCCTACAACTAGATCAAGGTAGTGCCTCACAGGGGAGGGAGGGGGTTGTTGTTGTTGTTGTTGTTAATTATTATTATTATTATTATTATTATTATTATTATTATTATTATTATTATTATTATTATTATTATTATTATTATTATTATTATTATTATTATTATTATTATTATTATTATTATTATTATTAATCTCTTTTATTCATTAAACATGAAACTCAGTCAACTGAACTTTAAAAAAGTGTTACAAATACCACTGACTGGTGCTGATGGTTGTTACGGGTTGCTGCCAGCGTCCTAGGTATCAACCAAGTATCTTCTTAAAATACAGTATATGATGTTCCGAGTAACACAGTTTTTTGTAGTTCCGCTGGTGTTATTGCAGGAAGCTGCAATTTCTTGATGTGTTTTGTGAAATTCTTGGACATGGTACCAAGTGCCCCGATGACAATGGGTATTACGGTTACATGTTTCATCCATAGCCTTGTAGTTTTGATGGCCAGGTCGCGATATTTCGTGATTTTTTTCCAGTTCTTTTTCTTCGACTCTGGCGTCTCCTGGTACTGCGATATCAATAAATTGTACGTTTCAGTTTTATACAACTGTGATATCTGGTGTGTTGTGTTCCAAATGACGCTCCGTCTCTATTCAAAAGTCCCACAAGATCTTCACCTTCTCATTTTCGATAACCTTTTCCACTTTATGTTCCTATGACTTTTTGGATACAGGTAAGTCGTATTTTTTACATAATGACCAGTGGATTAATTTAGCAACTCAGTTATGTCTATTGTTGTTGTTGTTGTTGTTGTTGTTGTTGTTGTTGTTGTTGTTATTATTATTATTATTATTATTATTATTATTATTATTATTATTATTATTATTATTATTATTATTATTATTAACTTAAGCAATTTTTTTTCATGCAACCAGTGAGCACTTTCTTCCCTCTAAAATGAATAATGGTTAGGAGGCGGGGAGAGGTATGCTGTGAGTCAGATCAAAATTTTAAAAGCCCAGCTGTGATTAATAACATCCATAAAGTTAATGTCTAATTTGACCTGAGTTTCCATAGAGTGAACTACATCGTTTATAGGAAGAAGAACATTATCATAATTTGCTTGAGTTTAAGCATGCAGGTGTGTGTGTGTGGCCTTCACACTAACCCACCATCACTTATGTGTCACCTCTCATTTGGCTTACTGAAATGTTCTTTAACATCACTTGGAAGCTGTAGCTGGTCCAAAATGTGGCAGCATGCGTAGTTGTGCGTAGCCTTTGGTACTTTCATGTGAGTCCTCTAGTCCATGAATTGAAGTCGGTGTTGATTGACTTTTGGGGGGCAATCCAAGGTGCTGATTGTCATCTATAACAGGGGTCTCTAACCTTGGCTAGAGACCCCTGATCTATAAAGCCCCTCATAGTTTACAGGTCTGGATGTCTGCCAGAGTACCCATATCCTATAATTTTTTTTCCTATTCAGTAAGATCTGGATTGGCACATCCTGGATATTTTCAATAAAACAATATCATTTTATGGGACTCAGGAGTTCTGCCTGACATATGGAATAGCATTCCTTCTAAGAGCCATCCATCTACCCATCCATTCCAGTGTTTTTATTTGGGTGGCAAAAGTTCCTTTTAAAAAAAAAGGTAAATATTATTTTAAAAATTGCAAGTTTCCCAGAATCTTTTTGGAGTCAAATAGCCTTGAAACCAGTGTATGATTAAAAATAGCCTCAACCCTATTATCCTATTTAAAAAATGGCTTTGCGGGGAGTTACATGGATTTGTTAGGAGTGAGAGGAACTGTTGTTTTGGACCTATCCATGTAATTCCAAATGGGACTCCTTATCATGTTCACAATGAAGAAAAATTAGAGGGAAAATAAGCAAGCATTGTTCATCAAACAAATCTGAGTTCTGACTCAAACTACAAATGACCAGGCTCAAATTATTCTACTTTGAAACATCATATGAAGAGCAACCTGTTTAGAGAAGACTCTAATGCTGTGGAAAGTGAAAAGAAAGAGGAAAAGAAGAGAATGACCAGCAACTCAGTTACAGAAACTATGGGTACACTATAGGGACGGGTTCCTTTTACCTTCTCCTACCAGTGTGCATCGTGACGTTGTGCACGTGCACGCTTGGTACGCGCGCACGTGCATGCGTCTTCTCACGCGATTTCAGCTCTCTGCGCATGTGCAGAAGGAAAATTTTACTTCCGCGCATGCGCAGAGCCAAAAAATGTAAAAAATTTCAAAAAAAAAAAGATGGCAGCACGCATGGACCGGCAAAGAAAGCACTGGAGCCGTCGCGCCGACATTGCACAATTGGCGGGCCCCTACCGGAACAGCGCACTGGACCGCAACGGTAGGAACCCACCACTGCTACACTATTTAAAGACCTAAAAGATTAGATTAGGGACAGATCACCATGGAGAAAAATCTATCTAAGCCAGGGCTGTCAAACTCGCGGCCAGCAGGTCGGATGCTGGCCACGCCCACGCCTGGTTTAGCAAAGAGGGGGAAAGTCATGATACGTCACGTGATGCCGCCGTGACAACGCAAGCTTGACACCCTTGATCTAAGCCACCACTAAGAACTAACACTGACTTGATCAATACCTAATCAATTTGTATATCAAAAACTCTGAAGAAAAAAGAAAGGAAGCTCATGTGACCAAGACTGTCTTTCGTTATTAAATGGATTTCACTGCCCCCACCCCCGCACACCCACAAAACAGGATAATATTATATGCTACAGACCAATGTAACTACATGGATACCATTGTTCTGAACCCTAGATAATGGGATCAGGTAAGATCATGTCTGTTCACAGAGATGAGCTAATATATGTCCAATAGTTCGTGTGAATAAATACGGTAGCCCTATTTGTAGTTACCATTTCAGTTTAAGGTGTTTCTTTTCCCACTGTGTTGCACCATTTGTCTTTACAACTTAAAATGATACCTGGATTAAGAACTGAGAAAGTGTCCGTTTTCTCAAACTGGCAAATGGTAATGTAGAAGTTTTAATAATGCATTAGAAAGAAAAGGCTGTGGTTTTACATTGAATGGAAGCAGAAATCCAGCAATTTTAATTTCATATTGGCTCTAAATCAGGAGTACCCAACTTTGGCGACTTTCAGACTTTGGACCTCAATTCCTAAAATTTCCCAGCCAGCCAGCTAGCCATGCTCACTAGGCTCACTTCCCACCAGCCATGCTGGCTGGGGAATTCTTGGATTTGAAGTCCACAAGTCTTAAAGTTGTCAAGGTTGGATACCCTTGCACTAAATGATGGTTCCAACTAATCCAGCAAATCTCTAACAGCATTGAGTAGTGCTAATGGGAAAACCTATTTACTTAAGGATCCAAAGATGAAGATGAAGATCCTGATATTATGGATATTAATAAAGACCTTAAAGCTTGCAGAATTCTCTTTGACATTTAAGGTGTAAGATGCAAAATAGGAGTTAGATGAAAAATAGGTGGCAAGACACACCTGTACAAGTTCAGCAAAGAAAAGGCCATTCACTTACCTTCATTTTAACAGCCCAATTTTATTATTGTTATCACCATTAAGAACTGAAAGGTAGAAATCTCTGCTGCCCCTACCAAGAGATCACTTGGCAGTTCTTGATTTACCTTCAATCTATCACTGCCTTATATATCCATAAAATGTCTGCATTTTTGTCCCAAAAGTATTAATACGCGAATTAGACACACACCGAACTTCAGACTTATGCTTGCACTAGCTCCGCTTTCACACTCATTCATGGAAAATTACTCCCCTCATTTGCTTCTAAAGCTCCAATTAGTCATTCCTCTGGCAAGAAGTGCAGCAACAGCAAATGAAACAATCCATTTGTACTGCATTTCTGCTTGTATATCTCTTTTGCTGTCTAATCTATAGGAGAGCTGTAGCAGTTGGAATGAATCATTTTAGTTTGAGAGTACATAGAGAAAACCCAGTGAACCTGCTTGAATCTTACCTGTGCAAGGAAACCATATCATGCATAAAGTTCGCTCCATCTTTAAAAACAAACAAATAAATAAAAATCCCTTGTATATTATATGTGCTTCCTGTCAGGCCGAAGCCATTTTATTTGGGAGCTTGGGCCTGCCACACACTATACTATTCTATTATGCATTTTCTATTGTGGGAAAATGGGGGGGGGGAAATCAGTAGTGGGTTCCTACCGGTGCGCTCTTGGCTATCCGTCGCTGCCGAGCCGAAGAAGCTGGCGGCGTTCGCGGTGCTGGGCTTCCCCCGCCCGCTTTCCCGGGATGCTGGGATGCCGCCATTTGCATTCTTTTGCCCTCTGCGCAAGTGCTGCTTGCGCAGAGGGCAGAAGAACACAAATGGCGGCATCCCGGCGTCCCGGGAAAGCGGGCGGGGGAAGCCCCGCGCCGCGAACACCGCCAGCTTCTTCGGCTTGGCGGCGATGGATAGCCAAGAGCGCACCGGTAGGAACCCACTACTGGGGGGAATAGTATGAGGTTGTTAGTATGTAGCCATAACAAATTCCTTCTAGAAAGCCAAGATCATCCTTTGTCTCTGTGCCTCTGCACCTGCACGAAAGGAGATGGGTGGACTCTGCCAGCATGGCAATTGAAGATTGGACAAAGTGATGGATTTGTGGGTGTGGGGACAAGAACTTGAACTTTCAACTGGGTGGTGAAACCCGCGGGACTTCAGATTCGGGTTTCACCCAAATGTACCAACATGGCTCTGTTAATAAATTGGAACATTGAGGAATACTTTGCCTTGGACTTTTAGTTTTGGATGCTATTTGGAACCCTGACACTTGTTTTGTTGGTGAGCTGTGAAGTGAGCCTAACAGTAGACTCATTACTCTAACAGCAGTTATTGTGGCTCAATGTCAACATTCTTCTTTCAAAATTGTCTTTATTGAAAAAATAAGGCCAAAAGCTACCACCTCACTTTTAATTGGATGAGTGTTTGTTTTGCCCTTGAAATAACAAATAGGTGTATCTTGTAACTCTAGAAAAGAAATCATCTGTTCAAGTGGTGAAATCCAATTTTTTTTACTACTGGTTCTAAGGGTGTGGCTTGGTGGGCGTGGCAGGGGAAGGATACTGCAAAACCTCCATTCCCACCCCACTCCTGGAGGAAGGATATTGCAAAACCTCCATTCCCACCCCACTCTGGGGCCAGCCAGAGGTGGTATCTGCCAGTTCTCCAAACTATTCAAAATTTCTGCTACTGGTTCTCCGAACTACTCAAAATGTCTGCTACCGGTTCTCCAGAACCTGCTGGATTTCACCCCTGAATTCTTTTCTCAGATTAACATAATTTAAAAGTTAAGGCTAATTTCTGCAGGTATAATTGGCCCATCCCATTGTCCCTGTGCTATGAAGAGACTTAAATCACTTTCCCTGTAGCCACTGCAGTTTCATAAATTCTACTTAGCCTTTGCCAATCCACACAGAACCCTAAACTATCATGTGGTGCAATTGTTGGGCCTAGGGTGTGATGTGGGAACTCATTCATTATATCTTATTAACAATCAAAGGGTTAAACAGTCCTGATTTGACCGTGTGTCAGCCCAGTCTCTTCCAAGGCTATCTGCTTTTGGGGTAAATAATGGCCTAGACACTCTTTGAAAATAATTCTGAGGTACTTTGTGAGTACAGCACCTATTTAAGCAGCCATACTTTTTTCCCCCAAACTGCTACACAAGACTGAGTAAAGGAAGTGTTCTGCTTTAAGAACTGCATTAACCTAATTATCGAAGAGTTATTTCATGATAGGTGTTAAATCATGATCTTATAGAATGCCTGGTTCACTTTGCCCTTTTGCTTTTGCATTTATGAATGCAACTTCTAAGCCTATTTTTGTATTGCTGTGCTGATCTCAAAGGCATTCTTCCAACTCTGTTTTGGGCTGAAGGTTTACTTGCTCTAACTCTGATTCTGTATATAAACTTTGCTACCCTATCCTCAGCCCAACCAGTTCTAATAGTTACCATTGTGCTACATGTATTTTACACACACAGACACACACACACAGACACACACACACACACACACACACCTGCTTCAATAGCAGTGCAGCACTGAATGCCATTCAAAAACCTCTGAAAATACATAATTGAAAATAAACACAGCCTAAACATGTGCTTAACAAAATATGCTATGGAATTGTTTTGAAAGCTAGTCTTTAAAGACTTTCATAGTTGTATTCAGGATCTCTGAATTTGGTACATCTGTACCACAAAAATGAAAATCCGTGGGGATTTTTTTTACCAGAATAGACAAAACTCAGAATATTAATTTTCATGATTAAACCTATTGCTCTTACCATGTGTTCTGTATCACAACAGAAGAAGAGAATTATTATAATGTGTGACCAGAGGAAATACAAGTGTCTTAAGAGCTGTGGTGGCGCTGTGGTTAGAATGCAGTATTGCTGGAGTTCGATCTTGATCAGCTCAAGGTTGACTCAGCCTTCCATCCTTCCGAGGTCGGTAAAATGAGGATTCATATTGTTGGGAGCAATATGCTGACTCTGTAAACCATTCAGAGGCTGTAAAGTACTATGGAGCGATATATCACTCTAAGTGCTGTTGCTATTATATTTTCATGCTCATCTGAGCCCATGGCAAGTACCAAGTGAAGGAAAGTTTTCTCCACCTTAGTTGTCAGCACGATTCGTTACTCACGTTCAGCTGCCAAAATCCTCTGGAAATGGTCAAAGCCAGTATATGGCAATAGATCAGGGGTCAAACTCGCGGCCCGGATGCATCACACGCTGGCTACGGCCACGCCCGGTTTAGCGAAGGGGAAAAAAGTTGTGATATGTGACGTGATGACTCCGTGACGGGAGTTTGACACCCCTGCACTAGATGAACATATCAATGCTAGTAATCCATTAACCTTAATTCCAGCATAAAGTATGAAGAATATTTAGTAAATTACTACAATCTGTTTTAAATCATGTAATTTGATTTATTAAGGAATACATATTTCCAAGAGCATAATGCTCTCATGTAGATTGCCCAAGGAGCATACATCCCCCCCCCAAAAAATCAAACCTTAGGAATAATTCAGTAGAGAAAAGTTCCATTCTGGCTTCATCAAAAAAGAGATAACATTCATAAAACAGAATAAATAATAAAATAAATATTTATGAAACTTAGTTTAGGGAATTGAACCAGGCCCTCGGCAATTTTTTTTTCTACAAAGAGGGAAAAATGGCATTATGATTATTCATTCCATTAGGGAGAGAGTATCAAATCTCATCCAGAAGGTTAGGCAGCTGACCTTTAGCATATCTCAATGCAACCTGCAATACCAAAGCCTTTGCTTTCATGCTAACACAGCATGAAGAATCCCACAAAGAAAATAAAAATCTTGAATGGAGCTGTATCTTCAAGAACAGAGTCTGTAGAAAATCTGGCTAATGCCAGATGAGATTCAGGCTACTTTCTTCTAATAGTCTCCCAGGTGGAAGCTGTGGCCCAACCACCGTTCTCAGAAATCTAGACTCCCAACGACATTTCTTCTTTTTGCAGAAGCTAAACAATTTCAGAAGAGTCGCAGATATTTTAAGAAACACATCTTGGAATCATTCTATGACGACATCTACTGTAAATGTTTCACGGTGCAGTGTTCCATTAGCAAAAGAAAACCCTTGCTCTTTATCCTGAATTACTCCTTCCCTGGACATTTACATTTCCCAGATACAGCCCTCAGAATAGGTCTTAATGCCATCCACATCTCAAAAACTTGCAAGCTGGAAGCTTATGTTTACAGGTACAAACATCATGTCCTATGGTTCACATGAGGTCCAGTTACTTATCTTTTCAACTAAGACATGGTTAGTTACAATGATGGAAAAAAAATATTTTCATATGGAAGGCCTAACCTTGGAGGAAACATTGTTTGTATTATAATTTATATCAGATTCAGTTGGCCTTAAGATTGAAGGTATGGATACTTTATAATAAAATGTAGAGGATTGTAACCCATAAGCATATGACAACACTCAATTTGTACATTTTATACATAGGTTTCAAAACTTGTCTAGGTTCTAATAATTCAATTAATTAATAATTTGAAGATCAAATACAAGATTAATGTGTGCCAAGCTTGTCACTCTTTGGACATGAGGGATTAACATCTTTATCTTTAAATTGGAAGATTATGTATGTTATCTACTTAGATATTTAAGAAGCCCTTATATTGTGTTCAGTGGGCATATTTTCCTATCACCAGTAATTTTCCACTGCATTTCAAGAGTAACCACGCTCCAGTAGCTGCACTTTATTTAAAGAGATTTCTTTATCATTTAACTTTATTACAGCAGGCACAGCCTGGATGCTGTTCGAGTGACAAGGACTATTTCCTTAATTACTGTACATTGATAATAGCATTTACTCTGGCAACCCCAATGCTATTCAATCAAGTGAGATTCAATACAAAAAAAAGCTGATTTGCCAGAAGGAGGTTTAGCATAAATGCCTGCCATCATATTCTATTTTTAAAGGTAAAGTTACTTCTTGCGGAATTGTTATTAAAAAATGTAATACAATATTCTTCCGAGTTTTGTTCTTAAAAAAAACGCATCATCTGCCCAATATTTTCCATTATGTATCTTCCCCTATCAACCATTCTAAAATATTTGATCCTGTTCTACTTTGAAAAACAATGGGAGTGCGTGTTTCTTATCTTACCCGGATGTAGATTTTACGTTTATTGTATCAAGTTTTCCTCCCTTTAATTTTATATTGCTGCACTTAGTCATCGCTTGATTAAGTGATGACGAAGGGGAATGGTTTATAAAATTGAAATTTTGCAGCAAATGTAGTACATGCTGAAAATGCAGACTTCAGCGTTACACACATCTTTTAGCAGAAGGTTAAAGAGGACATTTAAATATAAAGGCAAACTATGATAAGATCAAAGCTCATAAAACAAATGAAACCTGGATAACAGAGTATTAAATTACTATAGGAAAAAAGAAATGACCTATTCAGATAATTTGAGTTCAACAAGACAAATTACTAAAGGACAAGGCTTATTTTTCTCTAGTTTCTTAACCAAAGCAGAAAAACAATATACTGTACTTTATACCTTTTTCTCAAAGTGAAATGGCATCTGTGCACATGAAACACCACAATAGTAGCTTGAGACTTCTCTAATTCTACCTTTGTTTGCTTACAAGAGGATAATCAGAGATTATTTCCATAACAGAAATGTTTTTAAAAAATCCCATGTGTGGAACACTTTTAGTAGCGGCAAATCTAAGCTAGGAGTTGCAGAGCATTCAACATCAATTTTTAAAGGGCTTGTAAAGTGGATTTGACTTTAAACAATAGCTAAGATCTTCCAAGCTGACAAAAGTGACATTACCAATAACCAGTTGTGTACAGGGACACAAGATATTTTATGATTGGAGAAGTGACATGTATTTATGTTTAGATTCCTCAAGAACAGCAAGATAAAAATGCTACAAATATTTAACTCCAACCTGGGAAAAGAGACAATGATGTAAATGTTCCTAGGGAACAATATTCTTATTCTATTGAAGGAAGTGAGCCAAGACACTTAAGCTCTGGAGAACCTTTAACATAGGAAGCTATTTATCATAACAAGCTTGCTTGAGACTGCTCCCCATACTGAACCAATTAGAGAAGCTTATTTCGTCATACTTCATAACTCGCAGTGATAGGTTTCCAAGCCTGGCGCAGTGCAGTAATTGAATTTTGATCAAACACACATGGCCCATAACCCAGTATGTGAAACTTTCAGAACAGTTCGCAGCTTCTAAATATCCCATCAACTTATTGCCAAAAGGACAGAATGTACTTGATGTGAGGGAGCGAGGGAGGGAGTGAATGAGCTGGAACCTGGTACATCTGCACAACAACACATTTTTGTGTGTGATTTTTCTCATTTTTAAATAGCAGTAGGAAAAGGGATGTTGAGTGTTGAGGTAATTTCTTCTTGTTTTCCCCTTTATATCCACACGCCTTTTCCAGTTTTTGTACAACTTGTATAAAGTCTTTTGTGCAGTAGTTCATGATGCATTCATCATTAAAAGTCCATTGGTTGCTTTTATTTACCAAACAATTTAAAAGATAAGTCACTGTCTTCTTTTCAATAAGGTTACAGTTGGAGCAAAGGCTCTAACTCCTTTTGTGTGATCAGCAGAGTGTATAGTAACACAGCCTACTATTTTTCCTTTGTGCACAAAGAGCTGATGACAAAAGAATTGATGAAACTTCTCAGTCCTCTGAAGACGGCGCTCTTCCATCATTTCATACACAGGCATCTTCTCACACTCAAATAAAGTAAGTGAACTCCTAGGGGGAAAAATGATCAGCCATAAAGTATAAGAATTTAAAGCTTTTTTCCTCCTTGGCAAGTACAAAGAGCACAGCCCAAAAGTTTAAGAGTGTACAGCTTTAGTCCTCCTTGCAATAATAAAATTAAGGACTGTTATACAGAACCTGAACAGAAGTTATACCATATTATCAAGAAGGAAGGTTAGTTTGTCTTCAATTTTGTTTTATCCATTATTTTACTGTATAACATTCTATATTCAGATAAGTTACTATGCAATGGACACCCAATGGAATTTTCTTCCAGCATTGTCACCCCATACTTCAAACACATTTCCAGCACTGCTTGCAAATTCATAGTTTGATAGCTATCTTGGATAAACATATTTGTTTTTCTTCCTTGCTTATATCACTATCTGTAATCTAAGGCAGTGGTTCTCAAACAGTTTGGTCTCAAGACCCTTTTATATTCTTAAAAATGCTTGATGATACCAAAGAACTTTGATTTGTTGGCTGATATTTGTGTGTGTGTGCGTCTTTGAGTCTATCTTGACTCTTGGAGACTTCTGGACACGTCCCTGCAATATTCTTAGCAAGCTTTCAGAAACAGTTTGCCATTGCCTCTTTTCTAGGGCTGAGAGAGTGACTGGCCCAAGGACACCCAGGCAGCTTTGGGCCTAAGGCAGAACTAGAACTCACCATCTCCCAGGTTCTTGCCTCATGCCTTAACCACTACACCGAACTGGCTTTCTGATATTTACTATATTAGAATTTAAAATGAAGAGTTAAAAAAGATATTTACTTTACTTTGTGCACCCCATGAAAGGGTATTGGGGACTCCCAAACTTTAAGAATTGCTGATCTAAGGTATATCTACAGTGTGGAATCCTTGGTGCTCTCTGAGCTTGGCTGTTTTCCTGCAGACATTTCATTGCCAAACTAGGTAACATAATCAGTGCAGCCAAAAACAGCCAAGCGCAAAGAGCACCAAGGACCCCACAGTTCAACCCAGAGCTACTAATATTCTACAGTGTTTAAAACTACTGCCTACACTTGATATACTAGATGTGAACTGGGACATTAGATACCTGAGGCCACCTTCTTTGAAAGAAACAAAGGAAATTCAGTAGTTACTGAATCTCACTTTATACGCTGGAACAGAATACTCCTGAATGATGTACTTTTGTTCAGCTTTCAGTTGTTCACACACTAATTAAATGTTACTTTTTTATCGCAATTACAAAGCAGAACTTAGAAGTGTCTTTGTACACATACAAAGACGTCACTACCTTTAACAGAGCAACATATATGAAGAAACCTCATGACATGATACCAACCTAGCTAACAGGTTTACTACGTTCTATAGAGATAATATAAATAAGTATTAAACCTTTTTCCCCATTTCACCTATGCATAAAAGGTAGAGCTGTCAGGACTGGCAGAGACAGTCCTGTTTGTACTTAGTATAGAGATTATTTTTTGTCGCCACAACGTAAAAAGATGTGGAGACTTTAGAAAAAGTGCAGAGAAGAGCAACAAAGATGATTAGGGGGCTGGAGGCTAAAACATGGGAAGAACGGTTGCAGGAATTGGATATGTCTAGTAATAGTTTAATGAAAAGAAGGACTAGGGGTGACATGATAGCAATTTCAATATCTAAGGGTCTGCCACAAAAAAGAGAGAGTCAATCTATTCTCCAAAGCACCTGAAGGCAGGACAAGAAGCAATGGATGGAAATGAATCAAGGAGAGAAGTAACCTAGAACTAAGGAGAAATTTCCTGACAGTTAGAATAATTAATCAGTGGAACGACTTGCTTCCAGAAGTTGTAAATGCTCCAAAATTGGATGTTTTTAAGAAGAGATTGGACAATCATTGGTCTGAAATGGTATAGGGTTTCCTGCCTGAGCAGGAGGTTGGAATATAAGACTTCCAAGGTCTCTTCCAACTCTGTTATTCTGTTAAGCAAGGCAGTGTGGGTTAGCGATACTGACATTTTCAGGTTAAAGGTTTGAAGGCAGAACTGAGAAACCTGTCTACATTAAACATTTAAATGGAGCAAGTTTTCCTTGTAAACTGGCATCAGAGGAGATAACATTACAAAAACAGTCCAAAACCTGAGACTGTATTAGATGGATACTCACATATTTTTGGCTGCGGCTTCTGCAGGTAGAAAATAATGAATTGTGCAAAAGAAAAACATAATTTTTCCAGTTCTTAGACGTGAACATATACTGTGGTTAAAAGCAGACTTTGCTAGAATAATTACCATACTAAAAATCAATCAACTGAAAGCCAAAGCTTTTCCCTGTTAATCATAAAACAAATAAAAGTATTTTTTTTATTTTTGTATGAGGGAGAGGCTGAAAATGAACATAACTCCGTTGCTATAAACAATGTAGTTCTACTCTGTATAAATGTACAGTTGTACAGCCATATAAACATCCCGTTCTGAAGAGGGATAAAGCAAATTTCTTCAGAAGATGATTTACACAGCAATTTCATTAATAGGTTATGATGTCTAGAATTGTCAAATACAATTTAGGAACATGACGCTTCATATGCAATTGCTGAAACTATTATATATATATATATATATATATATATATATATATATATATATATATATATATATATATATATATATATATATATATATATATATATATATATATATATATATATATATATATGTTTTCTGAAGGATTCTGAAAGCAGGCACATTCTTTTTTAATATATGCAATGGACTGTTAAACACACCACTTAAGCCTACATAACCTCCCATAAAGAATAAGTAAGAAATCCATAGATATCTCACAATTAAAAAAAATAATAGATGAATTGTATGTAATGTTATCACTGAAGCAAAACCTAGCAGTAAAGTATCCGGAATGCACAACTGGCTTTTAAAAGTTCTGTATTTGCTTCCTACTATTAAAGCCTCAGCCTTGAATGAGAATTTGGTTTAAGCAGAAACTCTCTTGGTCTTAGTGATCAGCACAGGATAAAAGAGACATTCCTGCTGAGCGGAACAATGCAAATACTAAGTAATAGGTGATAGTTAGACATAGATACCTATGGAAAATAGGAGTCTTCTAATGGTGAGGGAATCAAACCAAACCGTTTTGCTAAAATCTGTATAAACACTTACGAATCCAGATATACTTGATTCACTAAGACAGAGGTCTTCAAACTTGGCAGCTTTAAGACTTGTGGACTTCAACTCCCAGAATTCTCCAGCCAGCTATGATGACTGGAGAATTCTGGGAGTTGAAGTCCACAAGTCTTAAAGTTGCCAAGTTTGAAGACTTCTGCACTAAGAGAACATAATTAATATCCGGCATATTTACTGTATGGAAAAACATTGTTTCTTACTGTCTTCCAAACTACCACTCAAATAACTACAATACCGATGTGGCTACTAGTGGTGAGAAAATTCATCTACATTAATTGGAATACTCTAGTACAGTGACGCCTTTATCCATTTACAGAATACATAGATATGTGGGAATATCATTATCAAAAATGTAAATGGCATAAATGGTCACATTATTCAATAATGTTGAAGTATAGAGCAAGGTATTCTCTTCCCAGTCCACTTTTCCAGAGCTGATTCAAGAAGTCAACTTTAGTGCAGAAAATTGGGAAGCCGTACATAATATCTTTCATCTAGCACCGCAGAGGAATTGTTCCTTTGATATATGTTCGAAACATGGATCTCTGCTCTCACTTTTTCATGCCAACATTTGTGTGGCTATTCATTTCTTGACTTTGATGTTCTCTGCATGAGAATCAGAGTCTCCCCAGCTTCACCCCATCTCAAAAATGCCATTGGAACAGGGGTGGGCAATTAATTTTCCCAAGGGATCACATGGCAAACTGGGACTGCTGTAGAGGGCCATGCCCACCTATCCCCAACACTGCTGCTGCTGCCCACCTCCAATACTGCACTGATGTCCCACTCCCGATGCCCATACCATGCCCCAATGCTGCCAATGCCCTGTTCCCTGGGTCCCAGACTGGGATCGCCTATGGGCCGGATGTGGCCCATGGACTGTAAAATGACCAGGTCTGCCTTGGAAGGTGTGTCATTCTGTTTTATTTTTACAGATTTTACATAGTATAATCTAAGTCTTAATTGCAGAATTTAAGATAGATTATCCCAATTCTGGGAGTTGAAGTCCACAAGTCTTAAAGTTGCCAAGTTTAAAGACCTCTGCACTAAGAGAACATAATTAATATCAGGCATATTTAGAGAGACCCAATTCTACAATTGGAACATTAAATCAGTTCTTTAGATATGACGGGATAGGAATTTATTCCTACCGAGGCGATGTTTGGATCTTGTTCCCTTGAAGTCATTCTTACTTAGAAAATAAAACTGAGATTTAATTCTAATTAACAAAATATTTATTTCAGTATAAAAAGTAACAAAACATAAACCTTAAATAAGCTACATTGTTCCAGCTAAGAATTCACATCTGCCTCGGGCGAGGCTCGCAGGAGAAGAAGAAGGGAAGGAGGAGACAAACTCCTGGAATGCACACATGCGTAGTAATACATGTCACATGTCTGCTTGATTAGAAAATACAGTAGATCTAGAAATATAGTAGAGAAGCTCAACTGGCAATATATTCACATCGTGACAAGATATCTCGTACAAATGCCTCATTTGGTCTGAAAGCTGATAGCATGACTTTAACACTATTTTCTGTTCATTAAAGATACATACATTCTTTAGAGATATGCTGGGAATTAATGTTCCGATCTCAGTATTTTATAGGGAACAAAATGAACTCAAAATAATACTGGTGTCTACAGTAAAACAACAACAACAACAATGTAAACAACAATGGACTAAAGTGGTAGTCCATGCTGAGTGCTGCTTCTCATCTAGACGCAGAAAAATTAACCCAGATAGTGATTTTTAAAAGATTATATTTTAAAAAAATTCCCATACTAAACAACAGAAGCGACAGTTAAGAATTCATTTTGCTACCAGACAGCAAAAGAATAACAGCAATAATTTGAAAAATACTTCCCCAAAATACAAAAAAGTACATGCACAGGGCACATTTTTTTTCTCTTTTGGATTTAACAGGCTGACAGCAAATGTCAACAAATGTAGAATAATTGTTGCATTTGGAAATCCAACCATTCAAAAGCCTAGCAGCCCATCTATAACTATATTTTTGAACCTGGCAGTTTTTCTGAAAAGAAAGTGCAGCTTGCAAAGAAAAGGGATGATAACATTCCAGTCAACCATGAACAACGACGTCTCATAACTAAGTATTTAAAAGCAGCACTTAAAGGTTATGGGGAAGTCAGTCAGCTTTTTGTTATTTCCAAAATGGTTCTTGGTTTCTGAACATGTGTTTAATTGGCCTTTCCCTTGTCTCTATCTATCTTTTCAACTTCAGGCCAATGACAACAGGAGTGGCTCCATGACTAAAGTTTACTCGCTGACACAGTATTCAAATTTTCAGGGCATGGATAAGTTAAAAATATACTACCAAACACAAAATAAAACTAATGGATATATGACCTTTTATCCCATGATTAAAAGAGTGAAACATTGCAAGTTCTGGATGTTTTGTGCACACTTTGGCTATGTTTCACTATTTTGACACTATAAATAACAAAATAAGGAGACTTCGTGCATGGAGGAAGAGTAAAAAATAATGATTGCACAACATTAGCAGCTGTGTTCTAATAGCATGTAATTGTCAACATTTAAAATATCTTTTTTGTTTTTGAGTGACAAGGAAAAGCAACAACTGGATTGCGTTTTCTTGAATTGTTGTATCTGGAAAACAATTTCTAGCATTTTTGTGTTTTTAATTTTATATCCAACACAGCAACTGAATACATGGGACAATGGACACTAGGCTACACATCAGGAGACCATGAGTTTCAATCCTGCTTTAGGCATGAAAGCAGGCTAGGTGACCTTGAGCCAATCTTTTTCTCAGAGCCTAACTCAGGGGTCGGCAACCTGCAGCTCTGGAGCTGCATGCTGCTCTTTGGGTCCCCTGCTGTAGCTTCCTGTCCCATCACTGGCTGGCCTTACCCTCCCCTCCCTCACCTAGCCTGAGAAGGTAAGGGCGACGGCGGCAATGGACAGCGGCCAGGGCTGGTTGAGGAATGATCGCCACCCCCAGCGGAGGCTTCCCTTTGGGCGACCCTCCTCCCTCTCTCAGGACTCCCTGGCTGGCTGTGGCTGGGCCAGGAGGGTGCACACGCGCAGGGAGACCCTCCTCAAGCGAGCGCCAAAGCACAGCAAAGGGAGACACGGCAAGGCGATGGCTGGATCCTTAGGGCAGGAGAAAAGCCATGTCCTTTTGCGTCCTGTTAGGACCCTCCTTAAGCGAGTGGCCACCCGCCCTGCGCGCCCTTTGGCGCTCGCTTGAGGAGGGTCTCCCCGCGTGCGCCACAGCCAGCCAGGGAGTCCCGAGAGGGGGAGGAGGGTTGCCCAAAGGGAAGCCTCCGCCGGGGGTGGCGATCGTTCCTCCAGAAAGAGAGAAAGGGAGAGAGAGGGAGAAAGAGAGAGATGAGGGAGTGAGAGAGAGATGGGGAGAGGGAGTGAGAAAGAGAGCAATGAGAGAGGGAGGGAGAGAGATGGGAGAGGGAGAAAAAGAGATGGGTGGGGAGGAAGGGAGAGAGAGAGATGGGGAGAGAGAGAGAAAGTGATGAGAGGGAGGGAGAGAGATGGGAGAAAGAGAGATGGGTGGGGAGGAAGGGAGAGAGAGAGATGGGGAGAGAGAGAGAAAGTGATGAGAGGGAGGGAGAGAGATGGGAGAAAGAGAGAGATGAGGGAGGGAGAGAGAGATGAGGGAGGGAGAGAGAGATGAGGAGAGGGAGCGAGAGAGAAAGAGAGCAATGAGAGAGGGAGGGAGAAAGAGATGGGAGAGGGAGAGAAAAAGAGAGAAGGGTGGAGAGGAAGGGAGAAAGACAGAGTGAGAGATGGGGGGAGAGAGAAAGAGATGAGAGGGAGGGAGAGAGATGGGAGAGGGAGAGAGATGGAAGAGAGAGATAGATACCTGTTTCCAATAGAAAAGAAAACATAAGAGAGCCACAAAACCTGGGTAGGTATGGCTGGGGGTGGGGTAATGTGACTCAGGAGTGAGTGACATAGAGTTGGCCACTCTCACCCAGGTTTTATGGCTCCAGGTGTTTTGCTTTCTCTGGGAAACGGATCCAAATGGCTCTGAGTTTTTAAGGTTGCGGACCCCTGGCCTAACTTACCGCAGGGTTGTTGTTATGAGGAAAATAGGAGGAGGAAGGGGTATGGGATATTTTTTATGCCTTGGGTTGTTTATAAAGAATAATATAAGTGGGATACAAATTAAATACTGTAAATTGTCACTACTATACATTACATTCAAACTCTGATTTTTAAAACATTTCTTCATAAATATGGACAATTTCATCATGTTCATAGATTCTGCATTCATGTAAGGATAAAACATGTTTTTCAGAATTGCTAAAAAGATTATTCAAAATCAATTTTATCAGAGAACGCATATCTATGCAGAAAGGATTTTCTTGTTTTTTATGTCCCTTTTATGTTATTTTACATTATATTATAAATTCATCTCCGCTGAAAAAGTAATATATTAGTGTAGGATGGATATGTATATAAGTGGAGGAAGTCACTAATTTTGACAAAAAGCAGGCAAGAATCACACTGAAAAGGCACACAACAAGATCATGTTGATTCCCTTAGCTCATTCCAATTAAGTTATTTTTACAGACTTTCAGAAATCATAACTGAAAGGAATGAAAGGAAATAGCTTTATTATTTTATCCCTTTGTATAAAGCAGGCTTGGGTAACTATCACAACTTTACAACCTGTAGACTTCAACTCCCAGAATTCCTGAGCCAGCCATGCTGACTCAGGAATTCTGGGAATTGAAGTCCACAGGTAATAAAGCTGCCATAATTACCCACCGCTGATATAAAGTAATCTCTGTTTGACAAAAATAGCTTGATTGGTCAGACAACATTTTTTAATATTCAGATTAAGAAACTTACTGGCAACATTAGGGGTACATTTGAGGTTTTCTATATGTATCATTCGTAATACTCAGTCTGGTAAGCCTTGCACCATAATAATCGATTATGTAGTTAGAACCGTCAGAAGGTCCCACAATCTGGAAAAGAAAGTATTATATTGTTAAAAATTCTGTTTTAAAATACACCCACACCCACACAAACACAAACACACACACACACACACCTTCTGCAACCTTCTTCCATATCCATGATATTGCATTTATTATGGCTACAAAACAACTATAAAACTTATAACATGTTTGAAAGTCTCCTCGACGTAAGCAGATAAATAGCCGGTACTTGTCTGAGGTAAAAGGCATTTCCCCAAGAAGTTACAAGCTTGGAAAGACAAAGTGGGAGAGAGATAATTTTGACAGAACATTGGCTTTGCTGTGTAAGCCCACAGTGAGCGGCTTTCACAAAATAGGAGAACCTGCAAAATATATCAACAATTGAAAACAAGCATATTTAAATATTACCTAATCTAATTTTAATGAAATTATTAGTTTATTACAGGAGAAGTTGCACCAATTCTCTTATGATTTTACGGAGCCACAATGCCATAAAGTTTGGGAAGCTCTGAATTATATTAAGAAGGAATTGTAATCAGCAAGTTGGTCTAGGACCAGAAACCCAGGTTCAGATTCATCAACAGTCATTAAAGCTCTCTGGATTTTTCCCTTTTGCTATATTAAAAATTACATGGAAATTAACTTCTGAGGGTATACATGGAATTTCAAGTATATTTTTCATACTAAATGTGGGCAAATTTAATTCCAAGGACATGTGTGTAGGAAAAAGAATAAAAATGTATACTACAAATATTCCATCAGGACAAAAACAAGAAATGATGCTCTTCAACTTGTGAAACTACTAGGAGTACAACTAAAACTAGTGGAGTTTAATGAACTTGTCAGGCAGTGATTTTATATTGCCTGTTACATGTATATGCAGGGGGATGCATCCCTATCAAATATAGTGGTTTATTCCTGAGCACGTGATTAATATATTCCTAGTACGCATGTGTACATTCCTTTCTTTTGTTCCTCCCTTTCTCTTCAGCTTCTGTAAGAAGCAAGACCTGTTTTATAGCCAGGATGTGATTTATTATTTTTGTACTGAAATAAATATTTTATACCTTAGCATTTAAACTGTGGTTTTTTTTATAATGTCAGAGTTTCAGGAAAAGATCTATTTCGCCTCTGATGAGAGTAATTCTTATCTTTTATCTAAATCTAAAAATCTTTTAACAGCTTTGACTAAGTGGAACCAATGTATTAGATTTGACTTGTATACAACGATAGAAACGAACTTTCTAATAAGCAGAAGCTTTGTGTTAGCAAATGTTTCTGCTACATTGATACAATGGAGGTTTGCATACAGCATATATGTACTTATTAAACATCCATTTAATAAAATATTCAAATAAAAATGTATTTTTATTTTTTCCAATTCTTAAACATTCTTCTGAACCCTACCTTTAATATACAAGCTTCTCTGATAATTTTGCAATATAGGAAAGCTATATAATGATATACTGTATGGGCAAGTTGATGTTTAGATGTCTAATTGCACAGAATTTGTGAAGCACTTTTTCTTATCTAAAAACAAATCTAAAAACAATAAAAAGTAACATTCTTCTGCACAAATTGCACAGTTCTTGTGACAAACTGCTTTCAAAACTGATGGGAACATAAAAAGGCAATGTGGGTGTCAAAATTAACAATGTGCCAGAAATCTATTGCTAGACGTCTACATGCATCTAGACCTTTAAAAAAGGACCTTTTTCCTGGATGTTTTGAACTTACCTGCATTGAGATCAAAATGAAGTCAATCAAACTACCAATTCCACAAAATCCCACTGTGCAGAACTTTAACAAACCTGTGAAAAAAGTTGTAATTATGCCAATCAGTGGATGTATTTTAGAGTATTGCAATTTCTAGGAAAAATGTTTTTTCCCCTCACTATAATGGTTTATCCACGCCCCTAAAATTATGAATTACCATAGGTAAAGGGAAATCCCAGGTTGTTGGGATTTCTGAATTAGTAGCTTCCTCTTAATCCATATACATAGAGAATCCCAAAGAAAACTTTAAACCACTGAAGTGTCAATACCAAAAGGAACTGCTGAAAAACAAGCTAAAGGGTATCCAAGGCAACTTTTTAACGTTTGAAAGAATAATGGTGATTCTTTAAATCTAATAGACATGCCAGCCCAATTTGTGGGACAGAGGGAAGGAAAACTTTGTTTGGTGAGCCGCCAACGCAGCAAATTGTAGATAACAATGAAGTTTATACATTTATTTTAGACAATCAACATAAAATAACTTTGGTAAAAGACAAGAAGTCTTTAGTACTTCTATCCAAGATGACAGATCATTTCTTACTTCTAGCTATTAGGGTTTATTTTAGGTTGGACTACTAGAGCTTGTGGTCATATGATACTATTATACTATAATCTGTAATTACCCAATTAATTATAATATCAATCCACCTTGGCCTCTTCAGAACCAAGTATTAACAATCTGATTTATTCAACCTCCACAAAGCTATTATTTGCAATTATCAGGCATATGTTTCACTTACCTACTGTGAGCAATAACGACACAATCTATATTATGTACTTTTGTCTCTGGGCAAAAAGGGCAGTATCAGACATGTGAACATTTCTGCAACTAGGAATTGCATAGATGGTTTTTAAAATTAGATGAATAGCAGCTATGTGGGAATCTAAATAGTCTGGGATTCAGAAAGGAGGTAGTTTAGCAGAGGAAAACAGATTTGAATTAAAGTACTTCATTGTACAAACATCAAAACAAACAAAAAAAGGTAAGAGCCCATAATTAGATGAAAACTTTATAAGCTTAGTGTAAACACAGCTGACTTTGCTTCCAACTTCAAAATCTTTTAAAAATTCTCAACAAGTAAGACATCAGCAGCAAACCATACTAAAAGTACAAAGCAGTTCAAAACACGAAACATGACTCAAGTTACTTGAGTATCACATCATAAGGCTGGCTTTCTGCTTATTTTTCAATCATTATGTTTAGTTTTAAGTCTAAAATAATGGAGTAGTGGCACCCATGAAGCTGTTCAGAAAAAAAAGTCTTAACATTTCTAACAGTGCTGCTTATTCTCCTAAGCAAAATCTGTACACAAAACTGTATCATGGAAAAGGATAACCTGCTCAGAATTATGTCTTAGCCATTTTTATTATGTGTGGGTCTGTCTTGGCTAAGCCTTCAGAAACTTCAACTTGTTCAAATCCTGTCATCCATTTATAGTGTGATCTTATTATACTAACGGAACTTCATAAGATGTTAATTTGTTTCTGGACACAATTCAATACACTCTTGACTTTTAAAGCCCTTAGTTTGAGATGCAAGTACTTTAATGGAATATCTGAACCATATGAATCTGAAGAAATAATTATATATTCTCCTCCAGTACCATCATATGAAGTTAAACAGGTGGCCTTTTCTATGAACTCAGCCACCTATAAAAACTTTCTGCCAAGAAATGGCAGCCTCATACCGTTTTTTATTCTATTTATAGGTAAGACAAATCCTGTCTTAGTTACTATTTATGATTTCCATGTACAAATTATTATTTTTCTTTTCAAATTATTGTCATTTATATGGAATCATCAAGATACCAAAAATACAACGTTGTAAAGATAGGATATCACACTTTTCAGTAAATAAAGCTGAAAAGTAATAAAAACCTTAGATTAATTTTTTACCTTAAGACTTCTGCTATGTATTATTATGCATACATATGACAAACAATTCTCTTTATAGTAATTAAAGGTAAAGTTCCCCCGCACATGCGTTCCAGTCGTTTTCGGCTTTTGGGGCGGTGCTCATCTCCGTTTCAAAGCCAAAGAGCCAGCGCTGTCCAAAGACATCTCTGTGGTCATGTGGCCGGCATGACTAAATGCCGAAGACGCACGGAGCGCTGTTACCTTCCCACCAAAGTGGTCCCTATTTTTCTACTTGCATTTTTTATGTGCTTTCGAACTGCTAGGTTGGCAGAAGCTGGGACAAGTAATGGGAGCTTACTCCGTTACGCGGCACTAGCGATTCGAACGGCTGAACTGCCGACCTTCTGCTCGACAAGCTCAGTGTCTTAGCCACTGAGCCACCGCGTAATATATTACTGACATCCAAATAATAAAATACAGATACCAGCAAAAGCACTATTTTTAACAGTTACACTTCTGGATGAAAAAGTATTCATCCCATTATGGATTTTCTAAGTACTTGCTGATCTTGGCGATTGTCAGTAATATAATAAGCCCCACTGATATAAAAATAAAGTCTGAATGAACAAATAACAACAATTCTTGGTGCTTGTTTCATTTGATTTATAAACCAAGGCACTGAATATTCCATGTCCCAGGGAGAAAAAAATAACTGTCACTTTAGCCCAGGAGTCTCCAAACTTGGCAACTTTAAGACTTGTGGACTTCAATTCTCAGAATTCTCCAGCCAGCTGGCTGGAGAATTCTGGGAGTTGAAGTCCACAAGTCTTAAAGTTGCCAAGTTTGAAGACCTCTGCTTTAGCCTCACAGAAAGTGGCTGCATCCCTTTCAGCGACAAAACTAACAAGCCCTGCAAAAAGATTATTATTCTCACATTTTGTTGTATAGGAATTCTGATCCATCCCTCCAAAGAAAACAGTTTCAGCTTAACACATTTGAGGATTTTCTAGCATGCGCTCGCCTTCTTGGATCACACTATATTTCTATGAGGTTTGGGTAAGGATATTTTAGGTTCAAAAAATTAGTTTCTTCTTCTACATCCATTGTCATGTAGACCTCCTTGTAAGTTTGTGATCAGTCTTCTTGTTTGACTCACTTGTGCTGGGAAACGCCCAGCTTAGGCCTGATCCTTCCTACGTTCCATAGAATCTTATATGTTTGTTCCCAAGGGAAGGCAAATCAGCATGAGCCTTCTAAAAGGTTCTGCTAAAAAGCAGAATTCATCCTTCATTCAACAATGGCAGACTCTTCAGCTCCTGAGACAGCAAAGCACCTCCAAAACATTAAAACTACCACCTACCACCACCATTATTGACAGCTGGTATGCACTTCCTATTAAGGAGTGCAGTGTTTCACTTGTGACATCCATGTAACCACTTTTAGATTATCTGTTGGTAGAGTACTCTTCCAGACGTCTGGAGAATCATCCAGGTTTCATGTTTGTTTGTCGGCAGACTAAGACACTTGTGATATTTTTATCACATATTTTTAGTGAGTCATGGCTTCTAATCTCTCCCAAATCCCACTTCCACCTGATGTTTTTCTTATGATAAAGCTATAATCATCAGTTTTAGCAATGCTCTGTTTATATACCACTAGGATCCACATGATGTTCTGATAATGTTCAGTTGTAAAAATATGGTAACTGAAAATCCAAAAGGTGATGGATATTCTTTCACAGAAGAGTACTGCCAAGAATTCTATTTAATATGGTGTCATTTCCTGCACTTCCACCCCGCAAAATCTGTTTCTAACAAGTTGGGGGGGGGAATGCAATGGGTTAGAAGCCAATTGAGAAATTCCAACACAACACACTATAATCTAAAAGAATTCCAGGGAGTCATAATATCTCAAACTGCTAGATAGAACAGTTAAAATCCTTGTTCCTTCCATCCCTAATCTACAACACATTATAAAGGGTTCCCCCCACCCCATATAAGAGCCTTATTGTATGGGGGAAATCATTTGTGATTTTTTGCACAAATAAATAGCTTTGTAATAAGCAAACACTAATACTTACTGGGTAATGTTTTAATTTTTCAAGTGCAACTCAGAAGGAAATCTAGAAAAAATGAACCTACCCTTTTTATTGTGTGATGAAATACAAAAATATAACGTTCTTGGAGGTTCTCTATTTCATATAGGAGTCCTCAACTTACAATTCATTTAGTGACTGTTCCAAGTTATAACGGCACTGAAAAAAGTGACGACCGGTTTTTCACATTTATGACCATTGCAACATCCCCATGATCACGTGATCAAAACTCAGATGCTTCACAACTGGCATGTATTTATGACGATTGCAGTGTCCTGGGGTCATGTGATCACCTTTTACGACATATTGACAAGCAAATCAATGGGGACGTCAGATTCACTTAACAGCCATATTGCTAACTTAATAACTATGGTGATTCACTGAACACCTGTGGCAAGAAAGGTCGTAAAATGGGGCTAAATTCACTTAACAACTGTCTTGCTTAGCAACAGACATTTTGGGCTCAATTGCGATCATAAGTCAGGGACTACCTGTATTTGCTGAATATGTAAACCTCTTGATATTCCAGCTTGGTATCTATATAAGCCACTGTCACTTAGGAATAGAAATGGAATAGAAATAAATTGATACAGTGCCATTAACTTTTATATACTTAAAAGTAGGAACTTACCTAATGCAGGATATCCTAGATAAAACCGATCTGCTCCCAACCAGCCAAGAAACAAGGACAGAGCTACTGCTACTTTATAGGAGTAGCCATTGCTAGAAATAGAAATAGGAGAGAAAATTGCTGAATCAGTTTTTGAATTCATTTTCTTCACTCCATTTATTATTTAACACTAGAACTTTCAAACTGTCAAACCTGAGGCAAATGGAAATCCAGCTGTACTTAACACTAAACCATAATATAAAAAGGAGTGAATGATTTCTCCATTATTAGACCATTAATATTTCATGCGATAAAGAGATATTGCAGGGTTTGAATACAATTTTGGACTTGGCTATTCTTGTATAAACACAAACCTAGTAAAGCAGTGGTGGGTTGCTCCCGGTTTGGCCTGGTGCTGCAAACCGGTAGCACCGGCGGCGGCAGGAGGCTCTACCCACCTGCCCAGGACGCTTCTGCGCATGCACAGAAGCGTTACGCGGGTGCGCTCACGAGCAAACTGGTAGCGACAGGATTTAGAACCCACTACTGTAGTAAAGCCAGTGTTACATACTATAGCCAATTTTATAGAACAAAGTAAAAAACAAACTAGTGTTTTTACTGATTTTCCATACCTCAATATTTTCTCATGCAACAGCAACAAGTACTGTATATATCCTGGTTTGAATTACCAGTACTTGCAAAATATATTTCAAACTGCATTGTGCCATTGTTCAGACAGATACATTTTAATTTTTCCAGATAGAGACTTCAAAGGCAAAGGTAATACCGTATTTTTTGGAGTAAAAGATGCACCGGAGTATAAGATGCACCTTAGTTTTGGGGGAGGAAAACAAGGGGAAAAAATCTGCCTCTGCCTCCCAGCAATTTACCTCCCAGCAAACAGCAAACAGTATACACTGTTTGCTGTGTATTTCTGTGCATGTGTGCCTGACCCATAGAAATAGCAAAGAATTGGAGAAATGTACATTATGGCAGTATATTAATGCCAGAAAGTTTTCTTAAATGTAGTCACACTAACTCCTCCCAATTATTTAAATAGATCTACTCCAAACATGACTAAGTCAGGGTTTAACTCAGCTGCCTTATCTTAATACTAAAACAGGACACTGTTACATTTCAGATTATACTTGTCCAGATGCTGTTAAAATTTATGTGGCTTTCTTGAAGTATACATTATTCTCTGCTATTTAAAAGAAGATACAATAGCACTGGGCTTCTTCAGATCAAGCATTTATTTTAAAAAGCTTCTTCATTTTGTTAAGTTGTCTAGAACAATAATAAAGCAGTATTTAAAAAATAAGTCTAATAATTTGAACATTCTATAGACATTTATAGTTATTGACTTACCTCCTTGCATCCAGTTTCAGCAGTCTGATTAGCACAAGAAAATAAAATTCTGCCTCTGCCTCCCAGCAATTTGCCTCCTTGCAGCTAGTTTCACTTTCAGTTTTAGCACCTGGCATGCCTGCAGCCTCAATCAGCTGCTGGTCGGGAGGCCGATCAGTTGCTTGTGCTAATCAGGCTCTGCGCTGTTTGCTGCAAGGAGGTAAATTGCTGGGAGGCAGAGGCCAAAGGGTGGGGGTGACTGGGTGGGGCTACATTCGGTGTATAAGATGCACCCAAGTTTTCACCATCTTTTTGGGGGGTAAAAAGGTGCATCTTATACTCCGAAAAATACGGAAAACTCTCATTTTAAATGAGGAATTTTGGATTCCAGCATTACATGGTAGTCCAAAAATAAGAGCACAAAAATGCTAGGAACTTTGACTATTCTATAAGGCAAATCTTTGATTAGTAGTTCAGCAATCTCCACTATTCATACCATGTCATAGGTGCTAGTTGCAAAGATAGAATTCAAAACTAACCAAGACAAAAGAGATTCCAATGAAATTCAGTCCCCAAATGATAACAAGACTGTAATTCAACATGTTTTACTCCATGTATTTTCCATATAAAATAGGAGGGAAACCCTTGTCTAATTTCTATCAATTCAGTTCCTGAACAGTTTACATAAAAAGTCTTTACACATAACAACTGATTAAAACAATTAACTTTTACTCCAATTTATAAAAAGTAGCTATATGAACTATATGTGAACTAAGTCTCTATTAATTCTGTACTAAAGCATCTATTCATCTGTTTATTCTAATGGGCTACGTATTTGCAACAGACTTTCTCATTTTCAGATTAACATGCTTCAGGACCGAAGAAGCGCATTAACACCAAGTCAAATAAAATTTTATATATACAATTTTATACATCTTTTTCACTTTAAAAAAAAATGTCACTAAATCTTGGAATCTCACATGTATTGTGCAAATGTTTAATTATGCTGATCATGCACATATATAATTGTAGCAATACATCAAGAGTTAAAATCAAATTACTGACATCTTGAACTAGTCAAGAAACAAATTGGTAGACAATAAAATAGGAATAACACCAGTTATCTATAGTTAGCACAAATCATGTTAGCCTGCTGCAGCAATATATGACTTTACCTTCAAAAATTAAACAAAAAGTTATGCTTAAATAAATCTCTATAAAGTATAAAGATAAAGTAAATTTTTGAGCATATTATATATGAAAATAGCTCAGCTTGGATGATCCTACCTCATGAAAAACAGTAGCCATACCACTTTATAGTGCACACCTGACCTACCTGTGATTGTAAAAATATACCACCAGTTTGCAATCAAAATTGATTTAACTGATTTAACATACCCAGAATTTTGAGTTCCAAACCGCTCTCCTACCCTCCTCTCCAACCAACAGTTACTTAGTGGATTAAGTTTCAATCTGTCCATTGACAGGCACAATCCAATCCATTAATAATCTTCACTCTCCTAGGACTTGATCCTTTCTGATCCCAAGTATGATAGCTATATGATCAAGTAAAGCAGGTACTAATTAAGACAGGTCTAGTATTTTTCCTCCAATCTACTCCAATCTAACAGAACTGAAAGGAAAGTACTGCAGCACATTTCAAACCAATAAATTAACTTAGGTACATGTACAAATATGTAATCAAATTCTATAATTAATACAGCAAATGCTCACTACCAATTGAATTCTTACATATTAAACAGAGCTACCACTTACACACTTCGACACTCAATGGGTTGGTAAAATCCAATTTCATTTCCAGTAAACTGAGTTTCATTTCCACTGAAATCTTTACAAGTAATATTTGGGGCTGGAAGACAGGCAACTAAGGACATAAAATAACAGCAGCATTATATATAGGACATCAGAAAACATTTCAAATATAGAACACATAAAGTAAATATCTTCATGGCAAGACAACTAACATATTGCAGATGTTGAATTTAATCTTAATGTTAGTATTTTAAAGAGGAATAAATTAACTTTAAAAACTAAACATACAGTAAAAAAATATTTTGCACCTGTAATATTAATTCATGTCTAAAATATATGTGGAGCCAAGAAACACTTACTGGCCATAACCATTATAACAATATGATGGTTTTTAATATGCTTTTATTTATTTTTTCTTGTTTTAAAATTGTTGTATTATTTTTGTTGCTTTTATTTTATTAATAATTGTTGGTCAGCCATCCAGAGTCATATATATGAGATGGACAGCAGTATAAATTGGAATAAATTCATCACAAATCTTGTTAATTCATCTCAAATATTTTTGCAGGGAAAGACCCCATGTCTACTTTAAATAAAACAAATTGTATGATATCTAAGAGGAAGAAACATATACAGTTCATCCACTGGAAGCATTTAATTAAGGAATATGCAACATTAAACATATTGTGTAACTCTTACCATATGCAGTGTGGTTAGTACACTTCATGGGTTCTTGGGTTGCATTGTCTATTTTAGGATCTTCGCATATATATGTTTGTACAATTAAGGAAAACAAACATAACCCAAGTTTCTGCAGTAGATTAAAACTAGAATCATGATAGATTTGATTTCAGTTAACCAAAAACTGTATAGGCTGAAATGGCCATATTTCCTTCTTTTACCCAGAATAATAAGCGATACAGCAATATTTCAGTTGGGAAGCTATTTTAATCAACAATATAGCTTTCTCTGTTTTTCTAATATTCTGGGACTAGAACCACCAGAATTTCCCGTCATAGCAGCCATGGTTGTTCCTAGCACATCTGGAAGGCACCATATTAGGGAAGACTAAACAATAGGTTTAGCAAGGTAATACATAATGGGTTCACATAAATACACTATTATTATTTATATATTCTAGCCTGCTGAACAGAAATAACAACAGAGTTTCTTGGCTTTACAATGTTGTAAGAACATTGGTTTGGAGTTATATGAAAAACTAACCAACTTTGGCTGGTACAATTAAACATGCTTGAGCAAACTATACAATAAAGGTAGTCCTCAACTTACAACAGTCTGTTTAGTGACTGTTTGAAGTTACAACGGCACTGAAGAAAGTGACTTATGACCATTTTTCACACATATGACCATTGCAGCATCCCCATGATCACTTGATTTACATTTGGATGCTTGACAACTGGTTCATATTTATGATGGTTGCAGTGTCTTGCGCTCACGTGACCATCCTTTGCGACTTTCTGAGAAGCAAAGTCCATGGGGAAGCCCGATTCACTTAACAACGATGTTACCAATTTAACAACTGCAGTGGTTCACTTAACAAATGCAGCAAGAAATTAGTAACATGAATTCTGGGCTCATAGGTCGAGGACTATCTGTAGCACCTATTCACTGCAAGGATCAAGAAAAAGTAAATTAAATTTAGATTTTGTTCTGGCCCCCTTACCGACAGGGATGTGCAAATACTTAGCTCCCCAAATGTTGCAAAGCCTGAGTTATTATGTATGAACCCAACCACAAATTTCTGCCCCAGATCTCTTTCCACTCATAAGGGGTTTAAGTGGGTTACATTCATTCCACCCTAGGCCTGTTGGCTTCTGCTATTACGCCTTTGGTCCATCAATCCTGGGTTGTAGTCAATAACCAGTATTCCATTTAGGACTACTATCTACCTTTTAGAACTACAGGAGTGTAATTCAACAGGTGCAGGTTCTTCAAGCACCCGACTCATTATGCCTCGCGCGACCCTTTTAGATCCGGGGTCTCCAACCTTGGCCACTTGAAGACTTGTGGACTTCAACTGCCAGAATTCTTCAGCCAGCAAATCTGGCTGAGGAATTCTGGGAGTTGAAGTCCACAAGTCTTCAAGTGGCCAAGATTGAAGAGCCCTGTTTTAGACTACAGAGCGCCGTCCCCGCCCCCTTCCTTGCCCCCCCTCCCCCGCAAAGCCCATCACCACGGTGACCGGGTTCCCTTGGCATCCTCCCGCCTTCAGGATATTGGCCGATTCGCAGATCTTCGCACTTCAATGGAGCATCGTCGCTCGCTACACCCCGAGCCGCGAAATAAGCCAGCCACAAAGTCCCCAACGGCCAGAGAGGTGCCATGCCGCTTATCTTCGCTTGACAGCTGCTTCTCCTGCCAGGCCGGCCCTGTTGAAAAAGAAACCTCCTCCTCCTCCTCCTCCTCCTCAGACGTTGCCGTAGTAGCCTTTTCGCGGAACGCTCGACGCCAAACCGGAGCGCGCGAAGAAGGGCAGAGCAGGCGCTGCGTCTCCTGTCGGAAATGGGAAATCGCCTTGCCCGTCACAAAGATGGCTGCCTTTTCCATTGCTTTCTTTAGGGTCGAAGGCAAAACCCGCCGGCTTCTTTCCGGGCAATGGCTGCAAGAGGCATGAAAATGGGAAGCCGAGCGCCCTTACTAAAAATGGCTATTCGGCTTCAAAGTAACGTCGGGAAATAACCCGGGATTGACCTTTCGCGGGGGCGGGGGCGGAGAAATTTAGCCGGTTGTTTCCTTTGCTGCACGACGTTTCAGGTTCGTAGTTTCAATTGGTTGAGTGAGTCCTGATGGGAGGCAGGAAGAAATACGGAGCAAAGCAAAGTGGACGCGTTCGCGCATAACCCATCGTCATCTATTGTGATCTGTACACACAAATGGGTGGGGGAAAGCCAGATGATAATTCTGCAGTTAGGTGGACCTCGGACTAAAAAATGGAGTTCTGGAGGAACCACCCGTGTTTGATTCAGTGGATCGGGCTTTTTCCCAACGCCCACCCAGCCACCCTACCAGTTGCGATGCTGATGAGCCAAGTTTCAGCCAGGGAGGTACTGGTTTACCTTCGTGAACTTCGTTGTGCCTATAAAAGAATATATTATCTATTATCCCCAGCAGCACGACTACCAGCAATTGGGGACCGATGTATTTGCAAGAAACCAATACTATTGTTTTACTAACATTCGGTAGTTACCTTCCTGCTCAACTATTACCATCACCAAAAGGAATGGCTGCACTTGTGCTTTACTGGATAGACATTTATTTTGGAAATGAAGTTAGTGCTTAGTGTACAATCTGGCTGTTTTCTCCTTTTCTTGGTTACCTGGTACATCTAGCCTTTTTGCTGACAAAGTGTCAATTCAGAGTACCACAGGTAGCTTCTTGATGTAGTCTTTGATAACTCTTGTAGCCATAGGATCCATTTTAATTGTTTCATTTTTAAAGGTATTGAGTAGAAAAACTTCATAGGCTATCATGCAATGTGGGGCTTACGGATTAGCACTCAGTGAATAGCAGCCAAGTATAAAAAACATGGTTTTAATAGCACACAAACAGAATTTAAAAAAAAACCCTAATGAAGTGATATTTCTTCTCAGGAGTAATTCTTTTATTATCTTTTCCTGGAATAGCAATTCTTGGCTATTGTTTAAAAACTTATTTTTAATTTGAACTGATCTCTACTTTCTTTTCCTTTATTGTACCCAATAATTAACTCCAAACAGTTCTCAGACCTCAGAAGTACAGTACAGTAATCCCTCGCTATATCACGGTTCACCTTTCACAGTCTCGCTGCTTCACGGATTTGCATCGTGCATTGTGCTCTGCATTCTGATTGGCTGATTGGTAAAACAGCTTGCCAAGAGCAGTGAAATACACGTGAGGCCAGGGGTGAAATCCTCCCGGTTCGCACAGCTCAACAACCTGGTGGCGTTCGCGGCGCGGGGCTTCCCCCACCCGCTTCCCCCGCCCACCTGGATGTCGGCATCTGCGTTCTTTTGCCCTCTGCGCATGCGCAAAGCTGAAGTTACTACTTCACGGATTTCGCCTATCACGGGTTCTTTTTGGAACGTAACCCCAGCGAAAAACGAGGGATCACTGTACTATGTCCTTCCCTTCTTAATATAGGAAATGTTTTACTGTTATCAGCCACTTCATCAGCTACATAAAGGACAAGAATGGCCACCCTTTGAAAAAAAAAGACTTTTTTTTTGAAGGCCCTTAAGTAATAATGGCAGTTCAGAATGGTCACTTATGTGTTTGAACTTTCCTGGAAAAAATGCAAGTAGTCCTAAATTGGCATAGGAAAAAGTGAGGGTTCCCACAACTTATGTTACTTTCTTCAAATTGATTTAATTGTTTCTGCTTCTGTATTATTTTAAATCTTAAATTAATATTAGAAGAGCTGCCTGGAAGAAAAGCCAAACCAGGGACTAAATAAGGTGCTGAGGATTGGAATGATAGGTTAAGTAAACTGCTGCAGGGAATAGGACAGCTGTGAAATAATAAACTAGGGATACCGAAAAAATTGTGGGATAAGAAGATCAGCTTTTAAGAAGAATACAAACTTGATGAGACAGAATATGCCAGGGAATGGAATGTACATATATAACAACTTTCTCATCTTTGTAAATTTCACGTCTCCTGGATTATAATTCCCAGCTAGTATGTCATGCTAACTGAGAATTATGAGACCTGTAGTTCAATGCACCTGAGTATAGTAGGGTGCCTTGCTAGAGGACTAAGTCATCTCAATTGGAATGTACAGTACGCTTGGTTCCGTGATAGGTTTAGAGAAGAAACACAACTTTTATCGCTTTTAAATGCTGCTGTCACAATTCAGGACAAAGTAATATAAATGCAGAGTTTATACTATTTGAGTAAAGAAGTTCCTTGGTATTAAAAAAAGAATGAAGCCTGCCTACCTGAAGTTTAGTTTATAGTATATTGGGTAAAATTTGTTTCAATTGTTGTTTTTACTGTATTTTTTTGGTTTGCCATCTAGAGTTTTCTTTTGGTAGATAGCAATAGCAATAGCACTTAGACTTATATACTGCTTCATAGTGCTTTACAGCCCTCTCTAAGCGGTTTACAGAGTTCAGCATATTTCCCCCAACAATCTGGGTCCTCATTTTACCCACCTCGGAAGGATGGAAGGCTGAGTCAACCTTGAGCCGGTGAGATTTGAACAGCTGAACTGCTGAACTAGCAGTAGCCTGCAGTGCTGCATTTAACCACTGCACCAACTCGGCTCTATATAAATGTGATGGGCTGCTATATAAATGTGTTTAATAAATAAAATAGATAAGTAATATTGACATCCACACAATCTTATACAGTATGTACCCACAGAGTAGTTCCCTTGAAGGTAGTGAGGCTTATTTTCAGGTTAGTGGATGCTGATGACTTCATCCTAACTTACTGTCAACAAATGTCCCCAGTCCCTACATCTGGTGGAGGCTGCTTCAGACAGCATATCAAGCAAACATGGTGTCCATGTGCTGAGCTTGGTACTTTCTTCATTCATATGCTTCAAAATAGCAGCCAACAGTGTTTTCTTTCTCCAATGCAACACATTGATTTAAAAATTCTTATAATTGCTGCTATAATAAGGGGCAGATATTTGCATGATTTTTGCCATGTGGTTAATTTTGAGTGCTTATTTCACCTGTTAAAAAACAACAACCCTATTATATTTGATTTCATCTCAGGCAGCAAAAGTTCTTAGGTCAGGGTCTGTTATTTTAAATATTGCATGTCTTCTTTTGAAAGATTATGTTAATGCATATTTTCAACAGTAGTCTAATTCATACAACTTTTACATCTCCTTTTAAATAATGCACATTCATTTAAAAGAATGAACTTCATTGTTCATTCTTATTTATTGTCAGAGACCAAATTAAAAAAAAGTGATATGATCACGAGGCAATGACATATTAGCAAACTACCATTTAAACCTCCTAAACAGCAACATACCATTCCAGAGTAGAATAAGTTTAGGCCTTTTGGCTTTTACTGGCAACTGCAAAGGGATAATCTTCTGTGACATTCTTAAGAGGCTGCAGTAAAGATGCCATCTAATGGAAATTGTATAGCCACAGATTTGGTTCATGCTTAACGAGTGGATATAACTGCAGATCACCAGTCAAAGCAGACTGGACAACACAACAGGATCTGCGTTATAATTTTATGGATAGATCTGAGCATCTGTAATAGCAATCTGGGCAGGAACCTTTTAAGTCAAGCTTCCACCAGCTTTTTGTATTTTGCAACAGCAAAGAGATTATTCCCCGAGGCAGAATTTGGAGCCTTAGATCTTCCAGGGTGTAGATCAAGATTGGGAACACCTTATCTAATTCAAGAAATAGTTTTCTTCATTTGTAGCCTTTGAGTTGGGAGGCTAAAGACAGAACAAGCATTAGCAGTGGTTGATTTAAATTTATAAGAATGAATTAAGCACTGAATCACTCTTCAAGTGTAGTTTCAGCTAATATGTTAGGTAACATATTTTTATGCAAGCCGCTATAAAAATAGATCCTAGCTCAAATGTTATTATAAACATGGATAAATCAAGGGGCATGGAAAATAATTCTTACACATTTAGCTAGCTTTAATCTAAAGCTTTTAAGTCTTTGTAAGGATAGAGTTGTATACCATAAAGCAGAACTGAACAATTAGTTCAGTTCTGAACAATTTAACTGCTACTGCTACATACTGCTACTTAGTTATGAACAATTTAACTGCTACTGAGACAAAATTGTTACCTTTATGGCTTACATAGTTAATTATAGTATTTGTGCATTGGATGAAACTTGAATTTGTTATTATTTAGAGGATGAATATTTAAAACACTTAATTTTTGTTTTGATGTTATTGATGTGGCATTTATATTGGCAACTGCAGCATGTTTTGGTAAATAGGAATAATAAATCTTTGCTTTTATAGGGTTAATTACAAGTTTTTCTTGGTGGCAGAAATTGGCTAATACTTAGGTGGGTTTTCTCAAGGTCTGCCTGAGACTCAGAAATAATAGCAGCTGTTGTTTTGTAACAGTACAAGGTGGTCTCTATTAGACTTTGTTGCATAAAAATCAAAAATCAAAACCAGAAGCACACACAGATAACTGATTCAGCTGGATTCATTAACTTCTTTATAAACACACACACACACACATATATATACATATACAGTATATATACACACACAATACCATAAGTAGATTATTTCTTCAAGTAAACACAAGCAGGAGTGAGTTTCATTTCAACAGAGCAGACAAGCACAGAGTGTGGGCAGAGAGTACAGAGTGGAGCAGAATGGACTGGGGCCACACCCAGCCTTAAGCTTAAGTTTTCAGTTTCGATTCTCTGCACAGACTCAGAAGTAGAATAGGTCTCAGAATAGGTCTATTCATGACAAAAATCTACTTTATTACTTACCTGATAATGATTCACTCAGTCTTTGGGTAAGATCAAATTTCCCATGTCACATATGTGTTGGGAGAATTGGTGACCAGGTCTTACTATGATTTTTGTTATTGTCGTTTCATCTTTTTCAGGAGAGCTTTTATGGCATTATGGGTGAATATAAAGATAATTTCCATACAGTTCCATCTATTATCTTACAACATATTTTACTGCAAAGATACCTAACCCATACAATATTAAACAAAAATGTGATTTGATTTTTTCTTAACTTGATGTATAAACCCACCCACTGCATTATTGTCTGAATATAATAAGCTTCATGTAAATTTTCCACATCCTGTTGCCATTAAACTAAGACTGCAATTTCAGTAACAATCAATACTCTCATTTATTGAAACTTCATCATGTAAAGAAAATGACAATTACGTGATCTCAATAGAAAATTTGAATGTATTGATTCACTTGGTTTGCATACCTCTAATAGCTTGATCCACAAACATTCTTGATTTTCAAAAACTATGAAGCACTTATGCTTCTTAATGCCTGTTATTTATTAATAATATTTATACACAACCCAAGCCCCAAAGGATTTGGGTTTTTAAAATAAGAGATAAAGTGTAAAAAAACCCCAAAACACGGCACATTATTTATTTCCTTCTCTTTATACAGCCTCCCATCTCATAACAATTGAGTAGTTTAAAAACAATACAAAAACATAAAACAAAAACAAAAACAACAGCTGAGGAAATACTCTAAAAGAGATTCTCTGTAACTGCAGTGGCAGGTCTGCACTTGTAGGTAAATTAATGGAAGTCTCTTCTACCAGGAGCCTTCTGGGTCTATACAAATTAAGTTCTTTGGTGCAGTAGTTTGGTAGTTATTGCAACTATAGGTAATCCTTGCTTAATGACTGGAATCTGAAACAGAGTTTCCCATTGATAAGTAACATAGTCAAAAAGTGTAATGACACTTGAATTTTGTTTGCACCAACACTTCCAGCAGTCTCAACTATTGTCGTTAAGCAAGGACCTCTTGGAACCAGGACTTGGTTGTTCCTACTGGCTTTCCCATAACTCTGCTTGTTGGAAGACCTCAGGGAAGATTGCAGTCACAATTATGTGAACATGGGATGCTGCAATGGTTGAAAATCTGGCTAGGTGCCCAAATTGTGATCACGTGATGCAGACGCACTGCAACAACCAGCCCTACAAGACCCAGTCATTAGTACCACTTGTTCAGCCCTGATGCAAGTTCAGTCACTGAATGAATGGTGATTAATCCAGGCCTACTGATACTGTCTGTTTTCCAGGAAGTGTCTCACTTGGTGAGCCAGGAAACTAGGTCTCCCACAATCTGTGTTGCTTTCTAACACATTAAAAGGGGAAAAAAGCAATGAAGGAAAAAAAATTCTATACTGCCACGCCCAAACCTTATAGCACTGAGGCATTTGGCTGAAAGAATGTTGGCTCCTTTGTGGGCACACAAATTTCACAAGAGTTAGTTAAAATCACACTTTATTGGGAGGGGCATGTAAACATTTTTTTTATATTATGTAGTCAACAAACAAAACTGTCAAAGGAGAGAAAACGATATATAGTTGTTCAGATCACAGACATCATCTTAAAATTTATTTTATTTATTTACAAAATGGATTTATATGCCGCCCAACTCCTTTTAACTCCCATTAAAAGAATGTCTATGGACATTCTCAAGTCATCCACGTCATGATTGTCCCAAAGGTGCTTTTTCAAAAAGCAGCTGGACTTTCTTTGTTTTTTTCCTTGAAGATGTTTCACTTCTCTTCCAAGAAGCTTCTTCAGTTTCAGCTTCAGAATTGAAGAAGCTTCATGGATGAGAAGCGAAACATTTTCAAGGAAAAAACAAAGATAGTCCAGTTGCCTTTTGAAAAAGCACCTTTGGGACATCTTAAAAGAATTTTGCACCTGGGAAGGATGGAAGGCTGAGTCAACCTGGAGCCTGGTGAGATTCGATCTGTCAAACTTCTGGCAGCCGGTGTTTGTTTATTTTATTTATTTATTTATTTTTGTCAAGTACATGTTGGTAATATACATAGATATAACATTTGTTTATATACATAAGATGGGTACTGATAAGAGGGAACATTAGGCAGCTAGTTAAGATCATCCATTTCTTCTCTTGAAAAGATACATCCTTCCTGTGTCTATGTAATTCTATTAAATATAGATTTAAAAAGCAAGTATATGCAACAAAACAGCTGCTGCCTTGTGATGTCTGAATATTGGGTTTTAGCTTGACTTACGTTGTTTGGTTTCACAAACAACGCTCCTCAGCCCACAAAGGGTTATCAGCCTCTTCCCCATTTACACCTAACGAAAATCTACGGAGTCTGAGCCACCCTCCTTTGATTGTCCCCGACGGACACGTTCCCACGACCCAACCACGTTGTCCACCCAGCCACTCTTGCAAGGGTGGGCAATTTCTCCCGTCCACGGTCTCCGATTCCCCTTCCCGCGCCTTATTCCCCTTTCTCCTTGAATCTCCGTATTCTTAGGGAAGGATCCGAGCCTTCTGCCCCGAAGCTAAACCCATCGGCATGCCGGGGGGGGGGGGTTAGAACTACTCCACTCCGCGACCTCAGCGATCCCCGTTTCTCGCCCCGCGGCAGCTGATCTCTCGCCCTCGTCCACCCTGAATCCCGTCGGGGCCCGGCTTGATTTCCTTCAGCGCCCAGCGGCTCCCCCTCGCTGCCGGCTTCCTGTGTTGCAAGGAGAGGTGCGGGTAAAAGCCAAAGTCCCGCTTCCGCCCAGGTAAGAAGAAGCCAGGATCGCCCAGCGACAGGTCTCGCCCCCAGCCGAGCAGGTAAGCTTTTCTGCCGATCCGGGCGCGCTCCCGGCCACCTTCCCGCCTCCGGGAAGCCCCCGTTGACCCCATTGCGAGGAGGATCGGCAGGCGCTGAAAGATACAGTCAGTCGGGCTTTTGCGTTGCGCCCGCCGCCCACTTCCTGAAGGCTGGAAGCGTAATGGAAAAAAAAAAGACTTGGGGAGAACTTGTTGCGCTTCGGGTGGGCGGGTTTGTTGAGCCATTATGGTGGGGCGTCCCTCCCTCCCTCGCTGTAGGGTTTTTCTTTGAGGCGTCCACAGCTATTATCTGACGAGATCCGACCCCGATCGCCCCTATAGATGCTGGAAATCCTACTGGATTTCCTCGGGTGACTTTGCCCCCGTCTCCTGATCGTGGAAAGGGGCCCGCTTATTTTGAAAGTCGCCCGGGTTGAAGCCTGAGGGAACAGCTTAAAGCCGCTAAAGCTAAGTGCAAAGTACAGGCGTGACGGGATATTTTCAGCTTGGCCGGTAAACGTTAAACAGCAGCGGCAGTGTTGTGGTTGTGCAGTCTTAGCTGCCAACGATCCAACAGTGCTGACCTTTGATTAGAGGCTGGGCTTGGATCTCTGTTGGCTTGGGTGCTCTTTCCTTGCTGGTAACTGAATTCGGGGAATAAACCCAAAAGTGAACATAAGAAGAGGGAGCTCCTTCCTTGGGCATCTCTGATTTGATCCTCGATCGGCTGTTTCTGGGCTAAACAACCCACCACCACTGATGGAGAACCTCAAGGTTTGGTATTCCTATGTGTTGGGTAACCCCAGACTTGTGCAATTCAATTCCCAGAATTCGCCCCCACAAAAAAAAAACACCCCACAAAAACTTTTATAAGAGTAACCCTAGTTCACTAAGTGTAGATATTTATGCGCTGAATAGCAAAGAACATATGGAAGAAAAGAGGAATGGAAAGTAATGCTTTTTAGGATAGCTTTTTTTTCACTTTGGAAATTAAGTACAGTATTAATGCTAGGTAACTTCATTATGAAATCAATATTAAAATAGATTTGCTTCAGAGTGCATTTTGCACTCACAAATAAAGCAAAATTTCAGTGTTGTTTTTTAAAAAATAAAAGAGGGGGTTCTTTCCATGTTCTACGTAAATCTGGACACACTGGGACAAGTAGAATATTATTATCCAAGAGGGTTTATTTATTGTAGTATCTGTTGTGTAAGGGTGCTTAGATGATGATAGATATAATATCCTAGAATTTTCAGTTTCTCTTGTTGGTGAATTTGCATCTAAGAATTTAATCCCCAAGCAGGACTGGAGAGAAGGCTTTTGCAATTCTAGGGTCACTGTATGCCTGAGAAATCTCAGTGAGTTTCCAAGTGCAGTCAGGTTTTAAAAGGCCTGTCATGGATATGTATCTATTAATACACAAAAGGCCAAATAAAGAAACTTGAGACTGTGATGTAATAAAACACATACCTATCCAGGGAGTAAACTCAGTACAGTTTCTGAATAGGCATACTAATAATCATCTGCAAATACCATTAAGTAAACACGGTGTGACTTATTTAACTTATATGTGACTGATTTTATTCCTTAGTTCTCAATGATGTCAGCCAATGTTACATGCCTATTCGAAAGTAATCCTATCTGAAGTCTGTAGGATTTTATTCTTAATTGGTACATGGTTGCAGCCTAAGGATTTCCATTCGGTGAGACTTTTTTTTAAACTGATCTTCCATATGCTCTAAAAGTAAGGAGGGTTGGGCCTGGGTTAGTACTAGAACTGTAAACTGACTGACAAGTTGAGAGAACATCTGGAAGAAGATACATGGATGTATCTATGAGATAACTGAGATTTAAGGTAGATTTAAGGAGGCTTTATATTTAAGCATGTATGAGATCAGTATGTTTTCACTTCCTAATTGGAAAATGATAATGATTTTAAATTACAATTCTAAACAATTCCATTCCATTGTCGGTTCACATATGAGGTTTTATTTTTAGCTGAGAGTGATGGAAAATATGGAATGCAAATCCTGATTTTGTTCTTACACTCCTTATCCTATGCAAACATAACATGGTGGCTTAACATTATACATAAATATAAATAGAAAATGTTCCTGAATACTGTGCGATGTAAATTGTCCAGTATTACCTTGAACTGATTTATTTATCTGTAGAAGGGAGAGAATTTTGCATTCAACATGGGAAGCCAAGGATAAAATACAAATTTTGTTATCATGGCTTCTGTTTATCTTGGTATGATTATCTTGGTATGATTCTATTTATCTATGATTCTTGATTCTATTGGTAACAGTGCCCAGTTTATACATATTATAAAATAGTATGTATATGAAAGTAATATTAATTTAAGTAATAGCTGGCAACATGATGGAAAACTTTTTGTGTTGGTCCAGATTCTATCTCTGTGTGTAACAAGGCAGTGCAGGTATGATTTATGAACACAATTGAGCCCAAAATTTTGGTTGCTAAGCAAGGCAGTTTTAAATGGGTTTTGCCCCATTTTACCACCTTTCTTGCCACTGTTGTTAAGTGAATCACTACAGTTGTTAAGTTAGTAACAAAGGTGTTAAGTGAATCTGGCTTCTCATTGACTTTGCTTGTCAGAAAGTTGCAAGAGGTGAGCACATTACCCCGGGACACTGCAACCATCCTTAATACATGCCAGTTTCCAAGTTTCTAGATTTTGATCACAGGATCACGGGGATGTTACAATGGCCGTGAGTGTGAAAAATGTTCATAAGTCACTGTTTTTTCAATGCTGTTGTAACTTTGGTCACTAAATATAAATTGAGGACTAGATGTATTTAAATGATCTTATTGCTTGTTTAAGACTGAAATGTTCTCTGAACCCACAGTAATACTTTTACACACATCTATATCTGTTTAGTGTTATTATTGCCACATTGAAAGGGTACACAAATAAATATAATATGCACTTCTTTCTGTACCCTTTAATGCAGCAATAAGTCTAAACAGACATATGTATCAGGGGTGGGTTCCACTTACCATCGCCACAGGTTCACATTGTGATGTTTCGCACGCGTTCAAGCGCTGTACTCGCGTACGTGCACGTTCTCTCATGCAATTTGGCTTCCGCGCATGCTCAGTAGCTGGAATCGGCCCGAAACACAGCTGAGGAGCTAATCAGCTGTGCTTCGGGCGAAGAAATAAAGGTCAGTTTAAACCCGGGGGCGGGTGGGAGGGCTCTTTTACAAGCAGCAGAACAGGAAAAACCTTCAAAACAGTAAGAATTTCGCTTAAAAAATCACAAAAAAAGATGGCGGCACCCATGGACCGGCACCGGTCAATTAACTTCAGTGACATCACCAGTGAATCGCTACCGGTCCGGGCGATCCGGTCCGAATTGGGAGGAACCCACTCCGATATGTATATGTAAATGTGTGCTTGCCATTTATGTTCTTCAGAGTAAGATATGTTGAAAAACAAAGCTTAATCTGCATCTTCATTCTAAAATTTAGGCCATATTGAATCTTCAGTGCAGATAAGCCAGGATGCCGGAAAATCCAATCGCAGGTAAGTGTGTTTGAAATAAGCTTATCTCATGGTTGAAACATTTCAATTATCTTAAGTATGTTTTTTTTTAATGAATTGTTATGATGTTTTGGGGGATCCAACAGATAAGCAGCAGATCCTGAGGATTCTGGAGCGTCTACTAATGAAACTTCATGAGAAAGGAGACACTTCACACAGTGATAATCTGGCTTTTCTATACAATACTCTTAAGAACCCTTTATTCAACCACGTGCTGACTCTTCAGCAGTCAATAAAACAGCTGAAAGAACAAGTGAGTAATAAAAGAGAAAGATTTGATGGATGCTGATTGGTTATGTCTGCAAGGTAGTTTTGAAGTAGTAATATTTGTGAGAAGTATCAAGATCACACCAAGATGACTTATCACTTTGCTATTTGTATATACATGGAGAGCTTTTCACTAGAGACAAATTCCTTGAATGTCCAATCTCACTTCGCAAATTAAGAATTCTGTTCTGTTCTGTTCCATTCCATTCTGCTCATATTCCTATTCCTATTCCGCATCTTTTCTCCTTCCTGTAATTCATTCTTTAGTAGTTTGATTGAATTAGCTGAAGTTATATAAATAGTGGACAAGATTCTGAGTTTCCAAAAGCTTTTCATCAGACATGATGGTTTTATGGAGGATGGGGGGAAAAAGGGGGAGATAACTAATATAATTGAAGTTCAGCAACATTCTGCTTTCTCTACCTGCCACTTCACCTAGACTTTCTCAACCTTGGCAACTTTGGAATGTATAGGCTTTAACTCCCAAACAATCAGTTGTGGGTGCTCCATCACTGGAGGTTTTTTAAAGAAGAGATTGGACAGTCATTTGGCTGGAATGGTGTAGCGTCTCCTGCTTCAGCACGGAATTGGAGTAGAAAACCTCCAAGGTCCCTTCCAACCTTGTTATTCTGCTCTGTTAAAACTCCACATCCAGCATAATTATGACCTGTTAGAAGGAATATACCGCTCGTGACAAATTTGACATGGCAAATCAGGGAAGAGTGATATTTGTACAAATAGTCCTTAACCTATGACCAGTTAGTTCAAAGTTAAGACAGCCTTGGAAAGGTTTTGTTTTTAGCCGCATAATGCACTTTCAGCTGTCCCCCTCAGTTTCGTGATTACGATCCGGATGCTTGGCAGCCTGTTCCCACTTACAACTGGTTGCCAAGTGCCTCATGATCATGGGATCACATTTGCCATCTTTAGTGCCAAAGTCAATTGGGAAGCCAGCGAGGAAGGTTGCTGTCTATCTGCTGCGACGACTTCCTTTCATCACTGGGGCCTGGCTGATGGTGTGGCCTACCAAAAGGAGCTACCAAGGGGAGCAGAAATGGAACTCAGATCCAGAATATCCAAACTCCTTTGAGACAGTCCACCAGAGCAGTTCCCTTCCATGCATGTTCCACTTAACAATCCGGGAGATTGCTTAATGACCACAACTGGGATTGCAGTCATTGAGCGAAGCAGTCACACTATCTCACTTAGCAACTGCTTTGCTTAGTGACTGAGAGTTTGGTCCCAATTGTAGTCATGTCAAGGATTACCTATACATTACTTTTGTGCGAAAATACATGGCAGAACTGAACACCTTTGACAGTTAAAAAATAACCAAGAACTCTTTATTAAAAAATATAGCACTAAGAATTAAATCAAGGTTTATTTATTATATTTTTATCCTGATTTTCTGATAAGGATCTCAGAGCATTTTCATGATTTGTCTCCACAATCACATTGGTATAAACATTGGTGTGGAATAGGCTTGGTTTAAGACAAGAAACAGCCGCAAATTTAAAAAAAGTATAAATGGTCCAAAACCCAAAATAATGAAAAATCAGCATGTAATACAATAACTACTGTATAAAATAAAAAAATTTAAATTGCAAAAAAATTCTAAAGCAATTAGCAGGTAACAGTTAATAGCCTAAAGGAGGAACCGGGTGGCTTTTAACAGCTACAGTTATGAATAAGAATTTTCCAACCTTTTTAGAGGTTTATGAAAGGTAATCAGCCAGGAGAAGAGTAACAGCCTCCTGGTCACATTGGCAATTAGTGTTATTAACGATTGGCAATATGAAACTTGATCACCATTTGGTGTGCAATAGACATTTTAATAGCAGTTGTGAGACAGATTCTACCTCCAAGTTTGAATAAAAACAAGTTCAGCTTTCATATGAGAATCTTATATTTCTGTTATTGCCCTAATAGTAGCACCCGAATCTGGGCCAAAGTAAATAGTCTTCTATTGCATATAAGATATTACAGTATTATCTACAGCAGCTGCCAGTGTAATTTTGAAGATATATTTATCTGGATCATCTCCAGTCTTCACCTGATATTCCCTAAAGCATTACATCACTTCAGTTAATAGCTGTCATAAAGACTGTATTCTTGTCTCAACAGTCTACAACAGAGATTGGTTTTGTGACTTCTGTGGTAACTCTTATGCCAAAATGTGTTTACACTGTATTTTATTTGATTCAGAATTACAGGATGCTTTTTATTTATATGGGCTTATATTCCAACCTAGTAAGAAAGCTTTAGGGAGTAGCATGTTATTAAAACATATATGGTTACAGTTTAGTCCCTCATGAATCGCTGATGCACATCATTTCTTTAAAAAGCTATAAATCATTATAGTGCCATTTTTTTCTTGTCAGTTTTCAAAAGCAAAGCGCCTAAACCTCGGAGCCAGAAATGTCTCTGATAGTTGCAGATATTCTGTTTGCTCTAACTTTAAAAAAAATCTTTGCGTTAGTCTGGATTATTGGTGACCATATAAATGAGTCCATGCAGTTTTGTTGATAAATTTTCAGAAGTGGTTTGTCATTGTCATCTTCCTATGGCTGAGAGAAAGTCACCCAAAGGCCATCTAAGTGGTTTCTGTGCTTAAGGCAGGATTAGAATTTATGGTCTTCCAGCTTCTAATCCAAAATCCTCTGGTTCTAAAATGTGTGGTGTGTGGACAGGAGCAGAATGAAGAGGCATGATTTGTCCTTGAACATTAAAAGAGCTTTTATGGATTGTTGTGAGATTTTTTTTTGTCTTTGAAAATGAAGATGCAAATCACTATGATCAATTATGTCCTTCTGAGAAAATATATACAGATCGATCTCATTAAAAGTAGTCCTTCACTTACAACAGTTCATTTAGTGACTGTTCAAAGTTATAATGTCACTGAAAAAAGTGATATGACCGTTTTTCACACTTATGACACTTGCAGCATCCCCATGGTCACGTGATCAAATTCAGACGTTTGGCAACTGACTCATATTTATGATGGTTGCCGTGTCCCGAGATAATATCACTTTTTACGACCTTCTGTAAAATGGGGCAAACCTCATTTAATCAATGTCTTGCTTAGCAACAAAAATTTTGGGCTCAATTGTGGTCGTAAATCAAGGACTACCTGTATTATCTGTTACTTTTTCACAATTGGATTGGCTGGATTATATAATTTATTTTATTTATTTATTAGTGAGACTTCTATACCGCCTCATAGTGCAAGCACTCTCTAAGCAGTTTACACCATTAAGCAATGTATATTTTATATTTCCCCCAACAATCTGGGTCCTCATTTTACCTACCTCGGAAGGATGGAAGGCTGAGTCAACCTTGAGCCGGTGAGATTTGAACAGCTGAACTGCTGATCACAGTCAGCTAAAGTGACCTGCAGTACTGTACTCTAACTGCTGCGCCACCTCGGTTTAAGTTAATTCCAAAAAAACAAAAAGCAAAACCCAACAATTCTGAGAAGTTTATTCTTTCTGGAGTTTAAAAGTTCTTTTATGTAAGAAAACAAAGAATGTGAAATAACAAGAAGAATAACGAATCAACCCTAAACTATAAGGGTCAGCTTATATTAACAATTCAAGATAATTATTTTTTTTCTACCTTGCTTTTAGTTACAAAATAATTATCTTTTGGGAGTTTCATATACTTGAGGTAAATAATAAGATGAATATTGACACTTACTCATTGATTCAGTAATATTCCAGAAAGGAAAGTTGTTTTTCACACTGAACTTCCATCTTATTTAAGCAGTATTATATGCCAACTAATGCTATTATTTTGTATTAATTATTAAGTATTTAGAATTTGTGGTAACGTCTTTTCTTGTTCCTCACAGCTTAGGTATATGCCTCCAGATCGTTCAGTGGATTTTGATTTTACTAGGCGAGGGTTGCTGGTATTTGACGCTGACCCACATCCTGTTGTTAATGGTAACATCCAGAATGATAAGCAAATGGCTCCGCTAATTTCCAGATTTGAAGTGGATGAATTTAATTTGATAATCCAAAAGATGGCAAAGGTAAAAACGCAGTGTTGCATTATATAAAAGTTTCCTTTTTATTCCAAACTGTATGGTTACTAAAGTCAGTTTCTGAATCATGAATTAATTTTTTTAAACAAAGTCTCATTGCCTCCTTAGCATATATAGACAGCTTAAGACCCCCCTCACAGATGTAAAGTACCACCAAGCTTGTTGCTGCTTACCAAAGATAGTATTTTGATATTGATTAAGGTTACTTATACTGTATGGCAATTGTAACTCCAATGTGAAACAAGGTGGATGCAATTCGGACACCTCGCTTTGTGACCCACGATCCTTGCTTAACAACAGCAATGGAGATTGACGGGATTGACATTGCTAAGTGATGCAGTCACATAATGTTACGCTTTATGGCTGCATTGCTCAGCAATGGAAATTCCTGCCCCGATTACCATCACTAAGCGAGGACTAGCTGTATTTATTTAGGAGAAATGGTGTGTGTGTGTGTGTGTGTGTGTGTGTGTGTGTGTGTGTGTGTGTGTGTGTGTGTGTGTGTTACATTTTAAAATGGCTTTATAACAAATGGAATAGATGTAGGATGGTCTAGGAAGAGAGGCTTCCCTGCCATTGCTCCCACTTTGGGGAACATCTTACACCAAGAGGTGAGAAAAGCCCCCAATCTCTTGACCTTCTGTAAATGGGTCAAACATTGGCTCTGCTGCCTCATGTATGGGGTGCACAGAGGATTTCGCAACCATGGGGCTGATTAGTTGCTTGAGAGCCCCGGGTCTCATGTAATAATTTGATGCTAAATGGCCTCCCCTTTTGATGTTTAATAGTCATTATTCTAAAATTTTGAATTTTTAACCATAATTTTTAATTTTTATTGTTAATTTATATACATTGTTTTATTTAACAGTTATACTATATTGAACTCACCCCAGAGCACCTCTTTGAGGGAGATGTTAGGTTTAGGAATATGAAATATAAATGAATATAAATAAATGATTGATGTTTTAACCATGAAGAAAGTGGGACTATACCAGTGATGGCGAACCTTTTTTGGTTCGCGTGCCAAAAAGGGGGGGGATGCGTGGGATCACGTGTGTGCGTGCCCACACCCATAATTCCATGCACCCCCGCGCATGCGCGTATGACCCCCTCACTCCCAGCATGCAATGGCACGCCCATTTTTTGCTCTCTCCAGGCTTCTAGGAGCCTGGGGAGGGCGAAAACGGCCTTCCCCACCCCCTCTGGAGGCTGGAAACAGCCTGTTTCCTGACTCCCAGTGGGCCCAGAAGGCCCGAAAATCAGCCGGCCGGTGCGCACATGTGCGCCGGACCTGAGCTCGCGTGCCCACTGATATGGCTCCGCGTGCCACTTGTGGCACCCGTGCCATAGGTTCGCCATCACGGGACTATACTTTTTAGGTTCTGCAGGTTTGGGAGATTTTTTCACTTGTGTTGTAATGCAAATCTTGGTCATCTTTTATTAATAGTAAATGATGTTTTGCAATTGATGTTAGATATTAGATGTATTGTATTTCTAACATTACTTTTCTCCTTCACAGGGCAGGCAAATTGAGTATATAGATATAGAGAAACCATGTAACAGGGGCCTTGGATTTAGTGTGATTGCTCTTAAAAACCAAAGCTTTGGGGAAGTTGGTATCTTTGTGAAAGAAGTACAGCCAGGAAGCATAGCAGCCAGGTAAGAAATTTAGCAAGACTTCTTGAGATACTCTGAGATATCCTATTGAAATTTTATAAATTTTATAGTTTTCCTGGCCAGATGATAACTGGAACAGATTAGAAGAATGTACCTTATGTCAGTTTTGTAATGATAAATAGGATAATGGTGGTATAGATCAGTGTTTCCCAACCTTGGCAACTTGAAGATGTCTGGACGTCAACTCCCAGAATTCCCCAGCCAGCAAAGCTGGCTGGGGAATTCTGGGAGTTGACGTCCAGACATCTTCAAGTTGCCAAGGTTGGGAAACACTGGTATAGATAGTAAAGAATTTCAGTACAGGAAGTCCTGTATCAGCGGTGTGCTGATCCAGCCTTTGTCTGGTTTTGGGAATTTGGTGGCACCTTACATTGATCATACCCAACACTAACTCATTTCATATACAGATATAATAGAATAATGCTGTTTGGCTGATTGGTTGAATGGCTTTGAATTAGTATGTTATGTGAACCCAACCACTGTACTCTGTAATTAGCATGCTTTACAAAACCTGTCAATTGTATGTACTCAAAAAATAAGTATATAAACTGTGACTTAATGCTATATCACATTTTGCACCTGCACCCAAGAATCTGTTTGCTAATGTTTAATATACATGTGAGTTGTGAATTAGACTGTAACCATTTTATGAAAGATTTCTGCAGCACTTTTAACTGTCACCTTTGCTTTATCCAAGGGATCAAAGGTTAAAGGAAAATGATCAGATATTGGCTGTAAATCATACACCATTAGACCTGAACATTTCTCATCAACAAGCAATCCTATTGCTCCAACAGTCCACAGGCTCTTTACATTTGGTTGTGGCCAGGGGGCCCATCCAGAGCAGCAGTAGGAACTCCTCTGCCATGAGTGATGCTAATGTACCTGAAATGGTAAGATAATTTTTTATAAGAATCAAAATATTTTGATTTTGCAAGAATATTCATCACATCTTTGCATGTTAGACAAATTGGATTGTATAATTTTACTCCATGCAGTTTGTTAGTAGGACAGATTTATAGAAGTTTTTTTTGGAATTCCCTTATTGTTCTCCTCATAGGTAACATAATCAACACTGATGATATTACCTAGTTTGGTAATGAAATGTTGCACGAAAATCACCAAGCTCAGAGAGCGTCAAGGACCCCACAGTTCAACCCTGAGCTACAAATAATTGAAAAATTATCTATTTTCAATCCTAGAATCTAAGATAGCAGGGTATCACATTTTTAGCTTTTAAATTACTTACTTTATATAAGCGTTTTTGTAAATATGCAAGTAGCTGCCAATCTACTGAGTTGAAATATAGTTTCTGCTATTACTCTATTATATTTTTGGTTTCATTTTCAGCATTTTTAAGATTTACATTTGTTCATAATTGTACTAATCTCAACTTTCCACCTAAAAATAAACGGATGGTAGATAGTGTGGGAATGATGCAAAACCAACAGGTTTGTGGAACTGGATGTGTGTTTCACATTTGCTAAGCATGGAGTGCCCATTATTTAAAGAAAGATTTAGTCTAGTCATTTATGAGTGAGTTTTCTATATTTAGTTTATAATCTCCTCTTCCTCCTCACTCTCCTTCTTATCATTGTCATTTTCATTAGCATTCATTTAAAATTATTGGCCATCAAATTCCAGGCATTTCCAGATGAATGAAATAGCAGGTAATCAAACATCAGCTATATAAATAACAGGAGGATTTTATTTTACTGTACTTGAACCCATGAAGTACTTATGGCTTAGTTAAAAAGGTAAATCTTAATACAGATAGAAGACAGTATTTGTAGCTCAGAGCTGAACTGTGACTTTCTCTGAGCTTGGTGATTTTCTTGCAACATTTCATTACCAAACTAGGTAATATCATCAGAGCTCTATCAATAGGAGCAATTGATTATAGTAATGAAACAAAATTGTGGTTTTAGTCCTTTACAGTACATCATTATATATTACTGGTGTCCATTACTCACCAGTCTTCAGGCTCAGGTGGCTTGATTGACAGATGATTAAATCTGTAATTGTTGAATTGATTATTTGTTACAAGCATAGATTTGAAGGAACTATCTTAGCTAAAGGTATTTTTATTTCTTTTTATAATTATGTTAAATTGCTTAAACTTACTGGTTCATCATAGTGGTTATTTCTCTGAAGTTAAAAGCATGAAATGTAGCCACTTTGTTTCCATAAAGCATCTGTACAGAACAAGCTAACAAAATAAAGTATTGCCTCCTTTTTTATTTCTTTCCATATTATTGTGATTTAAACTTTTCACTTGTTATTAAATCATCGTCGTAGCCTGATTTTTTTTTTACTTAAGTCACAGGAAGTTTGAACCTGTGTCCATAGTTTGCTTTAATTTGACCACACAAATATTTTTTGCTGATAATGCTACATATCAAACATAATACTTGTTTGGATCAACTCATTGCTAGGTTAAAAAAAAATCTTTAAAAAATTAATGTCCTTATATAAAACTGCAGCCTCAGGAGGTGAAACAGAACAGCATTTTCCAAATATAGTAGCAGGAAATGGAGCTGCAACAGTGAAGCAGCAAGTTAGCAGTATGGTAAGACCAAGACGGGTAGATTCCATTTACCTTCCCTACTGGTTTGCATCGTGACGCATTTTGCGCATTTGCGTGCACTTGCTCGCTTCACTCATGCACATGCCCATGTTCACATCGCGCAAAACACCTGAAAATGACCCTCTGCGCATGCGCAGAAGCCTTTGCGCATGCGCAGAGGGTGTTTTTGCAAGCCGCGGCGACCGGAGGACCGGTTCGGGAGTGTGGACCACCGACCATTGCTGCCGGATCGGCGAGCGGTGATAAATTTCCGCTACTGGTTCTAAGGAACTGGTCCGAACCGGTCCGAATCCACCACTGAACCAAGAGGAAGGAAAGGAGAAGAGGGCATGCAGACTGGCAGTAGCACCCTATTATTATTATTTTTTTAAAGATGCAGGGGGTAGAGCCAGGGTTGTTGATGCTTCAGATGTTGGACTTGGAACAAAGAGATCCAGGTACTAGTCTATCAGCAGTCATGGAAGCTCACTTGGTGACCTTGGGCTAGTTACTCTCACTTAGCCCAACCTAATTCACAGGGTGGTTGTTGTGGGGAAAAGTGGAAGGAAGGATAAATTCCCTGATGAATATTGTTGGTAAAACAGTCTGCATCAGAAGACCTTACAAAGAAGATTGAACAAATGTTTCCTGAAACTCAGTCCTAGAGATTGATTTACCATTAGGTTAAGCATAAGCCTTACACCAGGGGTCCCCCAACCCCCAGTCTATGGATCGGCACCAGTCAACAGCATGCCAGAAACTGGGCCCCACAAACAAGTGAAGGCTCAACTGCAAAATGCAGACACCACATGAAACATTGCCCACTCTGGTCCACAGAAAAACTTATCCCCATGGAACAGGTCTCTGGTGCCAAAAAGGTTGCCCCCCCTCTACATCACTGCGATTTTATAAGCAGGAAAAGAAGGGAATGGGAAAAAAAGGAATGAGAAATTCTTCCTCCCACTTTCCTACAAAGCGATACTTGCTACATTCAATTCCAGCAGCTCAGTCAATCCTGTCAGTTTGAGTTTTCCTTTGACATTTGACAAGCAAGGACATAAGTGGGTTTTGTCATGCTTTCCAGAATATTTCACAGAAGAATCTGGCTAGCCGTTGGTAGAAATATGGACGTAGAACAGAGAAAAGTATCTCAGTCAAGATTATATAGTTCATCCTGCTTAGAATCCATTCCAAAATCACCTGCAGTTTTCTCACTATATTAATCACAATGTTTTCTACCTGACCTGTTGCCCCCCCACTAATAAATATATGCTACAGAGTGTTATTTTTAAACCCATTCAATTTTAACTCAGCCCAGTAAGTTAATGTTTCCTATATTTAATATATCAAGCAGCTGATCAATCTTTAGTTACCTATCTAGTAGATCGCACTGAACCAAATAATCTTTCTTGATTTGAGATCTAGGATCCTCAAATGCACAGAACTCAATGTAAAGTTCTTTTCTCATGCATAAACACAGATAGGGAACAATCCCTAATTAGTTTTTTCCAGCCTACAGAAAACAAAAAGCCACAAATGTCCAGTGCATCAGGAGGCATTGTTTTGTATTGGGATTGTTGTGAAATTCCCCCAGCCACCATGCTAGTTTAGGCTGTTGTGTGCATTCCAGGAAGAAAACTTAAAACATATATGAATGTTGTTTGCTTCATTTCAGTGTGTTGTTCTGATTAGGTCCGGGTAATTATTGTATTCCAGTGCAGTTGTCATACTCATTTGTGAACAGGCATAGCAATGCATTATTCCATGTTTCAGAGACACTAAAAAAAAGATGATATTGAAGATATTCTCTCCTCTTGTGTTCTTTATGGTGTTTCAGATATGATTTTTGTGTTCAGTGTAACTGGTCTAATGTTTTAATTAGACATGCTTCAGAGGAAATTTATGGTATGATGTAACAAAACATGTTATGGGTTCTTCCTGCATAGTTACCATGTTCTCCTTCAATCCACCTTACTATAATTGCATGAGCCACTGGATCTCATGTATACTCCAGATGTTGTAAGCACAAAGAAGAAGAGACATTTACAATAGCTGAGTTGCTGTGGAAGTAGAGCACAGTAGAACCTCTGGTCACGAATGCTTCTGACCACGACCAAATCTGGTTCCGCCCAAAAAATTCACATTTTATTTTTGCGGTCGATTTCCCCTTCAGCGCCATTTTTTTTTTGGTAAGCGCCAAATTTCCAAAATTAGGTTCAGGTCACGACCAAATCGCTTTGCGACCAAAGTGATGGAACAAATTATGGTTGTGACCAGAGGTTCTACTGCTTATTTTATTGTATGGATTGGAAGTGCTACGGTAAATATTTTTAGCCTTTTAATGTTTTGAAAGATCACTGTAAAATTACATTTCTATTTTTATAGGTCAATTGGGGCCACACTGAAGAAGTTGAACTGATTAATGATGGCTCTGGATTAGGTTTTGGAATTGTAGGAAGAAAAACAAGTGGTGTGGTGGTACGGACTATTGTTCCTGGTGGATTAGCAGACAGGGTAAATTTGTTTACAATTTTCTGTCTCTTTGTGTGTGTGTGCATATCTCTCTCTCTCTCTCTCTCTCTCTCTCTCTCTCTCTCTCTCTCTCTCTCTCTCTCTCTCTCTCTCTCTCTCTCTCTCTCTCTCTCTCTCTCTCTCTCTCTCTCTCTCTCTCTAAAGTAAGAAAAGATGGTGGCCCTACGCTGTCTTATTATTTTCACTGACTGTGGAAACAGCAGTGGAGAAGCATTTCTCACCATTGGAGAAGGATGGGAAATGAGTTGTGCCCACCTCTTTATCACTAATTGTTACTATGATAACGTCTAAAACCAGTCGCAACAATGCTATCCATTTTGTTATGGTAAAGGAGGGTAATAATCAAATTGTCTCACCTTCTCAGTGTCTCAATTGTTATCTGTATCTCTCTCCATTGCTGTATCAGCTGAGATGAAGCCTTGTAGAATAAGGAGCGGGAATAAAGTCTCCTGCTCCTGTTTGATAACTTATCTTTGTTTCTATTACACCTGGTATTTTACAAAGTATGCAAATGCAAACATTTGGCAAGAGCCCCAAATTGCTTAAAATGATGAAAATAAATTTTAGTCATTCAAGCCTAATTGATGGAATGTATAAACGTAGATTAAAAGTAGGTTAAAGATAACCAATTAAATGTCACCGCTATCTACGTTCTAATTGACTTCTTACATATGCCTTGGCTTTTAAGTAGAAAGAGGAATATTAAAAACGTAGAATTGCAATTTGGTAATGCTGTAACAATTAGACTTATAGTGGAAGAATAACACATACAGTGAAAGCCATAAGTGAGTAATAGATACAATATATGAAAAATACTGAACTTATATATAAAGGGGTGTGCATAAGCGCACCATCTTGCCTACTATTCCTGTCCTACTGTCCTATTGTCCAAATTTACCTATACCTACTTTGCTTTTGTTTATGTTTATACCATACCTGTTATCTTGTACACGTTTTGACAAATAAAATAAATAAATAAAAAATAATCTAAAACATATGCTAAACATGCTAGTAGTTTCTTTAGTAACTTTTAATGACATTTTAAATATTTGACCTAATTCTTTCAGTGTAACATCCACTGCAGCATTGCTTTAACATGATGGCATTTTATATTGAAGTCTTGCTTTATAAAAAGTATTCCATTTCAGTTCATTTTAACTTTGAAAAATGTTCCTTGTTTCTTGAAGGATGGCAGACTTAGAACTGATGATCACATCTTGGAAATTGGGGGCATTAATGTACAAGGGATGAGTAGCGAGCAGGTTGCTCAAGTCTTGAGAAACTGCGGAAACCATGTTAAGATGGTAGTTGCACGATCTCCTTTGTCTCAAATACCTACAATCCCACCAACTCCTGTGGCTGATCCTGTGGGTGAATTAGCTACTATTCAGGACAGAGAATCTGACACAGTAAGTATCTTAATGCTTGCATCAGATTGCACCACTGGAAATTTCATGTAGTCTGAATAAAGTCTTCCTAAATTGACCTTAATACTTACTCAATCTAAATATTGTTATTATCGTTCAGTTTAACAATCAATCAATCAATCAATCAATCAATCAATCAATCAATCAATCAATCAATCAATCTTTATTAGGGTCACAGGCTAGCAAACTGACTCTAACACACTTCGCTATTATAGGGCAAACAATACTAGTGTAGTTTTGCTACATTGCCAAAATCAACGGCTTTGACTTTCAATCCCAAAGGTGCTTTTTGAAAGGCAACTGGACTCCATAGACACTTTCACTTTCAATATCTTCTCGACTATCTGCCTCATATTTAGCTGAAGCAGCCAAGTTATGGAACACCTTTCTCTGAAAAGGTCACATAGTGTCAGTAATTTATATAATATCAAATTTTAGCTCAGATTTGCAGACTTGACAGCTATGTTTTCTACCTCATCTTACCCTTTGTTTGTCAGTTTATGTATTTGCACATAAGTTCTCCTGAAGTACACATTGTTAAAGGACTGTGTAAAGAAAAAAAATCAAATAAAAATTTCCGCTGGTAGGAGTGGTTAAAACATTTTCATCTGATCAGTTTATAGTAATAGCAATAGCACTTAGACTTACACACTGCTTCACAGTGATTTATAGCTCTCTCTAAGCTGTTTACAGAGTCAGCATATTGCCCCCCAAAACCTGGGTCCTCATGAGGGGCGGGTTCCTTTTACCTGGCTACCAGTGCGCTGCGCGCGCATCATCATGTTTCGCGCGTGCGCACGCTTACTACACGCACGCATCCCCTTGTGCGATTTTGCTTCTGTGCATGCGCAGGAAGCAAAAAATCGCCAAAATCTCACGTGCGCAGGAAGCAAAAAAAGGCCAAAAATTTGGAAAAAAAGATGGCACTGCACGACGGACCGGCAAAGACGGCACCGGAGCCATCGCACGCAAATTGCGCAATTGGCGTGTCCCTACCGGAACGGTGCACTGGACCGCACCGGTAGGAACCCACCACTGGTCCTCATTTTACCGACCTTGCAAGGATAGAAGGCTGGGTCAACCTTGAGCCGCTGAGAATCGAACTCCTGGACAGAGCAGTGAATTAGCCTGCAGTACTGCATTCTAACCACTGCGCCACCACGGCTCTTATAATTGTACAGGAATTGCTATCTAATTTTTCATTCTATTTATCATTTTTGATATATTTTAATTTTTAACCTGTCTTACCATTTGGAGATATCACAACAATGATAAAGTGAGATAGAAAAATAAACCCAGACAGTGAAAATGAAATAATTAATATTAAAATTTAGCAATTTTTTTTTAAAAAAAGTAGATTGTACTTTTTTCGTTTCTTTTAAAAGTCCAAAGCGATAATAATTCAATCATATTCAGATGTTCAGAAAGTAATGTGTGAAGACACAATACATTTGAACACCAGAAACGCTGACATTGTTAAAGCAACATACACCCTCTGTTGTCTTTGGATCTTTGAACTGAAAAAGGGTTTAATTAGGTAACAAATAGAAAAGTTCTCAGCACAAGATTAAGTGCTTAATATAATCTGAAAAAAACGGTATGGTTTTGTTTCCCAGGAAAATGAAATTCATGAAGTTAAGTTGACTAAAAAAGATGGACAGAGCCTTGGTATAACAATTGTTGGATATTCTGGAGTTTCTGATTCAGGTGAGTTGTATAATATTGATTGGTAAAGGAAGAGGCTAAATCAGATAATTTGTTGAACATATGTTTAAGATAGAGAATAATATTGTCAGACAATGGGGGGGGGGGGAGAAATGCTTCTTTGCTTTTTCTCTCTTAAGTATTTATTTAGCCCCAGAGATTTTAAGTAATGCAGAAAGATTAGGTAAAGGTAAAGGTTTTCCCTGTCCAGTTGTGTCCAATTCTTAGGGGAAGGTTCTCATTCTCTGTTTCTTAGCTAAGGGAGCAGCATTATCCAAAAGCACTTCCGTGGTCATCTGGCCAGCATGACTGTGTCTCCATCAAAATGGTAGTATAATTTTTCAGTTTTGTTTTCTTATTTTAACCAGTCATTCAAATGTTTGCCTTCTACGGGATAAAAAAAGCTAACATATATTGTACTGAAGCCTAAATGAAAAAATGGACATTTATGAAAAAGCCGAAATCAACTATGAAAATACTAATGTGTATCAAGAAATATGGAAGTTTCAGTCATTCAACTCCCCCCCCAAAAAAAACAACCAAGAAATTTTCCAAATAGGAACAGTTAAGGGGAAAATAAGTGTAAAAAATCAGGATAAACATATGATTTATATAAAAAATATATACTATGGTATATGAAAGCTCTAAGTATAGGAGAGAAATGGAACCCAATACAGAATCTTACAACACCGTAGCAGATTGAGAAAATGAAACCGATGGAGAAACATTAAGAGAATTCTGGGACTTGAAGTCCACAGATTGTAAAGGGACCATAGTTGCCTCTATCTCTGCTCTAGAATGTGTGTGAAATGATAATCAGTATATGCTAATTATGTCTCCCTTCCTCTTCCCTCCATCTCATTCTCCTCCTTTAAGGAGAAGCTTCAGGGATTTTCATAAAAAACGTAATACCTGACAGTGCTGCGGATCACAATGGTCAGATAAAAGTCAACGACAAAATCATTGCAGTAAGTTGAAACTTGCATTCGTTGGAAGGGAATCTCTTGTTTTCCTTGCTATATTCTCTTTTGGGGGAGGGGGAAATCAATCCGAATAAATTCTTTAACCTGGGATAACAGAACGGTATGTTAGAACAATCTGTGCTGTACCAAGTCCTATGCTCATCTAAACCAGCTTTCTGGGTTCTCTGCTGGATATTTTGGAACGGTGACAAGTCTGGAATGAGAGGACTACAGTTTCCTTCCACTATTGCAAACACTGTATTTCAGACGTGCTGTCTATAATTCAGGATGTGCTGAACACTCATCACTATTAATGGCCATTGATATCTGAACCTCCATGATTATGCCTGGCCATCTTTTAAAATGATCCAAATACGCTGCTATTACCATAATTGCTGGCAGCAAGTGGCATAGCTTAATCAATGGCCCAGGGCCCTGTTATTTAAGGAACTGCCTCTCATCCATAGTGCCTGCCTGGCCGATCTAATCTGGCAGGGTTGGTGTGCTCCAAGTTCCTTCAATTAAGCAATGGCATCTCTCAGGACTCAGGAAGCATGTCTTCTCTGTAGGCCTGCCCTCTGGGATGAGGTTCCCCCAAGATCTGAACCTTCCATGCCCTGCTGGTGTTTCAAAGGGGCTTGAAAACCTGGCTGTTCGCCCAGGCCTTTGGCAAGGACAACCTCCTTTTAACTTGATTTGTTTTCCTTTGTTTCCATCTAATTTTGTCCTGCTGCCATCTTTACCCTGGTTTTTTGTTGTTTCTTGATTTTAGTGTTTAAAACAGTCTGTGAACCTCCTAGAGTCCCTGGGAGTTGAGAAGCATATAAATTCGATACATTATTACTATTATTTATATATACATGTATATAAGGATGAAGTATGTATGTATGTATGTATGTATGTATGTATGTATGTATGTATGTATGTATGTATATAAGGATGAGTACATATCTCTATTATCTTCATCCCGCATTGAGTTCCAGTGAATCATCTTATGAAAGAAGGAGAAAAGTTTCTCTCTCTTTACATTATCTATTTTATTTTATTTATTAAATGTTTATGCCACCCATCTCCCCTATAAGGTGACCCTGGGTGGTTTGCAAGTTAATGACAGATTTATACAAAGCGTGAGAGTTGAGAAACATTGTTATCCTCCCCCCCACAAGTCCTTGGTGGTGGGGTGAAATCATATTTTAGATTGCAAGATTTGGTCTCATTTTGTATTTTTGTTTTGAACACATTAAACACATCTGCTTGCCACCTTCCCTACCCTTGAAAGTGGCCTGTTCTTGGTTTCACTTAAGGACTGAATAGATGAGTTAGCATGGGTGAATCTGTTTTGCTTCATGTTTTGCCTTTGTGCAATAATTAGCCAGCCAAAGTGATTATCTTATTGAAGCAACCTGTTTTTGAGCTATGGATTATCATTTTCAAAAGAATTGTGTATGTATCCTTTAGGTTAACAGAATTAATATTCAGAATTATACCAACCAAGAAGTTGTGGAAGCTTTACGCAAGACAGGACCAGTTGTTCATCTGACATTGCTTCGAAAGAAACCAAATTATGCGGAAAGAGAGTTGGATAGAGGTAAAGTTCTTCCTTCTGTCTACATTCTTTTTTAGTTAAGCTAAAATGGTCATGATTGTTTTTAATGAGCACCTTGATATTTTGAAGTGATTTCTACTGTTCCACTTATTTATAAGGCTAGTTAAGGCAGTAGAACAGGTTAGTCCTGGCCTTTTCTGAAACAAACATGTCATGTAGGGAGATTGCAGCTTTCACAGATTGTGAGCAAAATAATACAACCAGTTGAATTATAAGAATCAGTTAAACTGGTTCCTTTGGATACTTGTTTGCTCCAAAAGGCTCAACAATTAACATAGCTTAACTGGTTAAATGATTTTTAAATCCTTAAAGGCTTACTGGCCAAGGCAAGAAAGGTGCTAAGAAGGAGGATCAAATTTTCATTCTTACCCCATTTTATTTTTACAGGGGTTGCTATTCACATGTCCCCAAATAGGTGGCAAATAATTTCAACCAAAGGATAATATCTGCTATATTTTAGGTGCAAAATGTGAAACTAAAAAATAGATGACTGAATTTTATTCTAGAACTCTACAGGATTTATCCTCTATTGCAGTGTTTCCCAACCTTGGCAACTTGAAGATGTCTGGACTTCAACTCCCAGAATTCCCCAGACATCTTCAAGTTGCCAAGGTTGGGAAACACTGCTCTATTGGCTTGTAAAGCAAACCATAGTACATATATTTTGTTGTGTTGTTTCTGTTCCACTTTCAGTTATACCTTCTAACCAATGCTACTTGGTTTGTTTTTAAGATCTTATTTGTTTTGTAAAATTCTATTGTGCTTAATTTGTTTTTTCGATCATTATTATAGAGGAGCCGAGGTGGCGCAGTGGTTAAAGTGAAGCACTGCAACCTACTTCACCTGACTGCTAGTTCAGCAGTTCAGCTGTTCAAATCTCACCGGCTCAAGGTTGACTCAGCCTTCCATCCTTCTGAGGTCGGTAAAATGAGGACCCAGATTGTTGGAGGCAATATGCTGAACACTGTAAACCGCTTAGAGAGAGCTGTAAAGCACTATGAAGCGGTATATAAGTCTAAGTGCTATTGCTATTGCTATTGCTATAAGCTGGGAAAGGCAGATTAAATGATTATGCAACATTTTTAGTAACCTGAGAATGGAGATATTCTCCTTTAGGTCTGACACTCTGGATGAAATCCATATAGCACTGACCAGAATTATGTTCTTTCAATGACTGTTTTCAGACCTTCAATCCTCCCACAAAAGATTTAAGCACATGGCAGGTGGAAGGGAAGTCGTTTAGAAAGCTAGAAGAGTTCAGTCATTGTTCAGTTTTTTAAATATTCCTTTTACATTTTGAAGAGGTTTTTGGGATAGTGGAAATGGAAAAGCATATAACTTTACTAGTTTCAATATCAGCTGAGGACTTGAGATTTGATAATAGTTCATTTGGAATAATGTGGAAAGTTGAATGTCCTATCAATTCAGACATATAGTATTTTAGAATTTAAAAAAGGAACAGTTCAAAGTTCTGATTACAGAAGTGATGGGAAGCTTTGGAAACTTTTCCAGGGCATTCAAACATGCTCAACTTGACTGCTGTGGAAACCGATAGTGAAAATGAGGAACCTCAAGAGCAAAAAGATAACACTGAAAATGAAAGGAAGCAGAAGCAACAATCAATTGGTAAGTCAAACATTCTATTGGAAAACAACCTTTTTGGTACGTTATTGCTTCAAAATTATTATTGTGTAAATAACATCTAAGGATTACCCAACTAAGGATGGAGTATATGAAATAAAATCCAGTACAGTATACAGGTTAAGGTCTAGGACTAGGGACTAGGGAGATCTGAATGTCTTCAGACACAGAAGCTCATTTGGTGAGTTTTGGCCTAAGGTAGTTAATTAGGTAGCACTGAAAGAAAATTAGAGGAAGAAATACTATGAATGTTGCCTTGAGCATTTGAAAGACAGGGAGGATAGAACTCTAAAGAATACCGTATTTTTCGGAGTATAAGACGCACCGCAGTATAAGACGCGTAGTTTTGGGGGAGGAAAACAAGGAAAAAAGGCCTCTGCCTCCCAGTAATTTTCCAAACAGCAAACAGCAAACAGTACAGATGATATACACTGTTTGCTGTGTATTTCTGTGCATGTGTGCCTGACCCATAGAAATAGCAAAGAATTGGAGAAATATACATTATGGCAGTATATTAATCCCAGAAAGTTTTCTTAAATGTAATCACATTAACTCCTCCCAATTATTTAAATACTCCAAACATGACTAAGTCAGGGTTTAACTCAGCTGCCTTATTTTAATACTAATACTTAATACTAAAACAGGACATTTCAGATTATACTTTTACAGATCTTTAAAATTGATGTGGCTTTCTGGAAGTATTCTCTGCTATTTAAAAGAAGATACAATAGAACTGGGCCTCTTCAGAGCAAGCATTTATTTTAAAAAGCTTCTTCATTTTGTTAAGTTGTCTAGAACAATAATAAAGCAGTCTTTAAAAAATAAGTCTAATAATTTGAACACTCTACAAACATTTAACAAAATAACATATTAACAGAATCTGTCTCTACCTAGGATAGAACTCACAACCTCCTGATTGTGAGGCAAGAGCTCTACCTCTAGGCCACAGCAGCTATAGCTTACCTCCTTGCAATTTCAGCAGTCTAACATTGCCAGCAGTTCATCTCCCAGCAATTTGTCTCATTAGAGCCACCATAGTTAGTTACATTTTACCATGTGGCTTGCAAGCCTCAGTCAGCTGTAGGTCGGGAGGCAGATAATCTCTTCTTGTGCTAATCAGGCTTCTGTTTCTGTTCTGTTTGCTGCAAAGAGGTAAATTGCTGGCAGGCAGAGGCCAAAGGGTGGGGGTGGCTGGGTGGGGCTACATTCGGTGTATAAGACGCACCCAAATTTTCACCCTTTTTTTGAGGGTAAAAAGGTGCGTCTTATATTCTGAAAAATGCGGTATATAAAATGCAACAATATAAATAAAGTCCAACTACTCTTGAATAAATAAAGCAAACAACTTACAACCTGGTACCAAAGTTCTCACAGCCAATACCTCCCATGGTCATGTGACTGCATTTTGTATGCTTGGCAAATAGCCTGCACTTATTGTCATTTGCAGTGTCCCCTGGTCATGTGACTAAAATTATGATATTTTGCCCAAACTCTGTATCTTCAGTTTCTGGCAAAAAAAATTGCCTGTAGCAAACAATGAGTTGGCTTAATGACAGCTGTCAATACTTACGTCCTAATTGCCAGGTTCATTTATGGTTGGAAGTCTAGGACTATCTATATGTATGGTTTGCCCTTAGATGGAGAGTAGCAGTGATCTATAGCCATGCAGAATAATTTCCCTTAAATACAGGCTAAATTACCCAACGCTTGGGGTAGACGAAGTAACAAGAAAATCATTTATTCTACATTTTTCAAAAAGTAAAAGTTAGATGCTAAAGTCAACCATGTTTCTGTTCATAGTGAAATACATAGTTCTTTAGATGGGCAGGAAGAAGAAAGCTGAACTAGATGGATTTTATATATATATTAACAAAGCTTTTCTGCTTAGCTAGTTTAATGCCAAGTAAATGTTTCATTGAAGCACATTATGTTATAATTTTAGAAATTCATTCCTTCTTATTTGATGCTGCAAGTTGTAATGACTTGGAATAATATCAAATTTTATTGTATTTGGGCATATATACTCAAATGAGAAAGGGACAAAAGCAAATTAATTAGCTTGTGGCATACAATTCTATAGCAGAAAGAACAATTTTATTCTTTCTTACAAAACAGTACAAACCTAATTAGGGTAAAGGAATTATAAAATGTATTTTCAGTGATAAATACATTGATCTATCTTTGCTGTTTAAAAACTAATAATAGTCATTTTTTAAAAGCACAGATGATTCTAAAATACTGTTTGTAAACGTTCATCCTGGAGCAGAATTTAATAACCAGATTAAATTCCAAAAATAGACAGTGGTATTAGAAATGCTGACAGACTTTTAAGTGTAATACCAGTAAGGAAAACACTGCTAATTTAATGCCCATTCAAACTGTGAAAACATTTTTCAAACATAAAGTACAAATTGTATTTTACAAAATGTGTTATTACTTCACGTGCTGTATTAAATTTTAATACTTCTATTTTATTATGCTAATATTGAGAGCTAAAAACAATCAATATGTTTAAAGTGGGGAATAATTCATAAGATATATTTAATCATGATCTTGATGATATGTAAGAACAGCCAAAGTGTATGACGGTTTTTAATATGGAAGATCCATTCAACATGTTAACATTTTCAGGCACAAATGGTGCTGTTTCAGGAAGATTCCTTTTATTTATGTTTTATATTTGCCAATATGAAGACAAATAACAATATTCTAAAAGTTACTCAGAAATAAGCAAAGGCATGCAAAACATACCAAGTTGAGAAATTTCCAACCTAATACAGTACTGTTGTCAAAAAAGGTATTCCAGTGTCCAAAATAATTGGTTTTAATAAAAAATGAATCCCGTGTAGGTTTCTAAATATATGCCAGTAGAAGTAATAATTTCCTTGGTTTTAGTATGTTCTTGTGTCATAAACATTCAATTCAATATTTGTAGTTATTTGGAATGTCTGACAGGTGTGAGTTTTAGTATTTCTATTTCCCCCAAGCAGCAAGCAGTTTTATTTAACACGTCATTGTATGCACTTACATTTTAAAACATGTAACAAAATATGAGTTAAGGACTTTTTTTTACAAGAAAAACAGATGATGCAATCTGTACAGTGATTTATTAATGTGAAATTGTACTGCTATGAAACTTCACCTGATTTCTCCAAAGTTTAACAAAAAAGACTGTATAAACATACAGGAGCCGAGGTGGCGCAGTGGTTAAAGTGCAGCACTGCAGTTCAGCAGTTCAGCTGTTCAAATCTCACCAGGCTCAAGGTTGACTCAGCCTTCCATCCTTCTGAGATTGGTAAAATGAGGACCCAGATTGTTGGGGGCAATATGCTGAACTCTGTAAACCGCTTAGAGAGGACTGTAAAGCACTATGAAGCGGTATATAAGTCTAAGTGCTATTGCTATTGCTATACTGCCTTGTTGTAAGCTATCCTCCAGTTGGTTCTGCTTTTAGAGGAAGATTTTTGCTTGCATGTTGGAAGTTCTGACTTCTGCAAGTTACATATTACTTACAGTAAGTAAGGAGCTTATTATAAGGATATAAAGGAAGGGAAGGGAGGGAGGGAGGGAGGAAGGAAGGAAGGAAGGAAGGAAGGAAGGAAGGAAGGAAGGAAGGAAGGAAGGAAGGGAAAGAAGACATTAATGCAAATAGGAGACTGAACTGTTCTTAAGTAAATTTTTATATATATTTCTATAGCACTGCTATTAGTTTAGAATGCTTTGTGTTTTGCCAAAATGTAAGTAAATAATGTGCAGTCCTAACAACTGCCTTATAATAATAATTGTAATTTAGGGAATACCTCGGACTCATCAGAAAATAAGCCAACATCCAAATGGGAAACAGTGCTGGGACCTGATTATGAAGTTATGGTATGTTATCCATATACCCTCATTAAATTACTGGGAATGTATTATTTTTATTGTTTTCAAGAAATGAGACCTTAAATGAGAATGTTTACTTTTTGATCAGAGGGTTTAACTTTTAACACTTTAGTAATGTATTTCTCAACCTCAATAACTTTTAAGAGGTATGGACTTCGGCTCCCAGAATTCCCTAGACAGCATGGCTGGCTGGCAGATTCTGAGAGTTGAAGTCCACATCTCGTAAAGTTGCTGAAGTTGAGAAACACTGGTTTAGTACATAGGAAATAATTTAAATAAACTGAATTATAAAAATGTGACCATTAATCCATATTGAGTCTAATCAATAATTAAACCTGTTTCTGCAGACTCGATTAGGGTTTACTTCTCTCAGGCCAACCTTTAGATGATTTAAAGCTATGTAAAGCTTTTCATCTTTTGCCTAACGAGCAACATGACTATATTTCTAGTGCTTCAATCTCTCATTTGTTCCGGGAATGTATCTGAAATATATTTTAATCAATTTCATTTGAGTTTTCAAGTAGCTCTTTGTTATACCCACGTTATCTGATTTTTAGGTTGTCACAATAGATACACCAATTGCAGATGATGCTGAACTCCAAAAATATTCAAAGGTATTGAATCTTCTTTTCCTTTTAACATTCTGTGACATGTTAGTAATGGAAACAGGAATGGATGTGAATCATGTGATATAAATGTTTTTGACACTTTGCATATCTTATTGTTTCTGTGCTGCTGTTTTGTGGGCATGAAGTTATTCAAAAAGCTACTTAATTTTTGTAAATTGATTTTACAGCTTTGCTTGTTAAAATGCGTGGTAGACCTTCCCTGGGATCCATTGTTTAGGATTGGCACTGAAAAGAAATGTAGCTAATATACCTAAGAAGAAACATTTTAAGAGCTCTTCTGTAAATCAAACCTTGATTGGAAACAATATTAATTTGCAGAGCTGCTGTATGCAGTAATAATTCTCAATTCCAGAAAAAATCCAGTCTTTACAGTATCTGCAGGCTAATGCATGTATCCAGCTCAACTTAGCTCTTTCGACCAGCAGAAATACATTGTTGAAATTGAAATTCTTTTTTTTAAATACCTAACAAGTTGGACTAAGAAACCATTCATTACTAATTTATCCCTTCGTTTACATATTAATTTATGCACTTATTTTATTAATTCAAGCCTTATTTAAACAATATTCTGTACTTTTCTCCCTGATTTGTTTAAGTATGTCAGACAGAGGATGGTAAGAAGCAGGGGTGGGTTCTAACTTACCTCGCTGCCGGTTCGCTTCCTCATGCACTGTGTGGGTGCGTGCACACTTCGCAGGCGCATGCACATACGCAGTGCTAAAAACCTTGCTTCTGCACATGCACAGAAGCAAAAAACAGCGAAAAACAAGATGGCGGCGCCTATGATGCTGCCGAGAGAGCTGGTTCGTGGGCGTGGCCAGCCAGCCATCACTGCCGGTTTGGCGAGCGGGGGGGAAATTCCCGATACCGGTTCTTTAGAACCGGTCCAAACCGGCAGGAACCCACCTCTGCTAAGAAATAATTATCGAATCTAACTTTTTTATTCTGCTGAGAACAGTTTTTAGTCTGTATGGTATTTGTCCATTTCTCTGTTGGTTAAATATCTCTCATAAAAAATTCATAATCCCATTTTCATTGGTTTGTCATAAAACAACTTATATTTCCCCAGTCAGATTCTAGTGCTCATGTCATATCCAGGCCATCCATGTGTCCCCCTCTATTATTTTTATAAGTGTGACAATCTGGGGATTTAAGGGCTGTTGGCTAGACCACCAAGCAAAAGAAAAACAAGAACAAAAGAAAAACAGAAATAATAATAATATTTAAAAAAGTAACAGCAAAGGCAAAAACTAAGACATTGGCACTTCTGTGACCCTTTACAGAGAACTGCATGGATGCATTAGTAGGAATTGAGATGGACTTGAGGGCATCATTATCCTTTTATCAAGGAGTATTAAAATAAAAATAAATTAAATTCAACTCATTATTAAATTAAAATAATATTCAGTTGATTCGAATGTCACAGAGCTACAGAATCTAATTCACATTCTTTGTAAATGTTCATATCTGACTATTTTTGTGATTTATTTTTAATAGCTGCTGCCTATTCATACATTAAGGCTCGGAGTTGAACTAGATACTTTTGAAGGACATCATTACATCTCTTCCATTGCTACAGATGGCCCAATTGCTAAACTTGGCTTACTGAAACTAGAGGATGAACTTTTAGAGGTACAATTTTAAAGTAGCATATTGTATGAAAAATACTGTATATTTTTAAATAATCAACGCTGTATCATGGAGTGTATGTTTGAAGTGCATTAAAATGCCTTTTAGGATATTAAGATTTGCTACAGAAATTAAATCTTCCAAAGTCCTTAGCATCTGCAAGTACAGCGTGTCTTTCCATTGGAAGTCTCCACCTCTGTGTAGGAGATATTTTTTATGAGTATACAAAATATTGGATGGAATATTTGTTCCTGTTACTCATTCCAAATCTTCAATTACATCCAGAGCTTGTGATTTCAATTTCATTCCCCAATTGCTTTGCTTAATGTAACACTGAATTTTTGGCTTAAAACGTTTCCAGTGTTAGCCTATAGCAATTATTTGAAATAGAAACCCTAATAGGTGTCTGGCTGACTGGCTGGCTCTCTTTTTCTGTGTGCAAAATGGTGTACATGTACACATTTAATTCTAATTTAGTATCACTTGGAATTAGCTGGGCTGCCATTCTATGTCCCTAGAAGAAAATTATCAAGGGATTATAAAATAGCCGAGTATACTGAAATAGATTAAAACTTAGATGTTCCTTCTCAAATAGCCTGGAGTTTTGTGTGGTTATTGCCTTACTTACAGTCTGATGTCTACAGAAGCAAAGAATATATAGATTGGAAGAACAATTTGAAAAGACTTTCCACTCCCAAATACAATATGAAACCTTGAAACCTACAGAAATATAATTTTCCTCTCATTGAAGTCAATGGGAGAGAAATATTTTTAAAATATGAAATTCCTTCCTCCAGTTCACAATGGGGATTTAGCATACTGTAGCTTTGTTATTATAACATAGCATAGGATTTGCTATTCAAATCCATCCCCAACATATATCCTTCTACGGACCTGCTGTGTAAGTCCTGAAAGGTTTCTATAGTAACTATTCACTTAATTATGATAGTAATCAATCTGGCATTTCATTTGTCCAAGTCACCGACAGACTTACATTACACAACCCTTCTCTTGATATCATAATGTTAATGTGAACAACAATAAGATTAGTTAAAAATTAGATTAGAATTCTGTGTAGATTAGTTTTATTCTACCAAAAGGATAAAAGGTTCTCATATTTTAGCTCCTGTGACTACGACCTAAATAAAACCATATCACAGAAGAAGAATCAGGATACACCTCGTATGTCGAAAGAGAGAAATGTATTCCTTTCTAATGAAACTTTACCGATGATCCACATGTTTTTCAGCCTCACTCATGATTTCAATGGATGAACAAAAAGAAATTGTTAGATTAGTCTGGAAGCCTGGTGCCAAATCCTCACAACCCATTCTACTTCTCAAAATACTTATGCAAAACAAGTGTTGTTCTGAAAAATGTAGTTATCTCAATGCCTTTCTGTGTTATACCATGTTATATGGAATAGTTCTAAAATGTGACAGAATTTACAAGCATGTTGTACAAGTTTCTGAAAACTGAGGCTATTAATTATGGATGCAACTGTGTCCAAATTCCCGGAGACTGCCTGGACAAGTCCCTGTAGTTTTCTCGGCAAGGTTTTTCAGAAGCGGTTTGCTATTGCCTCTTTCCTAGGGCTGAGAGAAAGAGACTGCCCCAGGTAACCCAGCTGGCTTTGCCTCTAAGGCAGGACTAGAACTCACACTATCCCAGTTTCTAGCTTGAGATGGATTAATCCACTTAAATCTTGAGTTAATCATGACTACTCAATGCATCCATATCAGGGGTGGGTTCCTCCCGGTTCGGACTGGTTTGCCTGAACCGGTAGTGACCTGCTGGTGACATCACAATGTTGTCACAGATCCAGTTTGGTCAGTGCCGGTCCATGGGCGCCGCCATCTCTTTTTTTTGAATTTTTTTTTCTTCTGAGCATGTGCAAAAGCCGAGTTTCCAGAACTGTGCATGCAGTCGCCATCTTGTTTTTGGCTCCCCCCCCCATTTTTCAGCACTGCGCATGTGCGCACGTGCAAAATGCGCGCCCACATGGCACACCCACGCGGCGCGGGAGGGAGTGAACCAGTGCTGAGGTAAGTTAGAACCCACCCCTGATCCATATGCACACAAAATTTGCGATTTCTTTTATGAGAAAAACTGTATAAAATAGCAAACATATTCTAGAAGGAATACACAATATATAATCCAACAAGAAATCAAGACATTTAACTGTAGCATTTTAAGAGTATAGAGTTGAACTATTCTATATATAAAATGGCTAACCACTCCAAGTAAAATATAAATGGACTCATTTACAGAGTGCCTAATACCACAACACTGCTAGTAGTTAATAACAGAAACACGGTTACTAAAACCAGCGAATTTGAGGTTAGCAGATAACTCTCTCTTTTCTGTTGGTTGTCCTATACATCACCAGTCTATATTTTTACAAGTCATTGTGGATTTTATGAGTTACAAAAGCATGGGACTGGGAGTAGTAGAACTAACAAGACCTACCCTGACATCAAGAAATTCAATTTGTGGAAAGAACTAGAAAAGAAATAATAAGGGGAGTATTTATAGAAGAAAACCTTAACAGTTAACCAACGTTTCTTCACATGCTGCTGAACTACAATTCCTTGCAGTCTTTAATGTTGTCAATGTTGGCTTGGGCTGAAGGGTATCCTAGTGCAAGAATATCTGAAGAGTTACAGTAAAACAGGAGATGAGAGTAGAAAGGCCATGGAGATCAAGTAAAACTAAATAAATACTATTGATTGCTTTAGTGGTTTAAGGAAGTCATTAGTTTCCTGAAACTGGTGTCTGTGTGTGTGTGTGTGTGTGTGTGTGTGTGTGTGTGTGTGTGTGTGTGTGTGAGAGAGAGAGAGAGAGAGAGAGAGAGAGAGAGAGAGAGAGAGAGAGAGAGAAGGAGGGAGGGAGGGAGGGAGGGAGGGAGGGAGGGAGGGAGAGGGAGAGAGAGTCAGAGAGAGAGAGGGACAGAGAGAGGGACAAAGAGAGAGAGAGGGAGGGAGGGAGATAATGTTTTCTCCATCATTGGCATTCTAAATGAAGTCCATCTATCTATATATTGGGGAGGGGAAATTGCACTTGCCTGTCATTGAAACACTATAAAATAAGCAGTGAAATATTTATGATAAATCCAAATAGTTTTAAAGTATTGGTCAACTTAGGAATGGTGTCCTTTCTATCTTCAGGTAAATGGTGTCCAGCTCTATGGGAAATCCCGGCGTGAAGCTGTTTCTTTTCTGAAAGAGGTTCCCCCTCCATTTACCCTGATTTGTTGTCGCCGTTTGTTTGATGATGATACGGAATCTTTTGTGGATGAGCCTACAGCCACAATTGCTCATTCTCTAGAACCAAAGGTATTTGGGAAAAAAAAAACACCCTATGGCATGTTTCCAAGGGTTTCCCAAAGATTATTAATTGTCTCTGCTACTGCTTTCAGTATTGGTTACTTTGCATTTAATTTTCATTATGAATAATGAATGTGAATGATTCATAAGCCATTTTCCTACTGCTCAGAATGACATGTTTTTTTAAAAGTAAAATTCTTAGCCACATTACGATGGAAAATGCTCTGCTTCATCTGCCTTTTAAATTTTTTTTATTATGGGCATGGGCATGTGCATTAGCATATTGCTTTCTTTTTTTCAAATGGTTCATGAAAAGTTATTATCTCTGAAACTACTAGGGGTATAGCAGTGAAAGCTTTGCTACTACCTTGTAAATGATTAAATTCTATCTTTTATTATCATATTTAGTGAAATATTGTAACACAGTACGTTAATAAACAGTACTGTATTGGAGTGGAAAATATTGAGCAGTATTATATTACAGCAGACAATGCTCAAAATTTATGATGCTTTATCCATGGTAGATAACGTTGGATCTTGATATCAGGTTGTTGAATAGCACTCCACAATCCAGAGCCATAGATCCAAATGTTTAGTCCTTCGACTTGTGATTTTATCTGTGCAGTCTACATCATCTGTTCTGTTATTTAAAGAAGCTGGAGGAAAAAGCAAAGTACAGATAGTCCTTGACTTACAGCAGTTTGTTTAGTGACCGTTCAAAATTACAATGGCATTGAATAAAATGATTTATGACCATTTTTCACACTTATGACCGTTGCAGCATCCCCATGAAAAATTCATCAAAATTCAGATGCTTGGCAACTGGTTCATATTTATGATGGTTGCAGTGTCCCATGGTCATGTGTTCCCCTTTTGCGACCCTCTGACAAGCAAAGTCAAATGGAGAAGCCAGATTCACTTAACAACTGTGTTAACTAACATAACAATTGCAGTGATTCACTTAACAAATGTGGCAAGAAAAGTCGTAAAATGGGGCAAAACTCACTTAACAAATTTCTCACTTAGCAACATAAATTCTGGGCTCAATTCTGGTCGTAAATCAAGGACTACCTGTAGTTATAATCTGGTTTCCATATTACTTTTTGTAAAATAATTTAACTATTTGCAGGAGCCAAGGTGGCGCAGTGGTTAGAGTGCAGCACTGCAGGCTACTTCAGCTGACTGCTAGCTGCAGTTCAGCTGTTCAAATGTCACCGGCTCAAGGTTGACTCAGCCTTCCATCCTTCTGAGGTCGGTAAAATGAGGACCCAGATGGTTGGGGGCAATATGCTGAACTCTGTAAACCGCTTAGAGAGGGCTGTAATGCACTATGAAGCGGTATACAAGTCTAAGTGCTATTGCTATTGCTAACTAAGGGATATTCCAGCATTCGATTTGAAGATGTCTGCTATATCTACTGTATGCTATGTTTGAATACTTTGAGCACCTAAGTTAGAATCCAGAGCAGGACAAGTGATAAGTAATGCTCTTTAGGCAGAATTTCAACCTCAGTGTGGAAACTTTGGGGAAGATAATTTCCAGATTTTTTTAAGAGGCTACTTCTAGAACAGGGCTGTCAAACTCATGACCCGTAAGCCGGATGCGTCACGCGCTGGCCATGCCCATGTCCGGTTTAGCGAAGAGGAAAAAAAGTCACAATACATCACATGATGACGACTTGACGAGGTGAGTGTGACACTCCTGTTCTAGAAGGAATAATCAACCATCATATATTCCAGCTGTGGGCATTGTAGTAATGTATTCCGTCAAAAACTAATAAAATGTAAAATATTTTTTTGTGTAGGACAGGGGTGGCCAAACTATGGTTCTTTGAGGACCTGTGGACTTCAACTCCCAGAATTCCTGAGTCAGCCATGTATGCATGGCTAGCTCAGGAATTCTGGGAGTTGAAGTCCACAGGTCCTCAAAGAACCATAGTTTGGCCACCCCTGGTGTAGGACAATAGTGATCAACTTCTCTTTTTCAGTGTTCCCAAGGTGGGAGCTTTTTTAAAATGGAACATTTTTGAACTACAAGTTCCAAAATGTGATGGTGCTAAGTATGTTCTTCTGAATTCTAAACTTGTCCTTGTAGTTTAGAAAGCGTATCTTCATGCAGAAATATTTCATGCTCCTGACTTTACTACTTTTAATGTAATTGGAAATTCCTGGTGGCTTATCTAGGCAGGTAGCTAGAAACATCATTGTACTAATGATACCAAGTATGTAAATCAATGACAGGACATGCTGACAGTGTACATCCCATTCATCTTTCTACAGTATAATAAAGGAGCAAAAGTTTTGAATTATACCTAATCTCTGAATTCTCCATTAGCTGATTGCTTCCATCTTGTGAACAAAGAAATTGATGGTACCTGGAAGATTATAGTTTTAGCTATTAAACTTCCTAGACATCCCAGATATTGATTTTTACTATTTCCATTATAAAATAAATATGTGCTTTGGGTGTTCCTTAGGTTTCCCAATTTAGGTAGCGTATCAGTAAAAAAAAAACCATTTTAACTAATGAAAAGATACTTCATAAATGTCCATTTCTGTTGTTAATCGTTTTAAAACTATCAACTGAGGATACATTCTACACATTCTTTCATCTTTGCATAAAAACACCTGATGTTATAGCTGAATATCTGTTGCAAATAGTTTTCCCTTTCAAACTAGATAGATCTAGTTGTTATTTTTTCCTTCCTGCCCAAAAAAAGACTTTTGTGTAAATTGCAATCAAATTAATATATAGTCATTGATAAAATATTTTGTACAAAATATGAACTGAACTAGAAGCTTTAGAAAGTCATTTTGTGAGATGGATAACCATATAAATTGAATAAAATAAAAAATTCTTAATTTTGATCCTAACTTATTTGCCCATGATATTTATTCCTTACACCTTAAGACTTTCTACTTATACATGTGAGTATAAGTGTTGTACTTATAAAACTTATAAAAATAAAATGGCCAATATGTAATTTTATGAAATCACTGGGCAACCCAACCCTGCCTCATTGGGGCATGTTTCTTTACCTAAACAGAGAAACACAATGACCAAGGGCAGGCAAAAAAAGCAAGAAAAAGAAAACAGTGGACATAGGAGCAACTTCCAACTTCCTGCTAGCTTTCCCATTGAGTTTCAATGTGGAAATTTGGCAGGGAGCATCAGAAATTCCTTTCCTTTCCTTTCCTTTCCTTTCCTTTCCTTTCCTTTCCTTTCCTTTCCTTTCCTTTCCTTTCCTTTCCTTTCCTTTCCTTTCCTTCTTTCCTTTCCTTTCCTTCCCCTCTTCCCTTCTTCTCTTCTTCCCTTCTCATCCCATCCCATCCCATCCTGCAGGTAAGTGGCAGAGGAAGGGATTGTGAGACTGGCTGGGAAACTGTTACAGAATGTTGAAAATAAAGATCATGTGACTGCAGCTGAAGCCCGACAGTAGCACCGAAGCAGCAACAGCTCCCCCAAATTTCATTCCTTCATGAGTCCCAAATATTGGATACATTCTATGTCCAAAGGTACCTTGGTTCAAAAATTGTTGTCCTACATTGCACCATTTTACCCAGTTAACAGCTTATGACAACTAGAGTTTTAATACCGGTAGTATATAGATTGAAATTACAATCTAAATGACCTTTTTGCTTTGTATATGCTAGATACATTTTACCAGTAGAAAAAGCGTGTTCTATTTTTCTTAGGTGAAGCTTGAAAATCCAGAGGAACAGCAGGAAGATGAAGATGTGGAACTCGCACTATGGTCTTCTGAAGTCCAAGACATTGTCCTTGTTAAAGATGCAAAAATAGGTTTAGGATTCAGCATTTTAGACTACCAGGTATGCTTACATCCTTTAAAAAGCAAAGGTATCTCAACTAAACGTACAAGATAGAAATTAATGGTTTTCTTACGTTAGATTTGGGGCAGGCATTCTTTTGTTCTCCTGCATGTTCTGTCCCGTTCTGTTTCTAGAACTGTTTCAACTCTCCAGATTTGGCTTTAGTGACTATGGTGGGATAAATAGAAAAGAAGGAAATCTCTTTATGGAAGTGGATTTTTGTTTATGTGATACTGTTCTGTGTTCATTATGTTTTGGCAGCATTCCTTAATTTTTTATTTATTTGTTGGATCCATAAACAAATCTTTATGATACACATGACTTGCAATAGTTACATGTTGCTGACATCATCTTTGTATATTATCAAGCAGGAGAAGTGCAAGACTGGGTTAAAAGCTTTTCAGGCTTTGTTCTTAATTTTAAAATGTTGGTTTCATATGTATACACTACATACGTGGAACCATTTTATACTTAAACAATATTTGTTTAATAATAGTTTGGTAGTACAGTGTAATGTTGTTGAAAAATCAGAAAGAATATTAGCTAACTTCATGTCTTTCATTTTATAAACATTCCTGCCAATGATGTGACATATAGATAAGGTTAGCTTGAGATTCTCAGATAGAAAAGAAATGATTTGTAATTTTAACACTGTAAAAGTATAGACAGCTAGCTGAGAAGTATAGCCCTGATGTCATGAAAACAAAAGCTGCAAATAAGCAGAAGTTAAAGAATTATACTAAGGAAAACCAAAAGGGCTTCTTTTATACATGTTAAAAACAACAGTCAAGAAAAAGTATCAATTTAGCTGGTAGTAAAATACTAACAGAAGAGGAAGAGGTATTTGACTTTTATTTTGATTTAGACGTCTGGAATAAAAAAAAATAGTATTCAAGCAAGAAGTCGTGAAATGTAGGATAGGCAGAATTGAAGCTTGAGACTAATAGAAAGATGATCAGAAAATACACCATTTCTTTGAATTGGAGAGTTCATTTCAATTGTCCAGGAGCAGATGGATTGAACCCTGAAATGTTATCTAATGGTTCTGACTCAAATGTTGAAAAACCATAGGGAATAAAATCATTAGAAGATAGCAAATATTGTCCCTTGCTTCAAAAAGGTAAGAGGATAACCCAGCAAACTATAGACCAGTTAATCTGAGATTAATACTGGAGACATTTAGAGCAGAGCATCAAAAGAAATATGTAAGAAACTGGAAAAACAACATAGTGAATTACTGGAATGTGTAAAATATAAATCTTGCCAGACTAACCTAATCTCATCTTTTGACTGGGTAGCTATTTTAATAGATTGAGGGAATGTTAAATACACAATATATATTGATTTAGCAAAGTGTTTGACAATGTATGTCATAATATCAATTACCTAGATGTGATGTATTCCCTTTTTTTGGATGTGGTTAGAGAGTCATCTGTTTTGAATGCTTTCATTCGGATTCCTGTACTAAGCAGGAGAATGGACTTAATCATCTACCGGTAAATGGATTTTTTGGTGATATGGTTTTCAGATTTTATATCACAATTCTGAAATTTCAAATTCTTTTTTTCCCCATGAAATTTACAGCATCCGTTGTAAATGGAACTGAATTCCAGAATAAATACTATTTCTACCAAATTTCATGCTGAAATTGGGGGAGGAAAGAACACAGTGTTAATACAGTAAACCATTATGTGTTTTCTTTTTTAATAATAGAAGGATTTGCCTCAAATCTTCTATTACTAATGTTTATGTTCTTTACATAGATTTATCATCTATAACAGTGGTTCCCAACCTTTCTAATGCCGCGACCCCTTAATATAGTTCCTCGTGTTGTGGTGACCCCCAACCATAAAATTATTTTCGTTGCTACTTCATAACTGTAGTTTTGCTACTGTTATGAATCGTAATGTAAATATCTAATATGCAGGATGTATTTTCATTGTTACAAATTGAACATAATTAAAGCATAGCGATTAATCACAAAAACAATATGTAATTATGCCAGATCAGAAATTCTCGGGCCACTCTTTGCAAGAGCACAAGGAATATCATCTTCTACAACAAGTCTACTTCTGTCTTTAGACTTGATAACCAATAAGTGTACAGCAATATTACTCAATCTCAGCAACTTTTAACTTCAACTCCCAGAATTCAAAGCAAAGCTGGCCCCTTAGCTGATGCCGTCAAAGCTCGGCCGCCAGGCGTCACAAACGCCTCTCACTGAATGGCACCTCTCCCGACCAATCGGAGGGCTCGGGCGAGTTGAGTCGATATGGCCAGGCTTGTGGCTGTGGGGGGGGAGCTGAGGATGTTGGGGCGACCCCTGGGAAATGGTCATTCGACCCCCAAAGGGGTCCCGGCCCCCAGGTTGGGAACCACTGATCTATAAGATATGTATTTACTTGCTAAAATGAGAGTAGTACAGTACCTTTCTATGTGTATAGAAAATTGTTAGAAAAATGTAGAACAATCATAATCTTTTCCCTTTTCCCTCCTTTGCAGTATCCTATCCTATCCTATCCTATCCTATCCTATCCTATCCTATCCTATCCTATCCTATCCTATCCTATCCTATCCTATCCTATCCTATTCCACTCCACTCCATTCCACTCCTAATATTTTTTCAATCCTTTTAACAGTGGTGGGTTCCTACCAGTGCGGTCCACTCTATAGCACCGGTAGCGGCCCGCTGGTGATATCACAGTACCGGTGCAGTCGGTTGCCGGTGCCTGGGCACTGCCATTTTTTTAAAAAAAATTTCTTCTGCGCATGCCCAGAAGCCGAGTTTCCGGCACTGCTCATGCGCTGCCTTCCTACCCCACAATGAGTCCAAACAGGGGAGGATGGCTGAGGGAGCACGTGAGACGCTGAAAGAACGGGCTGCAGGAGCTATCTCCATTCCCCTCCCTTCAGCAGTCCGAGAAGCCACGAACGTGCGGTGATGATCCTAGGCATTTTCACACGTTTGAGGCTTCTCGAGCTGCTGAGGGGAGGGGGAATGGGCAGCAGGACCTATCTCAGTGCCCCGCCCTTCAGCAGTCCAAGATGCCACGCCCACCCGGTCACATGGCTGGCAAGCCACACCCACAAAATAAACCACGCCCACAGAGTGGTAGTAAAAAAATTAGGAACCCACCCCTGCCTTTTAACCAATGCCATTTATTCTGTCTTGTTTATTTCACTAATTATTTGGGTTTCTCAAGATTTGAGGCTGGACTTCTACTGAGCAGTTAGAAGCCAAAAGACCTTACATATGAGTTTTGTTCTCTGCATTACAACTCCTCAAATTAATATGAATTATTTAGAAACCTATTCTATTTCGAAAGTCAATTTACATCACATTTGAATGCATAACTTCAGCACTTTATGTGACCAAGAAACAGCAACCAGAATAATCTAGGAAGATAAATGCAAGACGAAGGAACAAATGTTGCTGTCCCTCTAATGTTCTCTCCAAATTCACACCTTAACTTTCAGCTCTATAAACAAACAGCTGTTTACTTTCACAGGAAAAAAAAATGTAAAGCAGCATTATAAGGGAAAACATACCTTTCAATCTGATATGGTCCATCTGGAATTTTTGTAGAATAACATCCCTTTCTCCCTCTCTCTCCTGCTGTTTCATTTTTCTCTGGCTGAAACATATGGGTAGTTTCAGACTGTTTCTAGTATATTATGTATGCAACACTGTGATGGTTCAGTGAGCAAACAGTAAAAATAATCACGGTTATACAAAGTGTTGGAAAGTTTATTTTTGCTGTTGCATAGAGGACCTGATTTATGACAAGAAAAAGCTTCCTTGGGTGGCTTGAAGGGGCCTAGGGCTGGGTGGAGTATAATTGGAAGAAGGATGGTAGCCCTTGCAGAACAAAAGAACAACAGAAATCTTTGGAGCTAAAAGGTAGTGTGGAATGAGGTTTTATAGAGACATGAAATGGAAACTTGACATACCCGTATTTTTCGGAGTATAAGACGCACCTTAGTTTTTGGAGAGGAAAATAGGGAAAAAATAATCTGCCTACCAGGTATTCATCTGGCTAGTCCTTAGTCTGGTCAGCTTCAGCACATTAGTTTGCTGGTTTTGAGCTCACGTGCTTGCTTTTTATCCCCTGGTTGGGGATAAAAAACAGTTTCTAAAACACTTCACTTCTCTCTCTCTCTCTTCAGAGAGAGAAACAATGAGAAAAGCAGGCAAAGGGAAGATCGCTTGGCTAGCAAAGCACAGAAGATCGCTTCACTCGTTAGCACCTCGTTAGGGCTGAAAAAAGGCTCGGCTGTGATTGTCGGAGGGAGCAGCAATGAAAAAAGCAGGCAAAAGGAAGATTGCTTAGCTAGCAAAGCACGGAAGATTCCGTTAGCACCTCGTTAGGGCTGAAAAAAAGCTTAGTAAAAGCTACATTCAGAGTATAAGACACTCCGAAATTTTCAGCCTCTTTTAGGGGGCTGGGAAGGTGCATCTTATACTCCGAAAAATATGGTAATCTTCTGAAAACAGAATCAGAATAACAGAGTTGGAAGGGACTATGGAGGTCTTCTAGTCTAATCCCTGCTCAGGCAGGATACCTATACCATTTCAAACAAATGGTTGTCAAATTTCTTCTTAAAATCTTCCAGTGTTGGAGCATCCATAAATTCTAGAGGCAAGTTGTTCACTGATTAATTGTTCTAACTGTCAGGAAGTTTCTCCTTAGTTCTAGGTTGCTTCTCTCCTTGATTGGTTTCCATCCATTGCTTCTTGTCCTGCCTTCAGGTGCTTTGGAGAATAGGTGGGAACCCCCCCCCTCTTCTTTGTGGCACCCTTCAAATATTGGAACACTGCTATCATGTCCCCCCTAGTCTCTCTTTTCATTAAATCAGACATACACAATTCCAACAACCGTTCTTTATATGTTTTAGCTCCAGTAAAAATATAATTTCAGGCAGGAGCTGATTAATTGCTCAAGAGGAACATGAAGATTGCAGATTCCTAAGTTCATGTTCTAATGCGGAAAATGCAGAGAAATGGATTAATTAGTATATAGGCCAATCAGAATGGGGCAACTTATATCTTACTTGCTGGCTAGGGTACATAGGAAATTGGATTGAATCTCTTTTGAGCAATAAGGAGGGAAGGGATATGAGAAGAGGGTCATTGTCCTGAATGATGAAGATTGTTGGCAACTGAAGCTACGTAGGCGTGGTTTTGGCTAGTTTTTGGAGACTAGGAATGTTGGACGTTGGAAAAGCATCATGGGAAAAGACAATGGGAAACCATTTTGGATACAGTTCTCAAGAAAACTGCATGGATATTCCCTTTTTCCTAAGGTCATCAGCAGTTGACCTCAGCTCAAGGCTGATCTTATTTTTAATAAAGAATTTTCTAAAATGTATATAAACTGGGTATAGAATCATGAGGATGAATATTGCCAATGAAAATTATAGGCAAAGTTAATGATCCAACAACACTGATTCATTTTTCTGTAATGGGGAATGAGGAAACACAGAATGATACTTTGCCAATCTTGTTGATAAATGTGTTGTTTTTAAATATATATCTATATCTATACTAAAGAACCTAGCTAGCTGCTAGGTATAATGTATCTGGAAGCTTTATAAACACTATAGTTAAACAAAACAAATACATACTGTTGCTGTATACATATGTCAGAATAGGTAAAACTCAACTCTATTTTTACAATGCAAGTTCTAAATTGGAAACAGGTTACAAAAGAAATAGTTGAAATGTGCCTGCATAACTCAGGTTAACTTTTTTAAACATTTTTTTTTAATTTTGAGGAGCTCACATTTTACAACCTTTTAGCTTTTGCAGGGAGCTATAATTGTTTTTATTTCATGTTTAGAATTAATGGCAACTTTAGTAATATTTAGATTGAGATGTAGCTAAACATGAAGTATTGATCACTGGATGTAAAACTTAGGTTTAGATTTTCCAGCATTTTAAGGCATTGGTTTATACCGCAATATGTGTATTTGTGGAGATCTATTTGGTGTAATGGTTAAGACATCAGACTGGAAACAGGGAGACCATGAATTCTAGTTCCTCCTTAGACGTAAAGCCAACTGGGTGATCTTGGGCCAGTCACTTTCTCTCAACCCTAGGAAGGAGGCAATGGCAAACTACTTCTGAAAAACCTTGCCAAGAAAACTTCCAGGACTCGTGCAAGTTGTCTCTCAGAATTGGATACAACTGAATGGATGATTTAAAATGTGTATTTACAAGCTAGAAAATTTTTTAAACTTCCTAGATGAAGTATATTTAGTGAGAAGAACTATCTTGGCAGGCCATTTAAAATTAAACAAGTAAAAAAGGTAAACAGAGTTGCTGTTGCTATAATGGTCTGAATATGCTTAATAGAAGACTTAGCAGTTACTGCAATTCATAGGTGGCATACAGGAATAAAGACCATAATAGAGCATACTTGTTTCTGGAGGATATAGCAGAGGTGACAATTAGAGGGTGGAATTTCTTCAGAGGCAGGGCTCTGAAAAACGTAATTATCTCAGTTATGTGGGGCAGGTGGAACATTTCTTGGGGTAAATAATCTATAAATAAACATTAAATTATTAGTTTCTCTAAATCTTTGGAAGTACAGAAAATGTTTAGGAATTTAAAAAATTGATGTCTAAGGCATCTAGAGGGCAATGAACACTCTTATGTCTGTTCAGTATGAATTGACTTGTTATCATGAATACATTGCTAGAAAAAGCCAGGCTAAAGGTGAAATAAGAGGAACAAATAAAACCTGTTGGAAAAGAAATTTTTATGTGATTGGAGTGATTCTGCCTTTCTTTCTGGATCCATGTCCTTATTATTGGCAATCCTTCCTAGAATCACCTTCTGATTAGATTAATGCAGTGACTATCATTGAGGCATAAGAAAATAACTTATATTAGCTGCTGGGAAGATATAGATATGATGTTAAAAGAGTTCAGCTGGTTTCCAGTCAGTTTCCGGGTTCTTTTCAAAATGCTGTGAGGAACCATTTAAAGTTTTGCGTATCCTGTGCTTGGAGCCATTCCAACAAAACCTCAGATGAGTAACCATTCAGTGTTAGACCATCTAATGAGACTTGATTCCTTCTCTGCCTCCAGCAAGGAGGAAAACAAGTGCAGATGGCCAGATGGAACCAATCTTTTCTTACCTTCTTTTGTTTCCCCGATTCTCTGTGAAGCCTTTAGCTTGTCTATCTAGGATTGCTAAAATATTGCTGGAAGCCATTAGTTAGAGCTACCTTGGACAATGGTAAGGGAAGCTGGGAGCTGAAATTTGGTGACACCAAGATGACCACAGATTCATTTTCTCTGTTATCCTGCAAATTCTGGGATGCAGTTTAAGATGTTTGTGTTCACTCATGATTTTCAAGCATGAAGGATTATGCAGTGTTACTCTTGTCAGGGATGTGAAACTCACATCGTCACGGGAGTGTCACATGATGTATTGCGACTTTTCCCCCTTCACTAAACTGGGCATGGACGTGGCCAGCGCGTGACGCACAGGGGTGGGTTCTGGCTTAACCTCGCTGCCGGTTTGCTTCCTCACGCGCTGCGTGGGCAAGCAAAAACAGCTTCTGCACATGCGCAGAAGCAAAAAACAAGATGGTGGCGCCTACGGCGCTGCTGAGAGAGCCGGTTCGGGGGGGGTGTCCAGCCGGCCATCGCTGCCAGTTTGACGAGCAGAGGGAAATTCCCGCTACTGGTTCTATAGAACTGGTCCGAACCGGCAGGAACCCACCTCTGGTGACGCATCTGGCCCACAGGCATCAAGTTTGACAGCCCTGCTCTTGGTTATTCTAGGTTATTTTTGAGGGGTTTGCATTTTTAATGGATTTATGGTTATGTCTGTACATATTTATTATTTTTTCATATTAGGAACATCACTGCTGCCTTTGGGGTCTTCTAGAAAGTTGAATTGTGGGATACAAATTGAACCAAACTTCACATGATTTTGATAATCCCAAAACAGCATGGTGTAATTGAGTAAGCCACCTAGAATAACCCCAAAGCAAGATAGGCAACAAATAAATTTAACAAATAATAATATTGGGAATAAGAAGTTACGTCTTAGTGTTTGGCAGGTGCAGATAGAGAGAAAATCCAAATGCAAAGGGTATGGACCCAGGGGTGGGCTTCAAAAATTTTAGCAAGGGGTTCTCTGCCCTGTTGCTGGGTGGGCGTGGCCATGGTGGACGTGGCCTAGTTGGCTTCCTGCACCATAGCAGGGGGCGTTTTTGCCCTCCCTGGGCTTCGGAGGTTTTCCTCGAGCCTCCAGGAGAGCGAAAACGGCCTCCCCAGGCAGGAAATGGGCCCGTTTCCGGCCTTCCCAAACTTCCGGTAGGCCCATTTTATGCCCTCCCAAGCCTTTGTGCGTGCCCTGCACTTACCTGCATCCAAAACGGGCCACATGGAGACTCCTGGGAGGGGTGGGGTGGGGTGGGCAGTGCTAGCCAGGAGTGGGATTTGGGGGTTCTCTGAACTGCACAGAATCTTAGCTAGAGGTTCTCCCAAACCCCTGCGAACCCCCAGCAGCCCACCCCTGTATGGACCACATGTTTTGCTTCTAAAGCTTCCTGGAAAACTATCCTCTCTTTCCAGCAGTATTTGCAATGTATCATTATATGTTAAAGTGAGTAAGTGACATCCATTGTGACATTTGTATGGCTGATAACTTAATTTAAAAGTGTTATACTCTGAGATAATTAATGAGCTCTAATATCTCTTTGCTGTAATTACATAATAAATCACCCAAAGTAAAACTCACTTTTGCAAAGCAGGACAGAGGTTTATTGCTAAGAGAACAAAGGCCATATTTGAGGCTTTCTGTACTGTATTTCTGGAATCTTTAGCCATTGCTCACTTGTCTTTGTCTATTCCAGTATACTGTTGCTCACCATGAGCAATGCCAGATGCATTTGGAAGGTGAAGGGGATCCCCAAATGGGTGGATTGGGAATAATTTTCTGGCAGGCTTCAGTTTGTGGGATTGTCAAAAAGAATCTGTAACTCTATGCATTTTACACTAATTTTGGATATGTTCTCTTAGAGGAGGGATCACATTTTATTTTCTGGATAATTTGGCTGGGCTGTGACAGTTGCAAAATCCTAACTACTTATCTTCCACATTTCACATGGATTAAAAATAAATGCCATTTTAAAAGGGGGAAGATATACAGCACAAACTATTGTATATATAGCCCAGTATGATTTCCATTTCTAATACATATGCTTTCTTAAAGGAACCTTATATTTGGCTGCATTCATGTACTTTGTAGATGTATTAATTTAATGCAGTGGAAGAAGTTGGATAACCATTTGTCTGAAGTGGTGTAGGGTTTCCTGCCTAAGCAGGGGTTGGACTAGAAGACCTCCAAGGTCCCTTCCAACTCTGTTATTCTATTCTATTCTATCTCTGCACTCATCATTAATTGATTATGGGAGGTGTGTTGAGAACCCAAAATGATGAGTACCAAGCAGATTTTTCCCATAAGGAATAATGTAGTGAGTCGCAAAGCAGCCCAAACCAACAAGTTCTAGCTTGTGCATTGAGTACCAGAAAATGATGAGTCCCGGGACAAAATTTCTGCGTCAAAATTCATTGAGTACCAAATTTGATGAGTTTCAAAGTAATTGAGTACCAAGGTACCACAATAATCCACAACCTGATAACCAAAGAACTAACATGAAACTGTCCTTTCATATGTTCAAAATGTCTCTCACAGGCTATATCTTCCCTCATGCAGACTGTGCAACATATGCTGTTGCCTGCAGTTGCCTCTTCTCAGCATTAGAGGTTTTAATTTTAATTTTTAGAGAGCCTCGGAAGAGAGGCCACCAATCAGCAATGCTTGGAAATTTGCTGCCTCCTTCTGTTTAATGAGATTGTTGAATTATAGTTCTGGTTGCAAGTTCATGGTGTTTTTATCATTCTAATCCCTGTGCGTTCCGTTTATATGTAGCTCAATGTTAATCAGCAGTTCCAGATCTGGTATATAGAAAGTCTTCCTGTTACCAGATTATAGGTGACAGGTCAGGAATGGGTGAAAACATTGCATATTCATATTAATTCTGCTTTTCTTCAGGATTAAGAATATTGCATCTGCACTTTTAATTGTGCTAACTCAGATCTGCAATCGTACCAGGCTTTAAAGGTTGCTTGCAAACTGTTCTAGCTCTATGAAGAATGTTGTTCCATAAAGAACTGAAAACCATTTCATTCTTATCTCTAATCAACATAGTTATCCATTATAGTGATTCCTTGGTGCAGCCTTCTGTGACTGTGTATCCTCTAGGGGTGTCAAACTCAAGAGCCACAGTCTGAATCCGTCCCGCAAGGTGCTTAGATCTGGCCCATGGGGCTGCCCTGGAAACAGCGAAGGACCGGTCCGCAGTGCCTCTGCCAGCGAAAATGGAGCTCAGGAGGGCCACGCTGGGCACTTGCCCTCTGCTGCCTAGGGCTCTGGACAGCTTGCACAGCTATCCAGGGGTCCTCTGCGTGGCCTGAAAGGGACGGCAAGGGTTCTCTGGAGGACAAGGGTTTGGCGCTCTCCCTGGTCTTGCCTTCCTCCACTGGAGACAATGGATCCTTCCAGCCCCGCCCGGGCCACCACAGGTGCCCCCGACACAAGTGATGTTGAGCTGGCCATGCCTACCATGGCTACGCCCACTCCAGCCCCACCCCCACCCCCGCAGGTCAAACCCAACCCTGATGCGACCCTCAGTGAAATTGAGTTTGACACCCCTGCTTTAAATATTTTGAATTTAAATTCTCATATGTGTAGTCATACTGCCAGTGGATCTGGAAGACACTAAATTGAAGGATAACTTAGGGCAACCTATTAGCAACCTCTGCTAATCTTTTAAAGGCAGAGTTCCTTGTCCTTCGTGTGTTGTGGGCAATTTTAAAAAACCCTACATTTTACTTCATTAGTGTGTGTGTGTGAATGAAATACACCAGGAATAATTTTACCTTGGATTAGCTACATTCTCCAAAACCACACTCTCCACCTTAGACAATTCATACATTTCTTACCCTAAATTTAAACATATTTTTTCTTAATTAAAATGCAGCAAGAGCTTTTTTAAAAAAAACATTATTCCTTGTTTGCCTATCCAACACTTGCTGCATTCCACTTTTCCTTGTAGCTTCAATGCTGAATTCCACTTGACTTAGATTTGTTTAGGCAGACTTGATCATTCATACCTCCTGTAAATCTCCCTGTTTTTTTACATGGAGAGAAACTCTGTCACTTCTAAGCTACTGGATGAATATTAACATTGCAAGTTCTTTGATAATCCTGGCAGGTAAATTGAAAGGATTTTTTCCCAAATCTCTTCCACTGATTAAATGCATAATATATGAAATTTAGAATTAAGTAGTTAAGGGGCATAAATAAGGAGTATAAATCCTTCCATTCCCCACCATCTAGTCAGAGTTGAAGAAGCTTCTTGGATGAGAAGCAAAATGTCTTCAAAGAAAAACCAGAAAGTCTAGTTGCCTCTTGAAAAAAGCACCTTTGGAACTACTAAGTAGTTAATTGATGTAATTATCTGTGTGCATCTAAAACTGAGTTAATACAGGTAGTCTCACCTTATAACCACAATTATCATTGCTAAGTGAGTCACACCTGATTTTACTTTTCCCACAGTTGTTAAGTGAATCATTGCAGAGCCGAGGTGGCGCAGTGGTTAAAGTGCAGCACTGCAGTTCAGCAGTTCAGCTGTTCAAATCTCACCGGCTCAAGGTTGACTCAGCCTTCCATCCTTCTGAGGTCGGTAAAATGAGGACCCAGATTGTTGGGGGCAATATGCTGAACTCTGTAAACCGCTTAGAGAGGGCTGTAAAGCACTATGAAGCGGTATATACGTCTAAGTGCTATTGCTATTGCAGTTAAGTGAATCATGAAGTTGTTAAGCAAATCCAGCTTCTCCCATTGACTTTGCCTGTCAGAAGCCAGCTGAGAATATCACAAATGGTGATCCATGACCAGAATTTGGATCATGTGACTGTGGGGATGCTGCAGTGGTCATAAGTGTGAGAACCGGTCATAAGTTACTTTTTTCAGTGCTGTTGTTAATTCAAACAACTACCTGTATTAGATTATTAATGCTAGATAGTAAAATAACTACTTTAGATGGAAGAAGTAAGATGGCATTAATTTCTTCCTGTAGAGTCTCTAATACAAATCCAGGGAAATAAAACTGTTCTTCCCCTTGATCTCCATCTATTTTTTTTAGTATGCTGAAAAATACAGCTTTAAAATCATGCAGCTTTATCTGTTTGGCTCTTTGTTTTATAAACTGCTCTGTGACACATGGATGGAGCTGAATAAGCAGTTTCAGTTTGGTTCAAAATGAGCAAAGAAAGGTTATAGAATGTCACCCATGGAAGTAGCAGTTTAGGGAACTGCTTTAGGTCTGATGGAAGAAAGGATTCCATGCTTAACGAAGTCATTTTGAAGAGAATGTGCTCCAGAAGACATGGATTCAGGAGTTATTTTATTTTTGAGGTACATAAAAATAGAACTAATGAAGCTTGAGTACCTAATTTTAATCCTGGGATACTATGAAAACAGGATCCAATAGGTCTGTGAGTTTTATTTCCCAACTTGGTTCTTTCTCATTTATCCCATTCAGTAAATGATTCGTTCTCTTTGTGTAGTTTTCAGAAATAATCGATCTGGGTTCTAATCCATACAGGAGAATTTCCAAGTCTTAGCAAAATTATTGGAAGTCACTTCTGTTTCGTGGTGTTTCATGGAATTACTACAGTAGACCTTGACTTACAACCATTTGTTTAGTGACTTTTGAAAGTTACAATGGCACGTAAAAAAGTGACTAATGACTAATGACTATTTTTCACACTTATGACTGTTGCCAAGTAATTGGTCAAGTAATTAAAATTGGCAACTGTCATATATTTATGATGGGGTCATGTGGTCACCTTTTGTGACTCTCTGACAAGAAAAAGCCAGATTCACTTTTCAGCCATGTTGCTAACTTAATACCTGCAGTGATTCATTTAACAACTATTGCAAGAAAGGTCATAAAATGGGTTCAAAACTCATTTAACAGCTATCTTGCTTAGCAACGGAAATTTTGGTCTTAATTGTGGGCATACATTGAGGCCTACCTGTATTTGCTTTAATGTTGGCAAACATTTATGTTCTTAAAATATGCAAGTCTTTCAGAGGAACTAATGCTAGATTTAATTCGCAAGCATTTGTAGTTTTCGGTCACTGTTCAATAGCAAACCAGCACAAATTTTTACTGGGTTATAGTTGCATCTGAATATCTGAGATAGCAACATTCATATTTCTGTTGTTTTTTTCAAAAATTAAACATGATTTCTGAGAGCCCCTGTGGTTGAACAATCCTGTCAAGATTTAATTTCATAATCCTGAAAAATTACTGTACAGTTTATCTCCTAAAATGGCTTCATTTCTTTAGCACAAAGATCATATCTAGTTTAAGTTATTGGGTTGAAACTGAAGAATAAAAACAAAAGTGAGCTTTATTTCAATTCTATAAGTGAAACTGTATTTTTCAGGACAGCATGTTAAACAGAGAGTGACGTTAAGCACCAATTCTTTTGCCAATTCTGCCTGTAGTTATTTTTCTTTTTTTTGTCTTGTATTTTTTTCTCTAGATCTTTACTGATGTTTTCTGCAATAGAAGTCTTGATTAATGCCAGATGTATAGCAGAGCTTTATGAAATACATTGCTATATTTTTTATTGCAGATCGATAAATACTCATCTTTTATTTTTCAAAGTTTGTTTTTCATTGTTCCAAAAACGCCCTCCAGCTGGATTGAATTTACACAATTTAAGACTGAGGCAAAGTCATAGTGATAACTCAACAATTTTACATTTTTATTTAAAAATATTGTATTTTCTTCACTGGGAAGAAGGTAGTTATTCTAAATGTATGCTAAAGCACACATACATCCTGTTTCTTTTAAATTTCCAAGACCAAGATATATAGGGTTGTCAGCCGCCCAGAGTCCCTCGGGAGTTGGGCAGCATACAAATCTATTAAATTAAATTAAATTAAATTAGGGTTGGTTGTAATTAGCTCTTATACTTTTTTGTTTTCTGGATGGTGTACAATAAAATTGCCAAGCACAGTTCGTCCAATCTTTATTTTCATGTACTAATGTTTTAATACTAGAATACTAATTCTAGGTAACCACCAATCTGAGAGACCCTCTACAGCAGGGGTGTGAAACTTGCAGCCCGCGACCCGGATGTATTACATACTGGCCATGGCTGCCCCCGGTTTAGTGAAGAGGAAAAAAGTCGTTATACGTCACGTGACGATGTGATGTTGCGAGTTTGACATCCATGCTCTACAGCAGTGGTTCTCAACCTTCCTAATGCCGTGATCCGTGATCCGCCCCCGCGCCTGCCGCCATGACCCACCCCGCTGCTGCGCCCGCTGCCACGACCCCCGCCCTGCTGCCGCCATTTGGATTCTTTTACCCTCTGCGCATGCACAAAGCGTTCTGCGCATGCACAGAGGGTAAAAGAACCTAAATGGCGGTGTCCGGGCAAAGTCTCCCGACCCCTGTGAAAGGGTCATTCAACCCCCAAAGGCGTCGTGACCCCCAGGTTGAGAACAGCTGCGCTACAGTCAAACCTTCCTATCCTAAGCTGTCTGTTTATTTATGTAATTTATATCTTACCTTGTTTTAATGAACAACTCAAGGCAGCAAACATATCTAATACTCCTTCCCCTTCCTATTTTTTTCCACAACAACTCTGTGAATTGAGTTGGGCCGAGAGAGAGTATCTGATTTCTAGCTTAGTGCCTTAACCACTACTTCTCTACAACTACAGATTTTAATTATCTGGCACACTCACAGACAAACAAATTATACTATCTCCAACATGATAGTGTTCTGTGTGGGTCCATGTTTAGAAAGAAACATTTTGTTCTGAGAAGACCTTCCTATTGTTTTTCCTTTGAGAGTATCAGATGCATGATTAGGATTGACATATTGCAGAAAGTGCTGTTTGCAATGTTTGTCCTAGTTTAGATTTAAGAACTGGATACAAATCAAGATGGGCCTCCCCTCTATTACACATTCTTACTGACCGCAAATTTCATGTTTGTTGTACTACCAATAATTGATTTATAGTTTCCCATTTTGAAGCAGGAAACATCTGAAAATTGCAATTGGTATCCTAGAGCTGTTTAAAGTGGTTTGAAGAAAAAGCAAAACAATTCTCACAACTTTCTGAAAAGAAAAACAATATAGATCCTGGCAACATGGTGTGAAGCACGCTCTAGCCCAGGGGTCTCCAACCTTGGCAACTTTAAGACTTGTGGACTTCAACTCCCAGAATTCCTCAGCCAGCAAAGCTGGCCGAGGAATTCTGGAAGTTGAAGCCCACAAGTCTTAAAGTTGCCAAGGTTGGAGACCCCTGCTTAGCCCATAATTGTTATCTTATATACTTATCCACCCATTGCACCCATGGAAGAGAAGGAAAGAACAACAGAACAGGATAACAGAATAAAAGAGTTGGAAGGGACCTTGGAGGTCTTCTAGTCCAACCCCCTTGCTCAAGCAGGAGACCCTGTATCATTTCAGACAAATGGTTGTCCCCTCTCTTCTTAAAAACCTCCAACAAGAAGATGTATGAACTTGCCAAGAAACTTTTGATTAGCTTTTATTTGGAGTAATTTCGGTAACTTCAATTAGAACTTATTATTATTATTTTTAAAGTCTTCATATCCTACCTTTTCTTCATGGTGCTCAAGATAATACATCAGGTTTCACCAATCTTGGGAAATTGATTGGCCTGAAAGTGGTGCATAGTGCTTAGCTGTGGTACAGTGGGAGATAATGAGATGATTATGATAAAATTGTTTATCATCCTTTTTAGACAGTAGACCATCAAGAACGCCTTATTTAATGAAGTATTTAGTCTGAGCTGGATTTCTCTTTTCGTGCTACTTGTGATTTTTGACATTGTTTTATGTTCTCTGGTTTCTGTTGTGGTTTGCAATGTTCCTTAAAGTTCAGGGTACCTACAACTCTGTCTTTGTAATGAAATCCAGCAATAGAACTGATGAATTTTCTAGCAATATCACGATGTGGTTATACTTTGGCAGTTTTTTCCACAGAACTGTTTTATGTGTGACAGACAAGAGGAGAAAGATTTCTTCTAATTTGGGGAGAGTTACATTAGCCAGGAGTATGTCAGTATAGGATTGGTGTCAACAATATATTAAACCTTATAGGGTTAAGTAAAAAAAAGTACAGTAAAAGTACTGCAAAAGCTACAAGCCAGTGAATAAATTGTTTCATACCTTAATTCTCTTAATAGGACATTGCAAAATGCAATGCCATTACTACAGCTTCAGATCTTTAACATGTGTTTTGCAATATAATTTGCAGCATAGACATACTGACAGTAGCAAAAGTGTTCAGGGAGCAACTTAAAATTGAAGGGACAAATGACAGGGAGATGTTATTGTCAGTGTTACAGCTCATCTATATTTGTGATAGTTGATATTTTGCAACTTGAGAGTGCCAAATTTATAGGAAACATATTTACCTAAACCATAAACACTAGTCTTACCAAGACAATCTTCTCTGAAAGCAACTAGCAAGCACGGGTTCACCCTTGGCATTTTGTTGTTTGTGCTTCTAAAAATAAAATGTTAAGTAAATACAAATGTTTTCAGGAACACTTGAAGTTTCAGAATAAAATGGTTTGGATTTATATTCTGCTGAGGCTTGCAGAAGGATTGAAGCTTTGTAAGAATCTATATTGATGCGCGTCTCCTAAAAGAATGCATGATCTCGCTGCTTTAACATGACAAGGGTTTACATGCAACATAACCAAAATATATACCTGTCAGATATTAGTCTGCATTAGGCTGGTTTACTGTTCTGGAATGTACCTTTGCTAGAAGACTTGAACCTTTTGAAGGTAAATTTGTTGCTCTCACTTTCTAAACTTTCTCAGTTTTTTCTCTCTAGTATGTTTTCCACCTCTTGGTCCCTTCTACCCTTTTCCTGTAGAAGCTCTACTGCTTCTTCTATGCCTCATCTTGGATTCTTCCTTTCCTTCATTAACTTGTATTTCAGCCTGGCAAATCCCATTTTGTCTTATTGCATGCTGGTGCAACTCATCTTGTAGTCCAGATCTTTTGGCAATTTAAGAATAAATCCTCTTTTAATGATTAAACACAATTAAATGTTATGCATAGCAAAATTGGTTCACTTGGTCTTTTAGTGCCCTCTGTTGGCTAATACGGATGACGACTATTTTGTATCTACAAAAAGCCATTATAGTTCCATGTCATCTGGGAAAATTGAGGAAGAATGAACTTTTGGTAATACCCTTTCCGTAATTGTAGTGAGTGTAGTGGTTGGCTTTGAAGGACAGTGAAAGAGCCATTAGCAACAATCAGATAAACAAGGAAATTATTTACAAAACTGCCTCAGAATGCACCCATACAAACACACACACACAATTCACGTGGAGATAGAAGAAGGAAGAAGAGAACCATGTTCAGACCTGCAAGATTCTATTATTGTAATTTTTCTCACAGAAGTAACTTTAGGTATGCAATGTCTGTTCCTTTGTCTGGTCTATCTTACAGAGCTGACAGTAATATAAAAAGTATTTGCCAGTTGGTAATGTACCCTTACCTGCTCTGTAATCTTTTGTTGTTTTATCTAGAGAGATTTGGTACTAGTAAAGTTAGATCTAGGCATGAAGGCACAAAGGAGCAAAGTAACATTCAGGGTTTGTTCGTTTTTTTAAACAACCCTACAATTTCTTGTTCATTGAAATGATACAAAGCTAGGAAATCAGAAGCTAACAGAGTATTTCCTGGTATTTGAAAACAAGTAGAAGTAGCATCTGTATAATCTGTATATTGAGTTTTATTTCTTTCATTCTCAGTACAGGGAGTAGGGCAGCATATAAGAATCCTAAGTAAAAAAAAATGAACAAAGGGGGTTTACAAATGATAATTTGTCTAAAATATGAATTGCAGATAATCACAAATGTAGATATCTTATTGGACCAAGTAAAAAATATAGTAGCAATGTATTTATTATGAATATGCCATAGTTGTAACTTTAGTTTGTGGCTTTTGAACCACAAATATGTTTTAATTAGGGCTGCCCACAATGTGTAACCGGGGTGGGGGGATGTGGCTGATGATGGAGCAGCTGTACTTGATTTGAAGCCAACTTGACTTGGGTTCAAATCAAGTAGACCATCATATTGTATGTAGTTTTATATGGCATAGGCCAAAATTATATAAAAGACCATTTACTCCCGTACATAATTGCACCTTTTGCTGATCCTGCTATAGAAGCATCAAGATGCTTCTACATCTACCTCTACTTTGTTTGTGATCGGACCTATGTTACAGGACAACCTGGAGTTGAGACTGGACTCACATTTTAAAAACTTAGAAAAAGACTTCAAGCATCTCTATTACAGAAGTCTTTTAAGTTAGAGGATATTTGTAATGCTGTTAGTTTTGAATATTTTTAATCAGTGTATTGAATTTTAAATGGAATTTTAGATGATGCGAATCATTTGACATTCCAAAATGGAAGAGGACTCATAAATTTTTAAAATAAATTTATAAACAGGTAAGGCCCTTTTTGTAACCTAAACAGTTTATGAAGAAAGGACTAAGAATTCCCAAAGTCTTTGAACACAAATGTGGTTTCTGGTCCTTTTATTTGTTCAATTATCATTTAGTTTTTGAAGTGTCTCTTTATCTTCAGTGCAGTTGCCATTCAGCTGTTTTGGGGACAACAGGTTCTTCTCTACAGCATTAAAGACTGTTTCTGCATTAAGTTTCTCCTCCGTAGCTTCTCTTCCTGTACGAGAGCTCCCTCTACTTGAAGATAATTGGTTTTGTCAGAACTTGGTAGTTGAACATTTAAAATCCTTTGACTATCTTGTATTAATTTATATTAATAATTTTAGTAGCCTGTATAAAAAGGTTTGCTGGTCAATGACTGAAATAAAATGACTGACATGTAAAAAGAGCATCTTATTAATATTATGCTATATATTTATGCTTATAAAAGTACCAGAGCAGTTTTATTGACTCCTAGATTGGTCACTGTGGAAGCAGTTTGTATCTAACAATAGAGCCTAGTCTTTCAACTATGGATTTTTTTTTTGCACCCATGCTAGATATAGTGACATAAGGAAATTTTCCATTTTCAATAGACTAAATAAATTATATTATTATGGTAACTGACTAGTATTGCAAACAGTAACAATTAGAACTCCGCAAGGCATTCAAAGGGGTACTTTCTGTTGATGTACATAAAATTCATCTAATCATCCAGAAAAAGAGTGATGAGAGTCATTATTAAACTGTTGTGCAAGTCTCTATAGAAAACAGTATAATAAGACATGGGCCAGTGGTTTGACTGTTCCATCATTACAGCTACATAACCTTTTGGCATAAGAACACTTCTTAAATCTGCCCTCGAAAATTGCTGACGGTAAAATATTAGCACATAGTAGCATAAAAGCTCTGCACTATTTAGGTACAGTTAATCAAAGCACCTAACTGGGTTGGACATTATTCAATTGGCTTCCTAACTCAGCATATTCCTTATTCTCTATGTGCAATCTGGGATTCCATATCCAGGATCCTTGATTTGAATGCGGCATTTCCTATTCTTCTCCAATCACAAGGAATTTCCTGTCTTTGCTTCTGAAAATAAATGGTCGGATCTGAACAATTACAAGTACTCTGATAGCACCATAATAACCTCAGTAAAATAGTAATGTGGTCAGTAAAAATATGGATTAAAGAAATAATATTGCAAGATGGAAATTAAATATCTCCATGAGAGATCTTCTGTGAGATCTTTGCAGAGGCCACTCCATAGATCATATCTGGGCATTTTGTAGGTCGCAGACTACATCTGGCCAGTAGGCCGTTCTAGTCTGATCTACGGCATTGGTGGGAGGTAGGCAGAGGTGGGATTCAGCTGGTTCGGACCGGTTCGGGTGAATCGGTAGTAGTGACCTGTGGGTGGGAATGGGTCCACCCATTCACCCGGGCGCAATTCCGTCCTATATCACTGTGTTTTTGACACTGCACGTATGTGCGGACTGCGCATGAGAGTGAATTGCTGTGTTTTGTGATGTCACACGCATGCGTGGATGGCGCGTTCATGAGCGAAGCGAGCGTGCACAAGCGAAGCGAGCATGCACAAGCGAAGCGAGCGTGCACGCGCTCACATTTCCGGTGCTGGACAAATTGGTTGTGACGTATGTGAAGCCCATCTCTGGAGGTAGAACCATCATTATTGGCAGGGGGCGGGGCATTGGTGGCAGAGTTGGGGCATCATGTGGGGGGGTGAAGTGTTGGCAGTGTGGTGACAGTGGGGATGTAGCATTAGCGGCCTTCTACAACAGTTCCAGTTTATTATGTGGACCTTTGGGAAAATTAATTGTTCACCCATGCTATAGATGAACAGCAACATACCTCAGTGAAAGGGCATGTGATTTGCATAGAGGATGTTAGGCTTAGAATTAGGGAGTGACTATAGCAACCCTATCTGGGCTGAAGAAATCAGACTTTTCTATATGTCTTTGCTGTCCTCTAGTGATGATCTGGATGTTTGCAACCCTGCTACTGTAGCCTTACAGTTCTGCCATTTCTCTGGGAATGGGAAAAAATGTATAGTCCTAAGTCAGTGTCAACGATCTGGAGCTAAATTGGCCCATAATCTGATTCCACTGCTTATAATAGTAGTGGAATCTATGCCCATCATCAATCATCATCTGCTTGGGTGGCTTTGGTAAAATTGTTTTCAACTCAGGCTGACTTACAGCATTATTTTACTGGGGAAAATTGGAAGGGGACAAGCATGATTTTCTGAAGGAAAGGTGACATACACATATAATACAGTAATTGCTTTTACAGATTCCAATTCTCAAGATGGTTCAGATCTTGATCTTAAATAAAAAATAACAAGGGAAAAAACAGGATTATCAAGATAATCTCATTATCAGTGAATGAAATCAGATTCATATATATGTGTGTGTGTGTGTGTGTGTGTGTGTGTGTGTGTGTGTGTGTGTGTGTGTGTGTGTGTGTGTGTGTGTTTTCTGAGGTTTTCGCGGGTGTTTGTATGTGGGTCTTTGGGTATTCGGGTTTTCTCCCGCGTGAAATTGGAAGTGTCTTGGCGACGTTTCGATGAAGTCTCATTCATCATCTTCAGGCTGGTGTCTTCTGCTTCCTGCTTCTAGGAGCAATGTGAGATTGCTGCTGTTTCTTCCTTTTAACTGCCAGTGGAGGTTTGAACTGATAGGATGGGAGCTTGGCTGGGTTCTGATTGGTTGGAGGTGTGTTCTGATTGGTTGGGGGCTTGGCTGTGCTCTGATTGGCTGGGGGGTTAGCTGTGCTCTGATTGGCTGGGGGTGTTCTTAGGTTAGTCTGACTTGCAGGGGCATTTGAGCTGGTGAGCTGCATTGCTGCTGTTTGGCTTCTGGTTCTTGGTCGTGCCACATCTTCATGGAGGGTGTCAGTTTGCTTCATGTATGGATTGGAGGGGTTTAAAGTGGCTAATGATGCAGCTGTAGTATGGCTTCTGGTTTGTGGTTGTGCCTCATTGGTGTGGGTTTGGGTTTGCTTATTGCGTGGATGTGTGGTGGTGACATCCTGTGTGGTTTTCGTGAGTGTGGGTCTGGTGTCATTCTTTGTGTTAGGGACTCGTTTGTCAATAAGGGCGGGTTTCCAAATGGCTGGTAGGCGGGAGGTGTCATCTCGTTTATTCATGCTGTGTGGGCGTTTTTCTATCTCGATGGCTTCTCTGATTATTCTGTTGTTAAAGTGTTCAGTTTTGGCGATAGTTCTGGTCTTTTTGAAGTCGATTTCATGTCCTGTGGCTTTGAAACCAGCCTGACCAAAATCAACCCCGACGATGCTAACAGAATCAGACTCGATATCACCAACATCCTCTGCACCAGCAAGCCACCCAAAAGCAACTTACCCAAAGAGGAACAGACTGCACTACGTAACCTGAAAGAAGACACCAGCATAATAATCCTACCAGCAGACAAGGGCAACGCCACAGTGGTTATGAACACATCTGACTACCAAACCAAATTAACCAACCTACTCCAAGACTCCACATACAAACCCCTAAACACAGACCCCACCACCTACCTGGAAAAAACCACTAGATCCAAAATAAAAGCCTCTCCCATCAGCGAAGAGATCCAGCAAAGAATCATTCCCAGAGAGAAATCATCCAGATGCCCCAAGCTCTATGGTCTCCCCAAGATACACAAAGAAGGAACCCCACTTAGACCCATAGTCAGCTCCATAGGCTCACCTCTACAAAACCTAGCCAAATTTCTCGCAAAACAACTACAACCTTATGCAGAATCCATCATCTCATATGTAAAAAACTCATTCCAGTTCATAGAGATCATAAAGAAACAAAACTTACAGCCCAGCGACCTACTCGTGAGCTTCGATGTCATATCCCTCTTCACCAAAGTGCCAATCAAAGAAGCCTTGACAGCTATCCAAAACAAATACAACCCCCCCCCAAGCACATCCTAGATCTGACCAACCACTGCCTATCCAACACATACTTCATCTATAACGGACAAAAATACAAACAAATGGAAGGAGCACCCATGGGATCACCCCTCTCACCTGTCATTGCTAACCTCTATATGGAACACTTTGAAACCCAAGCTCTAGAAAAATCTGATCACAAACCCAAACTCTGGCTCAGATATGTAGATGACACCTTCATAATCTGGCCACACGGGAAAGAAAAACTGGACAATTTCCTCATACACCTCAACAGCCTACACCCCAAAATACAGTTCACCATGAAAACAGAAGCTAGCAACCAACTTCCCTTCCTGGATGTCTTAGTCTACAAGAAATCCAATGGCTCCCTAGGACACACCATCTACCAGAAGAAAACCCACACTAACCGCTATCTGCACGCACTCTCACACCACCACCCAGCACAGATCAACTCCGTAGCCAAGACACTCATCTCCAGAACAAAACGCCTAGCTGACGAACAACACCTAAAAACTGAACTAAATACTCTCACTAACGTACTAGCATCCAATGGATTCCAAAGAAATAAGATCACCAACCTAATCCAAAAAGAAACCCCCACTAAAATCCAAGACAGAGAACAAGAAAACGGCAAAGCCCTCCTCCCATACATAAAAGGCACCACAGACAGAATCAGCAAGATCCTCCACAAACACAACATCAAGACAGCATTCTGCACAAACCAAAAAATATCCACTATCCTAAGAAACCCCAAAGACAAAATTGAGTTAGAAAATCAAGGAGTATATGAAATTCCATGCACCGCCTGCCCCACCACATACATTGGACAAACCAACAGAAGAATAAGTGCACGCATTGAAGAACACAAGAACACAGTCAAAAAAGAGGAACCAAGCTATTATTTCTATTCCAAATTGCACCGATAAAACTTAAAAAGAACTTTTTCACGGAATTAAATAACATCGTCCGCAAATTCATTTGGTCAAAGAAAAAGACCAGAATTAAACTCCAGACGTTACACGACCGTAGGATTAATGGTGGCTTTGGACTCCCGGACTGGGAAAGTTATTACAATGCGGCTGCATTGAGCTGGATTAAGGAATGGGTTTTATTACGTAACAGAAGGATCTTAACTCTGGAAGGTTTTAATCTTCAAGTAGGCTGGCATGCATTCCTGTGGGGAGGGAAACATAAGGCACATGCATACTTTCAGAGACATTATATACGGGGTCCCTTACTAGAAATCTGGCTTAATATAAAAAATGATTACTATAAAAAAATTCCTAAATGGCTATCAACATCTGAAGCCATTATACATCCAAATTTTATAAACAAGAACAAAACTATTACCTATCAACAGCTTTTAGATGAACAAAATAACCTTAGGTCAAGACAAGAACTTAGTACAAAGGGCATAGATTTAGAATGGTGGCACTATCTTCAGATTCAAACCCGATATAAGAAAGATCTCTCCCAATTCGGCTTCCAAAACAGTAATGAATTAGACAAAATATTTATGGGGCCAGATGAAAAAATGATCTCCAAATTTTATAATCTGCAGTTGAAAACTAAATTAAAAGAGAACGAAGTTAAAGGCTATATGATCGCTTGGGCTCAAAATTTGGGACATGAAATAAATTTGAATGAATGGAAGGTTATTTGGAAAATCAATTATAAATTGACACTAGCTGCATCCTATAAAGAGAATATCTATAAAATGGTATACCGTTGGCACCTTTCCCCAGATCGCTTGGCAAAGATGTTTCCATCGCTATCTCCTAAATGTTGGAAGTGTAAAAAGGAAATAGGGAGCTACTACCACATGTGGTGGTCGTGCCCCAAGGTTCAAGTATTTTGGAAAAAGATTAGATCTTGGTTGGAACAGATTTTAAATGTGAAAATGGAATTAAAACCAGAAATGTTCTTACTGGGGATCTTCCGGAGCAAATTTACTAAAGAAGAAAGATATTTAATTTTGCAAATAACAACCGCAGCTAGACTATTATATGCCCAAAATTGGAAATCTGTTATTATTCCCTCCTCAAATATGATAATTAGGAAAATTTTAGAATGCTCAGAAATGAGCAAGTTAACGATGGACATTCATCAAAAAGACAACTCTGATTTCTATGAAATATGAGCAAAATGGTATTCCTGGTTACAATCAAATAAAAATTTAAAATTATGGACACAGAAGAAGACTTGATCCGAAAAGTCTTTCCTTACCATCTCCTTCATAACAATAAAAATGATTATTATCGATGCACATAATCCGAGGATATAAATATGAAAAATAATGTAAATATGTATAAATACGTTTTAGATTAGTTTGAACTAAATAGTAAAAGGGATAAAGGTTAAAAGCAACCAATGTAGTAAGATTGCAAAACTGGATTTAGTTACACAAAGATATAGCTGTTAAAATGAAATGCCGTTTTTTGTGTATTAGTGTTTGTATTTTTTTTTCTTCTTTTTTCCTTTTTCCCCCTTTTCTTAATGTTTTCTTTTTTCTTTTTTCTCTTTGATGTTGTGTGTTATTATGTATGGTTTTTTTAAAGTTTAAAAACCGAATAAAGATATTTAAAAAAAAAAAAAGAGGAACCAACTTCTTACCTGGTCCAACATTTCAAAGCCACAGGACATGAAATCGACTTCAAAAAGACCAGAACTATCGCCAAAACTGAACACTTTAACAACAGAATAATCAGAGAAGCCCTCGAGATAGAAAAACGCCCACACAGCATGAATAAACGAGATGACACCTCCCGCCTACCAGCCATTTGGAAACCCGCCCTTATTGACAAACGAGTCCCTAACACAAAGAATGACACCAGACCCACACTCACGAAAACCACACAGGATATCACCACCACACATCCACGCAATAAGCAAACCCAAACCCACACCAATGAGGCACAACCACAAACCAGAAGCCATACTACAGCTGCATCATTAGCCACTTTAAACCCCTCCAATCCATACATGAAGCAAACTGACACCCTCCATGAAGATGTGGCACGACCAAGAACCAGAAGCCAAACAGCAGCAATGCAGCTCACCAGCTCAAATGCCCCTGCAAGTCAGACTAACCTAAGAACACCCCCAGCCAATCAGAGCACAGCTAACCCCCCAGCCAATCAGAGCACAGCCAAGCCCCCAACCAATCAGAACACACCTCCAACCAATCAGAACACAGCCAAGCTCCCATCCTATCAGTTCAAACCTCCACTGGCAGTTAAAAGGAAGAAACAGCAGCAATCTCACATTGCTCCTAGAAGCAGGAAGCAGAAGACACCAGCCTGAAGATGATGAATGAGACTTCATCGAAACGTCGCCAAGACACTTCCAATTTCACGCAGGAGAAAACCCGAATACCCAAAGACCCATATATATATATGTAGGATTTTTTGCTGATAAATGAAAATAAAGGGAGACTATTATAGATCTATTTCGAGCTTATTTTGCTCTCATCAGATAGCCATACCCCTTACTTGGATTTGAACCCGGGCCGGCTGCCTTGCATATATATATATATATATATATATATATATATATATATATATATATATATATATGTATGTATGTATGTATGTATGTATGTATGTATGTATGTATGTATGTATGTATGTATGTATGTATGTATATATATATATACATATATATATATATATATATATACATATATATATATACATATATATATATACATACATATATATACATACATACATACATACATACATACATACATACATACATACATACATACATACATACATACATACATACATACATATATATATATATATATATATATATATATATATATATATATATGCAAGGCATATATATATATGAAAGAATAACAAGATATTAGCAGGATGCCAAAATGGGATCATAATAGGGGCCAATTAAGACTCTTGGATATTCATTTACATTTGTTGCTACTTCATATTTACCGAAAGGATGGCAAGAGGCACACTAAACCAACAAATTTCTCTAGAGCCCTAATGGTAGATTTAGAAGAATGGTCACAAACTGAATTGGGTTTGGAGATCTCATGTAAGACAACAGAAGAGGAACAAGCTGCCTAAATCCTGAATGCTAAAACCAAATTGAACCACAATGGCTAGAATTCAAAGCAACACCCTCCGAAAGGGTGGTGTAGCCAATTTTTCTGATGTTAGCAAGCTGAAGAAGGATGACTTGTTCACTTTCTTTCCCTGCCACTTGACAATAATTGTCACCATTAAAATCAACAGGGAGCATATAAGAAGAAAAAGAACATAGTCTCTTTATATCCATCTAAATTGCCAGGCCTAGCATCTGTTTTGTTCTTTGCGGTAGAAGGGGTCAGTTTGAATAGTTAAGACCTCAGCTGCTTCATTTTAAATAACTGAAATGGGAATAAAGCTGGTTCTTTTATTATTTTAATAAAAGCTTTTAAAGTCTCTTGACCTAAAATCTCTTGTTCTGATGTAAGAGAGCAGTTGCGTGAAATAAGGATAAAGTATGAATTACAGTGCATTCAGATTGCATGTTTCTATATCACGTAATCACTACTTTGCTTTCTTTATAGAATAGAATAGAATAGAATAGAATAGAATAGAATAGAATAGAATATATAATATAATATAATATAATATAATATAATATAATATAATATAATATAATATAATATAATATAATATAATATAATATAATATAATATAATATAATATATAATATAATATAATATAATATAATATAATATAATATAATATAATATAATATAATAATATAATATAATATAATATAATATAATATAATATAATATAATATAATATAATATAATATAATTAATATAATATAATATAATATAATATAATATAATATAATATAATATAATATAATATAATATAATATAATATAATATAATATAATAATATAATATAATATAATATATAATATAATATAATATATAATATAATATAATTAATATAATATAATATAATATATAATATAATATATAATATTCTATATTTCAGCTAGAAAGTGCTAGAAAATTCTCAGCATTTATGTGAGTGTCAGAATGAAGATATATAAAAATTGGAAGACTGTAGTACTGAATTAGTCTGAGCTAGTTAACTATTATGAGTAATCCTCTAAATCAGGGGTGTCAAACTCAATTTCATTGAGGGCCGCATCAGGGATATGTTTGACCTCGGGGGGGGGGGGGAATGGCCAGGGTGGGCATGGCCAGCTCGACATCACTTGTGTCAGGGGCGCCTGTGGTGGCCCAAGCGCTCTGCCAGCAAAAACGGGCTCTGAGCTCCGTTTTTGGCTGCGACGGCCTCCTTCAACCCTCCGCCAGCAAAAACGGAGCTTGGGAAGGCTGCACATGGCCCTCCTGAGCTCCATTTTCGCTGGCAGAGGCACCGCGGACCGGTCCTTCACTGTTTCCAGGGCAGCTCTGTGGGCCAGATCTAAGTACCCCATGGGGCCGAATCCAGCCTCCGGGCCTTGAGTTTGCCACCCCTGCTCTAAATACTTGAAATTTTATACTGTGGCCTGATCATCATCATGATATTCTACTACTACTTTATTAGACCGTTGTATCATATTCAGTTCAGTTTGGTATGACCACATTTACCAATTCAAGCACATTTTGGCAGTCTTATACCAGCCTTTTCGTCCTTCCTTAACATCCTTTATCAATTTGGCTTGGTGCACTTTTTATGCTTTTACAACTTTATAGCACAATCAAGACAATGTAGTAGCAGAATATTTTGCAGATGAGTGAATAGCTGGGAACTTGAAATGACATTTCTACAAAAGTATTTTTCATCTTCTTGCTTGTTTTTCAGGATCCCTTAGATCCAACAAAGACTGCATTTGTGATCAGTTCCCTTGTGCCATGTGGAGTGGCTGAACGTGGTGCTGCGCTCTTCCCTGGTGACCGCTTAGTCTCTGTAAATGGTGTGTATTTGCATAATATTGGTCTAGAAGAAGCTGTAGAAGTTCTAAAATCTGTACCACCTGGTGAAGTTCATCTTGGAATCTGCAAACCTTTGGTGGTAAGTGACATTAAATTTATGTTTTATAACATGCATTTTCCAGTTCAGTAATGGTTAACACTTGAGCGAAAGTCACCAGGATTTTAATGGAAGCAAAATATATTTGCCATAAATTCTTTGAATGATTTATGCTCTTTCTGAGTTTTGCGATGATTGGAGGTCCAGATGTTGTATGCTACAGAAACAGGAACATTTTGTCTTGGAGAAATGACAGTCTCCTTTTTTTAATCTCCTTTTTAGTTCAAATTTATATCCCAGTGTTTTGCCTTAATGGATTCTTGAAATAGTTTTGTATCACTTAAAACAAAGATATACATTTACAGTTGGATTAAAATTGTAATTCATAGAACAAAACCAGTAGCAGCCATTTAATGCAACATTGGAGATCACACTAGACGCAATTAACATTGTGGAATGATTAAAGAAAAGAGTGAATGCAACTGTTGAGAGGTTTCTGTTTGCAGTAATCTATACTACTGTGGAGAGAGCGATGGCTGAGCGGCTGACAACTAGGGTTCGAGACTTGAGTGCCGTGCAATGGGATGAACCCCCATTACTTGCCACAGCTCCTGCCCACATAGCAGTTCGAAGAGCATGAAAATGCGAGTAGATAAATAGGTAACACTTCAGTGGGAAGGTAACAGCGTTCCTTGCATCTCGACATATAGTCATGCTGTCCACATGATCACGGAAAAGGGTCTTCAGGAAATGTTGACTCCCTTGGCTAAGAAATGGAGATGAGTTCTGGCCCCTAAACTCAGATACAACTGATATGGGAAATCTTTACTTTTACCTTACGCTACTGTGATTTAAATAAAATTAAAATTCTGCCTTTTTGGAAAACTGCATTGATAATCCTCGGCCTTTGTTGATAATCTATTCTTGTTGCATGCATCTTGCCTGATGTTTCATGAGCTATCTGTTAATATATGTGTACAATATTAAGGATATTCATTGCAAATATATGTGTACAATATTAAGAGTATTCATTGCACATATAAGTTACAAGGTGTGTAATAGTTTTACAAGCACCATCCAATGCTGCAAAAAATGTACAAGTTCTTCAGAACTTTTCATGAGCTGATGTATCAAAATCATTTGTCTATTGTCCAGGATTATAAAATAGTTTCAAGGAGGAATGTACAGGCTGAATATACTGGCCCTTAGACGCAATATACCTTTCAGGCTCTATGTAGCATTCTAATTAATAAAAGGTATGATTTTATCTAGCATTCTAAGACAAAGAGCAAACTCTTTAGTTGACCATACCCTAAGACCGTAGGGACTGGAAAAAAACAGTAATAAAAAGAAATATGGTAGTCTTTATATTGGCAACGCAAGATAATAAGTCAACTGCTTTTGACTACCTAAATCAAATCAAGTTTTCACTACAGGCATATAGCCAGAAAAATTATCTAAAATGTATAGAGCAGGGCCATTTTTATTGTCCTAAAAGTATTAGGCAATTAATGATTTTTTGATATAGTTTTAAAAGAAAATACACATTTATTTATCTACATGTACAAACTATATAATAATCAGAGTACGATAGGCTATAGAATGGCTTAAAAAGAGTCATCTACAGCATACAATATAAAGACTGCCACAGCCACCACATAGGAGAAACAGGCAGAAGACTGGCAGAATGCATCCATGAACATCAACTACCATAATGGTCAGAAACAGGGGCAGGTTGCTCTCTTACCTCGCTACCAGTGCGTTGCACGCGCATCACCATGTTTTGTGTGCACGCATGCTTGATACGTGCGTGTGCCCCCTCATGCGATTTGCTTCCACGCATGTGCAGGAAGCAAAAAACGCTGAAATCTTGCGCAGGGACCCGTGCGTACGATTTTGGTGATTTTTGACAAAAAATTGCCACTATCGCGCACACGCGTCCCCTCGCAAGATTTTGCTTCCGCGCATGCACAGGAAGCAAAAAAGCCCAAAAATTCTGAAAAAAAGATGGCAACGTGCGATGGACCGGTGAAGACGGCACCAGAGGTGTTGCACGCAAATTGCATAATCGGCCAGCCGCTACAGGTGCGGTAGAGTGGACCGCACCGGTAGGAACCCACCACTGGTCAGAAAACACAATGAAAACTTTTTAATTTCACAACATATAGACAGACCTAACCATAATTTCAACTCAGAAACAGTAACTATCCTAGTCCAAAAACGCTAGAGAATTCATAGCAGCCTAGCACTGTGACTAATTGGCCATCAATAGACGCACAAACATAAACAACATCTACATACTGTGCAAAAGAGACCAAAAAACAGACAAAAAGGGAACAAAAAGACCAAACACCTTCCCACCATCAATCAACACCCAGATGAGATAGATTAACACCAAAATTACCGTATTTTTAGGGTATAAGACGCACCGGAGTATAAGACGTACCTTAGTTTTGGGGGAGGAAAACAAAGAAAAAAGACCTCTGCCTCCAAGCAATTTGCCAAACAGCAAACAGCAAACAGCACAGATGATATACACTGTTTGCTGTGTATTTCTGTTCATGTGTGCCTGACCCATAGAAATAGCAAAGAATTGGAGAAATGTACATTATGGCAGTATATTAATGCCAGAAAGTTTTCTTAAATGTAGTCATACTAACTCCTCCCAATTATTTAAGTAGATCTACTCCAAGGTAAGTCAGGATTTAACTCTAATACTAAACAGGACACTGTTACATTTCAGACTATACTTGTACAGAGCTGTTAAAATTAATTAAAATTTCTGGAAGTATACATTATTCTCTATTATTTAAAAGAAGATACAATAGCACTGGGCCTCTTCAGAGCAAGCATTTATTTTAAAAAGCTTCTTTATTTTGTTAAGTTGTCTAGATTTACGGGGTCTCCAACCTTGGCAACTTTAAGACTTGTGGACTTCAGCTCCCAGAATTCCACAGCCAGCAAAGCTAACAAAGCTGGCTGTGGAATTCTGGGAGTTGAAGTCCACAAGTCTTAAAATTGCCAAGGTTGGAGACCCCTGGCTCTAGAACAATAATAAAGTAGTCTTTACAAAATAAGTCTAATAATTTGAACATTCTACAGACATTTATAGTTATTCACTTCTTGCATCCAGTTCAGCAGAAAATAAAAATCTGCGGGTCTCTCCCAGCTATTTGCCTCTTTGCAAGCTAGTTTCACTTTCATTTTAGCACATGGCAAATCAGCTGTAGGTCAGGAAGCTGCTACTGACTTGCTTGGCTTTACAGGCTCTTCCCTCTTTGCTGCAAGCAGGTAAATTGCTGGAAGACAGAGGCCAAAGGGTGGGCGTGGCTGGGTGAGTGGGGCTACATTCGGTATAAGATGCACCCAAGTTTTCACCCTCTTTGGGGGGGTAAAAAGGTGCGTCTTATACTCCAAAAAATACGGTAACTTCAGACCAACACTCAAGAAGTAAACAATACCCCAATCAAGGAACTGCCAAACAAACTAACAGTAAATCTCCTAACCAAAGAATCAGCAAAATCGCCTTTCCACCAATGCTGACAGAGCAAACCATTAATATAAAATGAGAACTAACACACTCGTTACTAGCACTGATGATGTTACCTAGTAACATACCTAGTAATATCTAGGTAACATTATCTACCTAATAAAACATCTGCAAGAAAACAACAAGCTCAGAGAGCACCAAGGACCAAACCTGATCTACAAATATTCTCCTTTATCGGATTGTACTTTATTTATTTATTAAATTTATTTGCCGATCACTTATTTGCAATGTTTGTAAGGCATACATTGCCACAATTTATCATAATCTTAAATGAGTAAGTTTATGCATCATTTGATACATAATTGCAAATTGCAAATAGTATGCAACTTTTAAAGTATAAGGCTGTTTAGACTATGTTGTTATTTCATGGGTCCATAGTGGTTTATATTTAATTATCACAACTTAGCTGTGGAGTTCTTATAGCCTCTGATATTCCTAGGTAATTCACTAGTCCCAAAACTTTAAAACGTTTAATTAAAAAGTTAAAACTCTACTAAAATATGCTGCTTAAGCCAGTGGAAAGTGTAGATAATGATGAGCTAGGAAACTGCCCTGCTGTTTTCGATAACTTTATTAACATAGGAATTTGAGGGCAGAAGTAATTTAAAGTAGACAAAATAAATTAGTGTACCATAAGGATTTGGGTTTAATTTTATACTGCCCATATGTTTGGCTCAGAAGTGGGTTCCTGCCGGAGCTGCCCAATGCGCAGCTCCGGTAGGGAGCAGCGGATTGTGCAACCGCTCTGGAGCCCTCTCTGCCGGTCCATTGCGCGCGTTACCATTTTTTCCTGTGAATTTTTGGCTGATTTTGCTTCTGTGCATGCGCGGAAGCAAAATTGTGCTGAAATCTCACACGTGTGCGCGTCCCCTTGCGAGATTTTGGCGCAATTTTGCTTTCGCGCAGAAGCAGAAGCAAAATTGCGTGGGGGACGCACGCGTGTAGCAAGCACATGAGCGCCCAAAGCGAGCGTGTGCGTGCCCGAAGCGTGGAGATGCGCCTTACCGGCACCGGTAAGGCAGCAACCCGCCGCTGGTTTGGCTTCTTGAATCTAGCAGTTCATTTCACATTTCTCTGTATTTCCTGTATTATATATTTCTTCTTAGGAATGACTACAAGTAGTCCTTGACTTACGACCACAATTGAGCCCAAAATTTTTGTGGTTAAGTGAGTTTTTGCCCCATTTTACGACCTTTCTTGTCTCAGTTGTTAAGTGAATCACTGCAGTTGGTAAGGTAATAACCCGGTTGTTAAGTAAATCTGGCTTCCCCATTGACTTTGCTTGTAAGAAGGTCGCAAAAGGTGATCACATGACCTTGGGCCAGTAACGGTCATAAATATGAACCAGTTGCCAAGCATCTGAGTTTTGATCATATGGTCATGGGGATGCTGCAAAAGGTGTAACTGTGAAAATGGCCATAAGTCAGTTTTGTCAGGGCCATTGTAACTTTGAATAGTCACTAAATCAGGGGTCCCCAACCTTGGCAACTTTAGGACTTGTGGACTTCAACTCCAGGAATTCCTCAGACAGCAAAGCTGGGAACTCTGGGAGTTGAAGTCCACAAGTCTTAAAGTTGCCAAGTTTGGAGACCCCTGCACTAAATGAACTGTTGTTAAGTTGAGGACTTCTTTGGAGTAGCCTCAGGCGCAGGAATTCTGGGAGTTGAAGCCCACAAGTCGTAAAGTCATAGTTGCCCATCCCTGCTCTACAAGCTATTTTGTCCACAAGCTGCTTTCTTGCTTTGTCTTCTCTTTTTAAAAAGTTGGAGTTTGATATTTTCCTGAACAGTGACTTTATTTTTTAAGGGAGAAAATAAACATAATAGGACTTCTTCTGTGGAACACGAGAGACTTAACAGAAGTTCAGTATCTCAGGAATCAATCAATAATATTGAGTCATCAATCCTCCTTGCAGCTCCAAAGGTTTTCTATTCATTTATGTTTCTGTTACAATAACATTTGTCCTATGTAAAAGGCTTTAAGGGTACACAGTGACTCAGTGGCTAAGACGCTAAGCTTGTCGATCAGAAAGGTCGGCAGTTCGGCAGTTCGAATCCCTAGCACCACGTAACAGAGTGAGCTCCTGTTTCTTGGCCCAGCTTCTGCTAACCTAGCAGTTTGAAAGCATGTAAAAATGCAAGTAGAAAAATAGGGACCACCATTGGTGGGAAGGTAACAGCGTTCCATGCGCCTTTGGTGTTTAGTCATGCTGGCCACATGGCCACGGAATCGTCATCAGACAGCGCTGGCTCTTCGGCTTAGAAACTGAGATGAGCACCGCTCCCTAGAGTCGGGAATGACTAACACGTATGTGCGAGGGGAACCTTTACCTTTACCTTTAAAGGGCTTTTTCAGAATGAAAGTTGAATTGAGATATACTAAATATTTGTTTGTAATTCAAAGTTGTGGTCTTTCCTAAGATGTGCCACTCTGTAAATCTAGATGGGAAGAAAGTTTCTACAGGTAGACTTCCAGGGGTGGACACGTTTGTTCATATTGGCAAAAGTTGGCAACTTTAAAGTTCATTAGTAGACTAGTGCCAGTATGATTGTATAAGATAATTTCAGCAGGTAGCTTCATTTCTTTAAAGTGTTAAATTATGTTTATAAATTAATGTTTTTTAAAAACTAAGGAAATATTTTGTCAGATCTGTCTCTCTGTCTGCCTGCCTGCCTACCTATCTGCCTACCTACCTTGTCTGTCTTTCCGTCCATCCATCCATCCATCCATCCATCCATCCATCCATCCATCCATCCATCCATCCATCCATCCATCCATCTATCTATCTATCTATCATCTCCTACCTACCTACCTACATCTATCTATCTATCTACGTATCTACCTACCTACCTACCTACCTACCTATCTACCTATCTATCTATCTATCTATCTATCTATCTATCTATCTATCTATCTATCTATCTATCTATCTATCTATCATCTATCTATCTATCATCTGCTACTAATTGGCTCTGGTTTGATGTTTTGTATAGGACTTCAGAAATGAATCTAAAGAAGAACTTGTTGATGAGCCCCTCTTGGAAGAGCTTGTTGATGAGCCAAACTTGGATTTGGGCAGACAGTTTCAACTTATGCAGAGCGAAACAGACGTTGATCAGGAATCCTGGGAAATGCATGAGATTTTGAAGCCTATGGAAGAACAGCTTGGTGAAGAACGAGAGATGTTAGTGGATGAAGTGGATGATATGGATCAAGATTACAAAAGAGGTCCGTCAGTAAATATGAGGGAAATACCTTCATCTCCTGTGGTGGACTTTGAAACTGAAGGACATTGGGTTGAAGAATTAGACTGTACTAAAATGGTAGAACTGAATCCTGCAAACGATCTTAATACTGAAGAGGTATTTACTGATATATATGTATGTAAAGTAAAGAATAAATGAATGGTATTGGGGTGTCATATATTCAGTGCAATTTTTACTATTCTCTTAATTATAGTGCTTTAAAATTCAATATCTAAATAGTCTGAAGATCTTAAGGATATTCAGGTGCTTTCTCTAGATACCGTTAGCATAATACTTAAAGAATTCATAACAGATTTTGGAAAGCAAGGTTTAATTAATGACATGTCAGTTTTTAAAACCCAGCTTCTGTTAAACTCATCTTTGTTTCTGGTAGCATACAGCTAAGCTAATGACTTTCAATTCTGAATTGCCTTTATTTTTCTACTACTGAAGAATGAAGAAAAGAGTACTAATAATTCACTATTCCATGGTGTTTCAGTGGAGTACAGCCAAGAAAATCCTATGTTGGATGGTAAGTGAAATGAGCAAGTATTCAGAATAAATAAATATATTTCTGAGCCAAAATTATCTATGAAACATCAAGACTTAGCGGGAGTTTAGTAGCTGAAAAGGGGTAAATGTGAGTCTCAAAAGATACCTAGAACATTTCAGATTTGGGTGTAATAGATGTATAAGGATATGTCATTGTAGAGATAACCTGAATCTGCGTAAGTCCCAATTGACAATCTATTACATGGCCAGAGACAGCTTACCCCCAAATTATAGTTACCTATAAGACAAAACTGATTGAAGTTGTTCTATGAAGTTTTAAAGGTCTTATATGTCTAATACCAACACCTTCAAACTGTGGAGAACAGTGATGTCTGCACTGCTTGTAGCATCTAGAACAGTGTCAAGAACAGATTGACAAGTAGTAAAAAGTATATCTTGAGGCTACCAGTGTATGAAAACATAGATATTCACATATCTATATATCTATATCCATATTGAAATCTACTGTATATTAGATAACCTATCTAAGAACAAGTTTATGCAGGGGGGGGGGGCGGAAAGAATCACAAATATTCCCAAATATTACAACTGTTCAAGAAGGACTGGGGGCTGGAAGTACTATCCCATCCAGTTCCCTTCATTTTAGAACAAGAAAATATTCAGCCACAATGGTTCTGTTTACTAATATTTAGCTTCAGCTTACCACCATTTTGTTTTGTTTATTATGCCAGTTGTTTAGCATACATTTCTGAAGTTAGATTGTGTGTGCAGTTCTCATTCTATACACATCACCAAATCAATTATTTTAAGAATATTGAATTCTTGGTATAATGCAAGAAGTATTAGAATTTGAAGGTTTTCTGCCTATCTTTTTGTGCTTTCTCTTGGAAAGTCTATAGGGGAGATGTACCTTGAATTTAATTGAAGACAAGTGCTGTTCTTATCACAATGGACGGCCTGATTTTCTATGACTGGAGGATAGAGGAGAGCTTTTTCAAGTGAACACTGTTCCCTTTCAAACCACTTAATTGAATGTGCAAAGGCAGGCTGTATGTCTAGTCCCATTCTCTTCTCATTTCAATCCCTCATAAATGCCTGAAAAAAGCTTATTATCATTGAGAACCGAATAGTCCTTTTAGAACAGGTTGTCTATGATGACTCTTAGTCTTAAATAAGTGCATCTGAGAGCAGAGAATAATAACAAATCTCTTCTTCTAAGGTATTGCAAACCAAGGTGACCCTAAAGAAGATCTATGCATGATAGATGTTGTTGTTGATCATGAGAAATACAAAATAAAAAATGAAGATATTGATCCTTCCAGTTCCCAAGATTCTGCCCTATATAGGGCAGTGCTGTCCAGGTATGAAGTGATGCTTGGTAATTTTGACTTATCTAAAAAGAAATAAGAGGAAGAACTGTTTTCTCTTACTTATTATGAGAAATCAGCAATGAGTTGTCAATAATTAGAGTTTTAATACATTATCCAACTCACTAAATAGCTATTGGAGGCAAAGGTAGGTATATTAATCTATTAGGGTCAAAGGTGTTACAAGATAAAGTAGAGTTCTTTCAAGTTAAGCCCAAATCCATGTTGCTGTCTTGACCAAAATATGAAAGTGGTTTGCCATTATTTTTACCAGGATTTTTTAAAAACTTGTAAGTCTATAGCCTTGGGATGTTCCACTGCTTTCTCATCTAAATACCAATAGGCTATCACTGTATAACTTTTTTTAACATCATGCAACATTGGCTAGATCAGCGTTTTTCAACCTTAGCAACTTTAGGACATGTGGGCTTCAACTCCCAGAATTCTCTAGCCTACATGAGAACCTTCAATTAATTCAATTTTTCTTTTACTTTTTATAGCTAATGATAGTAGTGATTATCATGATGATAGAATCTTGCCTTGCTACACACTGAAACATATCAACTTCACTTAATTACCTTCCTTTCTATAGAGATAGTGTGTATACTTAATTAAGAGGACAATTGCAGAGTATTTGTCTTTAATAAAGAGTTGGAAATGGTCCATTTTCATTAACGTTTATAGAAAGGCAGAGAAGCCTGAGGATTCTGGGGAATGTGTAATTTTGTTAATTACAAAGGATGGGACACATGTATATAAATGTTGTATATTGTATCCATTTTCTTTAGTGAATTGCCTGAAAGAGAAGAAGGCGAAGGAGAAGAAACTCCAATTTTCAGTCACTGGGGACCCCCGCAAATGTATGTTGATAAATATTTCAGTATTTCTTTTGCCTTAATAATAATTTGAGGTGTTGATCATTAAGTATAGGAGAAGAGAAGCAACGCGCCTCTCTTGCTGGAGGCACTTTGCTTAATTATTGGGTATGTTACACCATCTGGGAAGAGTAGTGTGACAATAGTTCCTTGTAGTATGCTAAAGGCAGAATTAATATTTATCAGGTGTTCTGCCAAATGATCTTATATCAGTTCCATTGATTTTTACATAATTTCTTGTAAGGCTGTGTGCAAAATGGAAAGTGTTTTTATTTCAGCTTTGAAACACTCATACAGTGTTTGGGATTGGGAAATTTGGAATATTTTAGTTGTTTCCGAAAACAGCGAAAGTCAGTGAAAACAAAATCTGGAAGGTTCTTACAGGGTGAATTGATTCAGCTAACCCATCTTTTCCTTCCTTTATATGATCTGGATACTGGCGCACCTCCTGATTTTCCAAGTAGCTTCCTTTCTTTACTTCTTCTTAGTCCTTATTTGGAGTCAAGTAAATAGGTAGCAGCTAAAGGGAGGTAGGAAGAGGGAGGTGCTAATGAAGAATGGTTGGATAGGCGATGCTTGAACCCAAACACAATGGAAGGGACAGGGAACCAGCCAGCCCATCCCTGATTTTCCCAGCCTCTTTCTTTCTCTACCTTGATTTTAGGTCTAGCATACCTGCCTCGCCCACTGACCTCCAATCTTCCCTGAGCTACCCAGTCTCCATAGCTTTTTTCTATTCTTCTCCAAACACATCTGTCTGAATCATGGGCGTTGCTCTCGTCAGATAGCCATACCTGTAGTGGGAATTCAATCTGGGCAGTCTGCTTGTAAGGCAGAAGTTTAACCTCTAGGCCACAAGGTTCTCTTCCCTATCAGCTCTTCACCAGGAAAGGGTTATATATGTTTATTCTGTCGAGTCATCCTGGTGTATGGAAGGAAACATCACAGCTTCCTTTTGCCTTTCGGCCCCTCCTGGAAGAATATATATATTTTTGCATATGTATTCTATTAGCTGACTTGCATGATATGCATTGGTTCTTATTAGCAGCTCTTTCAATTAAGAAAATTATATGCCTTAAAAAAAGAAATGCTTAACTTCAAGTACTTTCTAGTAAAGTCCAAGAGCTGTAACTCTTGCTGCAAAAATATTAGTAAAGTTGAGGTTATTTCTTCATAAACAGCTTGTAGAATGCTATTTCCTTTTATTTTATTATCACATTAAATCTTATAAACAAATATAATATGATATGATTTGAAACCGAAAAGGAATAATTAAGGAAGCTAACTGTATTTATCCAGTCATTCTAATGTGATTTTCCTGACTGTACAGAGAATTGATGCATTAATATAACACAGATAATAAGCATCACTCTTTTTCACAACAGTACAGTTCACATATGAAAATGGCATGTTTCATTTTAAAAGGGATAGATTTCATGGGGCTGAGTGACATTTGGTGTTCAGTGACGGTATTTATTAATGTATCAAGGGCCATGGACTACAGTGAAGAAAATTAACATTAAAAGCAGGCAGAGAGATCAGATGTTATGACTTATTTTTATTTTCCTGAAACTTAAAAGGGATTGCATTTTAAAATAGAATTAATTCAGGGAAGACTGAAACGAAGGACCCAGGTATCATGCAATCTGCAGCCGTGGTCCACTCACATTGTGGTCTACCTTACAACAAACCAGAAGCTTTGGGTTTCTATAAGGTCACAGATTTTAGCAAAAATCATGAAGCTCCAACTTCTTGTATTCAGAGCATTCTTTCTCCATACAGAATTGAAATTTTTCGGGAGCCCCATGTTCCTCTTGGCATCAGTATTGTTGGTGGACATACAGTTATAAAACGCCTGAAGAATGGAGAAGAGCTTAAAGGAATATTTATCAAGCAGGTTTTGGAAGGCAGCCCAGCAGGAAAAACAAAGGCTCTCAAAACAGGAGATAAAATACTTGAAGTAAGTTCAGAGTTCTTAAAAAGTCTGCATGTAGCTGTCTGCATCTGCCTGCTTGAACAGGCTCAATTTTTAGAGAGATTCTATTGACTACAAATTATAGATTTAGTAAATAGTAAATATTTACTGGCTAACTTTAGCTGCTTATCTTATGTGTGAATACAAAATAATGATAATGTAAGATGTAATTGTGGTATTTGAATTTATCTGGTTTTTTTGTTTCTTTGTTTTTTGAGTGGGCTGGCCCTTATACTCTATGGAGAACTGCAAATGTCGTTTATCTACATGAGAAGAGATTAATAAGTCCTACTAGAAACACATGCATAAATAAAGAATTTTTATTTTTGACTTATTGATGACAAGGAGACTAGAAAATGAGCTCACTATTCATGGGGAATTTCTCTTTGGGGATCTTGTAATGGAAGGCTTCCTGAAAAATAGCCTATTTCCCATCAGTTATCAGATGGGAAATAGATTTCTCTGTGGAGTGGTGTAGTCAAGAGGAGAGCATCTTAAAGCCAAAACAGTCAGAGAATAACAGGAAATGGTACTGCTGTCAAAACGCATGCAATATTAGGAAACCAAATATGCATGAACATAAAGCGAAACGATCAGCTTCAAATAGAAGTTTATTAAGCTCACTAAGGAAAATAAATTCAGCGTACTGTTTAATATGGCCTTGAGTTGAATGAATAAACCCAGTGTTATTTTTTTTTAAAGTCCAAGAATTTGATTTTTTAAAAAATGTTTAATTTTTTTATTGATCTAATTGAAGTATTTCTAAATGTCTTTGCTATTGATTGGATATTATGTTGATGCTGTGGGTAACATTTTAATTATGGGACTGTATCTGTTATATTAGCAAAGTTCTTTTGGGGTTTTTATCCAGGTCTTTCAGCTGACCAAGATCTTTTTTCTAGAATTTGGAACAGAAGAAGTAAATCTAAATGAGCTCATTTCTCTGCAGGTATCTGGAACAGACCTACAGAATGCTACTCATGAAGAAGCTGTGGAAGCTATCAAAAATGCAGGCAACCCCATTGTTTTTGTGGTGCAAAGCCTGTCAACTCTTCCAAGGGTAAGTTATCTCCATTTATTTACTTTCTAAAATTTAATTTTGATGGAGAATGGATTCCAAAGTGGGAGAAAAAAAAGAAGGTGGGCATCAGTCTGAATCTAGACAACTTTATTTCTTAGAAATAGTTTTTTGTTTGCTTCCTTTTCATTTTTCTCTTTCTCTTCATTTTGAGTCATTCACTCAATTTTTTTTTCTGTTAGGATCCATCCACTCATTCATTCACATTTGTATTTTGTAGATAGTTTCAGTAATAAACCCCAAGAAAAAGAAAGGCGACAAAGATGAGGACACAGAAGAAACTGAAAAGGTAAGTGAAGTCTCTCGCTTTCCAAAACCAGATTCATAAAATAAGTCATCATTTTAAAACAATCCAAGATTTATTTAAATGGAAGAAGGCAAATAATATTTGAACTTACAAAGTAGACATCTTTCTGACATGTTTTGAAAAGATGAATAAAATTTCTAATTGCCCTTGATCTTTATTACTGTTTATGCTATTATATGTAAACGTTGAATAACATTAGAAGCAATAGGAACAACCGTAACAAAGAGGAAATAGGTCACCTGTGAGTGAACTAAAAATAATAAAGAATTCCAAAGCCAACAGGTATCTATTTAGAAGTGCCAATTAGTTCATTGAGGCTTGTTCCCTTGTTAAGTGGGTTAGAATGAAATAAACCTCTTTGTAAAGGATTTTCTAGAAATACTCCACTTCTAAAGTAGATATAATCTAAATGTTCTAGAGTGGTCCAATCTGGAAACGGGTCTATGCTAAACTTTCCTAATCATTCACATTAGCAAAGTAAAAACATATCGTTGTGTTTTTGTAATAAAGTTTTTATTCAGAATTTTAATTACAATAGTAAAAACTAATACAAACTATACTTAGAGAAAGCTGAATGAAAAGAAAGAATAGATAGTATATAAGGAAAAAAGAAAAAGAAAATATAATAAAAACAGAAAAGAAAAATATATATAAAATATATATGTCATAAAATAAAATATATAAAAAAGTGATTTCCAACTTTCATCACAATAATAAACAAATTTAATAATGCTTCATTGTCCTTTAAGGTTAAACAGATATCTCTTCCTCCATATCCCGTCCATTATCTACAAGCAAAACTATAAAACATCTACTTTTCAATCCTGTTGTCAGCAAAAGTCAGGCGTGAAAGACCAGGTCTACACATGAAGATTTAATTAAACTGATTTATTGCTAATAAAACCCTATGCATAGGAATCTTCTCAACTAATTGTTGGCACGTGCTTAGAGTTAGATAAGGGTCAATGGCACTCAAGGGGAGTGGGACTTAGTTATCTTATGGCTACTTAGGGATTCTAAGGGATTTACTCTGCCAGCCCTTCTCCTACAAAAAAGTCCATGAAAAGTTGTCAGAACATTGCTAAATAAATAAATAAATACCATTTTAATTTTGATCAAATAAACCAATTTTATATTTTTTCTGTTACTTCTAAAAATCTTTGATTCAATCAAATATTGTCACGTGATTTTATTTCTCTTCAACTCTTTTTTATCCCATTGCACAGATTTCTTTAAGGCTTTAACAAACTTCTTTTGTAAAAGAAAAAAAATTGCAGGTCATTCTCTTGATATATCATTTATATTTCCATTTTACTTTTAAAAACTTCAGCCAGTTCCTTTTGTATGTCCAGTAAAGCGTCCTTTTCCAAATCATTCTCTTGGCCTGTATTTGTAGTTGTAGATTCTGTACTTTATCTTGTCAGATAAAATTTGTTATCCAAATGTCAATCCTTTATTAACATATTTTAGACACAACCTATCCATAGAAACAGACACCTTTAGTGATAGTGCTGATATTGAAGTTACTAACTTCCAGCTCCATTCTTCAAAAATCTCTTTTAATATTTATGATATTATAACATTTTTGTCATTTTTAAAGTCCTAGTATTAACGAAATCATATATGCTTTTTTCCCTACTGCTTAAAATCTTTACTCGCCTCTAGTGTCCAGTTTCTAAAATGATCACTTTTGTCATGACTTGCAACAAGCAGAATAGCAAGAAGTCCTTCAAGAAATTATTTTTATAGTTAGTTCCAAAATCTTACAGTCAAAGTCAATATTCCAAATTTATCTTGATCTTTAATCCATTTGTAACTTTCTTAGATCAAAATCTGATTTAGCTTTTACTGCTTATTTCATATTCCTTAAATTCTTAAGCTTGTAATTAATATTTTGTTCAGAGCTGAAGAACTCACCCAATGAAGACTTTTCAAATTTGTCATTCTGAAGAATGCTAATAGCTTCACAATAGTTAATGGGCAATTTCTGAAAGTGATTAAAAAGTGAGGTTTCCAAACTTAGTGTCTTTAAAAGGCTCCACTGAGGTTTTGAGCAAAGTGGCTGATCTCATCGTCTCCCAACAGTCAAACTCATGGAAAACTGATGTCCTATGTCTCCTTGCAAGGAGCAGCCATCCAGATCACATGTGGGTGATCTCCTGTCTTCTCTTTATCCAGAGAAGTTGCCAGGAACCAGTCTACTCACAAGTTCCTTGATCTTTGCCGCAATCATTGGGTCTGCTTTTGCAGAACAATCCATCTTCAATTCGCCAAACCTCCCCTGAAAGTCCCAAATTGTGAGGTAACGTGACTCAAGATATAATTGATTGATTGTTGATAGATAATCACTTTTCTTCAACAAGGCTAGGATCTCTCTTTACTCTCCATAAGAAAATTAATGTAGGCTAGGATGAACCTTTAGAGCTCTTGGTTTTCCTTAAAAAATATGGAAATCATTACTTTCATGGTGTGTGAAACGAAAAGTCTGGATGAATGTGTCTAGCTTTGTATGACTAATTGGGAGCAGGGATGATTTAAACAGTCACATTTCATTTTTCCGCCCTCTCTTTTCTGTATTTTTAATCATCTTGCCTGCTACAGTGTTCTTGGGGATTTGAGAGCTTGCATACTAGTTTATAAATCTTGAGCTGTATTAATAAATGTATTGCCGTAATATAGATTGGATGATCTCTCCTTTTCCAAGCTTTTTTTTTTAAAAAGATAGTTTGAATAGTCCAAACTTGGTCGAAATGATTGGAAAACCATTTCTGATTTTTAAACCAGTGCACATTAATGGATGAAAATAAATAACATGTTTGAAATTGCTAGTATCCAACTGGTAGTCCTTGACTTACAACAATAATTGAGCCCACAATTTCTGTTACTAAGACAGTTGTTAAGTGAGTTTTGCCTTACTTGACAATCTTTCCGGCCACTGTTGTTGAATGAATCACTGCAATTGTTAAGTTAGTAACATGGTTGTTAAATGAATTTGGCTTCCCCATTGACTTTGCTTGTCAGAAGGTCTCAAAAGATGGTCACATGACCCTGGGACAATGCAACCACCATAAATATGAGCCACTTGCCAAGCATCCAAATTTAGATCACATGGAGATGCTGCAATGGTTGTTAGCAGGGGCGGGTTGCTCACTTACCAATACCGGTACGCTGCGCGTGCATATCCATGTTTTGTGTGTGTGCGCGTTCACTATGCACACACGTCCCCTTGCGCAATTTTGCTTCCATGCATGTGCGGAAGCAAAATCTCGCTGAAAATCTCACGAGGGGATGTGCGTGTGCGATTTCAGTGAGGTTTTGCTTCTGCACATGTGCAGAAGCAAAATCTCGCCGAAATCTCGCATGCGTGTGCCTCCCCTCGCAAGATTTTGGCAAGATTTTGCTTCCGCACATGCGCAGAAGCAAAAAAGCCCAAAAATTCTTTTAAAAAGATGGCGATGCGCACGACGGACCGCCGAAGATGGCACCGGAGCGGTCGCGTGCAAATAGCACCATCTGCTGGCTGCTACCACAACGGCAGAATGGACTGTACTGGTAGGAACCCACCACTGGTTGTAAGTGTGGAAATGATCATAAGTCCCTTTTTTTGAGTGCCATTGTAACTTCAGTCACTAAACAAATGGATGTAAGTTGAGGACTACCTGTATTTAAAGGAGCTACTCTTCAGCAGAGAGCATTTTATCTTTCACATTTCTGGCAGTAGGATCAACAGCAGTATTTTTCCACTCTAGGTTTCTGTGAGGTCAACCATAAAGTTTCCCATTGATGACTTTGCCTCCAAACTGTAGTTTGCTGCAAGCAAAATGGGCAATACAATACATTTTACGAGGACGGACCTTTAGTAGCGTAATGCAGCTTTTTTTTTTTAATCTATATGTTTACGCCTAGAGAAACAGAGTACCATTCTTCCAAGACTTTTGAGGAGCTATTTTTTGAGAATATGAAAATCTTGCTCTCTGTACCTCCTACAGAAAGAAAGCTTGGAGGAACCAGGGAGTCCGACAATACCTGCTACTTACCCAGAACGGCAGGTTGGAAAGTTGAGGCAAAAGTGCTAGGCAACAAGGAAACAATCCTTACCTGGCTATCCTCCATTCAAAAACCTGACAAATATAAATCTGGGCATCGGCTTCTTTTCTAATTTTTGTTTTCTAGTGTTTGTGTTACTCCATTTGAACGACCTTGAACTGCCTTCTGATCATGTTCTTTGAAACTATGTTTGCAAATAATTCAGCCACTCTAATAGCAAGACAGCTTTGATTATGCAAATCTACTGACTGTACCTTAATCCCTCGCATGATTTTCATTTGGGTAGCTCCAATTGACTTTTAAGAACCTTCCTCCTCCTCTAATCCATTCTTCTCAAGATGTTTATCCAGATGACCTAGAGGAGCCAAGGAAAAGTATTCTTACACTTCTCTGATTTTTCTCTCTTTAGAATTGTAGCTTTTTATCTGCCAGACATATTTGTGAGTTGATTGCAGGTAGTCTTTAACTTACAACCACAATTGAGCTCAAAATTCCGGTTGCTAAGCGAGACAGTTGTTTAGTGTGTTTTCCCCCATTTTAAGACCTGTTCTTGCATCAGTGCAATTGTTAAGGTACTAACATGGTTGTAAAGTGAATCTGGCTTCCCCATTGACTTATCAGAAGGTCATGAAAGACGATCACTTGACTCTGGGACACTGTAACCATCATAAATACGAGCCAGTTGCCAAGTGGCTGAGTTTTGATCACATGACCATGGGGATACTGTAATGGTCCTAAGCATGAAAAATGGTCATAAATTACATTTTTCAGTGTCATTGTACTTCGGAGCGGTCACTAAACAAAAGGTTGTAACTGTACTATTCTTAAATGCTAGAAGTTGGCGCTCAACGATTACTGCCTGTGGAAAGGTTTATCTCGAGACTTTGTTTGATGCCTCTTGTAAGAGAAGTTCCCTTTTTGGAATGACTCAGCGGTTAAAGATGCTGAGCTTGTCAGTTGGAAAGCTGACAGCCCAGTTTTGAGTCCCAAGCGCTGCGCAACAGGATGACCTCCCTTTCCTGCTCTAGCTCCTGCCTATCTAGCAATTCAAAAGCATGCAAATGTGAGTAGATTAATAGGTACCACTTTGGTGGGAAGGTAACGGCATTCCATGTGCCTTTGACGTATATCCATGCTGACCACATGACCATGGAAAATGTTTTTGGACAACACTGACTCCTTCGTCAAGAAATGGAGATGAACACTGAGCAACCCTAGAGTCGGACACAACTGGACAGGGAAACTTTTACCTTAAATGTTTATGTGGATTTCCTCAAGTTCAAGGTATAAGTTTTAAGTTATAGGATGTCCTTTTTCTTCTTCTTTAATACTAATATTGTGGTGTCACTCACAATAAGCTTTTTCTTACATCAGGAAGAGTGTTTAATCACCCTGGAGGTAATTGAGTACACATTTTTGCAGGGAGGTTCTTCCCAAGACACGCATGCACATTCAGCCATTAATGGTATAAACATACCCATGTAGACTGACTCCTGGAGCTGTGCTATTGAAACTGCCTGTATGGGGGCCTCCATGAAGAAATTATTTGTATGTTTGTTGAAGAAATACCACTTGTCACTGAACTGGCTATATATCATGTCTCTGAAATAATGCAGACCACCAGCTAGTTTTAACACCCATTTCATTGGGAAGATAGTACTCAACAGATTTTCCCCCTGTGAATAAAACTCGAATACTGCCCTGCATGAGTCCCTGGGCAGAGATTGTAGTGCTAAATTATGCAGTCTTTTGGCATTCGTAACATGGACAAGTAGTTGTATGGGTAATGGTTTATTTTCTACATGAATGATTCCGTCCCTGGAGTAATAATAGTGCAAATGGGTGTTAAGTTCAAAAGCTAATGGAATACATGACTTCTGGAAATAATGACATCAAATATAAATAGGATGTCATTTCCCCCAACATATTCAAGATAATGTTGGATTTGGTCAGCTGAAGAATGACAAATAGGAAAAATGTCATTAAAAGGATAGTCCAGTACATTATTGTGTAGATATTCTTCAGTTGACCATAGAATTATGTTCTGGGCTGGTTATTTCCATAGAGTAGGGTAAAACTTTGATTATGGATGAGTGAAAGCATAGACAACATTTCCTAGAGAGGAAGCTGAGTCAGAAAAATAATTAATTTTTCCTCTAGACTCTGCAGACTGGATTTAGTGGATTCAGTGGATTTAAACAACACAGCATACTCCAAGAAAGGCAACATAAAACAATCATCTTCATAGCACATATGAAAATAGTATTCAGATAAAGGCTAAAGTGAAAACAAAACAGAGCTGCCTCCAAACTGAGTGGATTGACTCATTGCAGATTAATTTTTATTGTCCTCCATAACAGCTGTTGCCACAGCAAGCAGCAACACAAGGTTGAAGTCAAACAGGGTTAAATCTGGTTAGCATTTAGATGGGAAACCAGAAGGAAATTGAAGTAAAATAACAGCCAAGATGAAATTGGTTGTTAACAGAAAGCTGACTGACTGATTTTGGGCCAATCCCTCTCTTTCAGGCAACCCAACTCACAGGGTTGTTGTTGTGGGGAAAACAGGAGAAGGAAGGATTATCCATGTTGCTGTCTTGGGTTATTTATAAAGTAATAATAACGGGATATAAATAAATAATTACATTAGAATTCAATATGATAGAGATTTTTTAACTTTTATCTTTAGAATCCATTAACCCATTTAATCTGTTGCTTTTTAACTCCTAAACTTAGGTAGGATAATTTGGATAGAGTGCCGATTGGTTTCCTCCGCTACTTAAAGCGTGGAAGCTTGTTTTTGTTCTCTTTATTTTGATGCTACTTTTGTCTTAACAAGATGAAATTTCTTTTATCCTGATTTGCAGTCGCTTTCAGTTTGAACTGCCCTTCCTTTTTATTGCCTATTGCAATTTTTCATTTCATTTCCATCCCACATTCAAAAGGCGTGCTTTTACAATAAATGTCGATGGTTCACATAAGACTGCAACTCCGTATCTGCAAATGTCTTTTTTTTTACTGCTATACTATTACTATAGTAATATAGTATTGTAGAAAAAAAAAATTCTAAAAATGACATGCAAAACCATGGCTCATGACACTCTGCCTTATAAAGCAGCGTTTTTCAAGCCATTTGTGTTGGTCTCGTGACATTTGGCACTCACTGTTTGTTTACTAAAATGCATTTGCCTTTAAGCGATGTGATCGTAGTTGAGCTAATTCAGCCCTCCAGGACAGCTCACAAATGACTGGAGCCTGAGAAACAGATGCTTGGTTGTGTCTACTGGAGTCCTCCAGTTTTCCTTCTTTAGGGTGATATGTACCACTATATGCACCATTATCGAAAATGCCTTTATTTATGCGAGGTAATGAGATTTTATTGTGAGTTTTATGATACATCACTTGTTAACCAGAGGTAATATTGAAAATAGCATAGTCTGTGTTTGATGGAGCTTTATAAGCTGTCTTCTTTTTTCCTAAGTGCCTTGAGAGCTGTAGATTTATTTTATAAAGCATTCTGATCCTTGGTGAAAATTGTATTTTTACATTTATTTTGTCAATTAAGCACTGTATTATCATTGTTGTTTTGGTATAAGGAGACATTAGCATCTTAGTATCCCGTGCTTCTAACGAGCTAATATAAAATCAATCTTTTTTTTTTAATGTGGACAAAAATGTAAGATTTATTCAAAAAAAGCCCAAAGTCTATGAAACTGGAAGCTTCTTTTGAAAACAGTATTTATAAACTACACGAATATATTAGATTCCTTATCAGAACTATCTGAAATTTATAGGCATAATATGAAAGGCTATTTCTTTTTTCTTTTTACAAGAAAAGTGGAATTCCACCACCCATGAAATTGCCACCACCTTACAAAGGAGCAAGACAGTCCAGCTCGGATGATCCAGAAGAGGAAGAGGAGGAAGAGGAAGAGGAAGAAAATGCTTTTACAGAGGGTAAATTATGAAGTATTATTAGACCTGTTGAATTGCTACATTCAGAATTCTTGTTTGGGGCTCTTACCTAAGGAAAAGTTGCTTGTAGTCACCACATTTATAGAATTTATTTTTTTGCCAGAATATGAGAATTTTGAATTCCGATGGGAAAGAATGCTGGAAGAGACTTGAGAAATAAGTGGAAGTACCTCTTCCTACATAGTCCCTTGTTAAATTACCAAAAGATCGAGATAATTATTACAGTTGAATGGGGAAAAAGTTCCTTAATGCCATAATATTTTAGACCCTTTTTTCAGGAAGTGTGGACAAAATTTAGTTAAGATAGAGATCGTGAATATGCCACTTCTCAGTAAATTGTTTAACTATGCATAACCAGCATTGAGGGTAAGTAGTTCTGGAAATACCAAAGTTCTCTGACCATAATCATTTTTTACATGTGAATCATTTTGAAATTTCATAACTGTATTTTATATATTATGTAAATATGTTACATATAATATTTATATATTCCACACAAATAAGTAAATAAAACATTTCTATAATGTATTTATGAGGGTAATAGTTTCTCCAGCTCATGTGATCACTATTTTTAACCCTCCAGGTTAGCGTACGACAAGCAAAGTCAATGGGAGAAACCAGATTCACTTAACAACAATGTTACTAACTTAACAACAACTGTAGCAAGAAAGGTTGTAAAATGGGACAAAACTCACTTTACAACTGTCTTGCATAGCAACATAAATTTTTGGACTTTGTTGTGGTTGTAAGTTGAGGACTATGAGCAGCGGAGGGTTCCGTTATTTTCGCTACCGGTGCGCATCGCGAGCATGCGCAGAAGTGAACTTGCATTCCATCGGGCGATTTCACTTCCGCGCATGCTTAGGATGACATTACAAGCCGAAACACAGCTGAGGAGCTTCTCAGCTGTGCTTCGGAGGAAGAATAAAGGTCGGTATTGAAACAAGGGTGGGTGGGAGGGCTTTTTTCCAACAGCTCAGGACGCGGAGAAGCTGGAAAAAAGCGCCTGAAAATGACGACATTGCCGGGCTCCTACTGGGCTCCTACACAGCACCGGTAGGAACCCACCACTGACTTTGAGTACATAACAGTATAACAGAGTTGGAAGGGACCTTGGAGATCTTGTAGTCCAACCTTTCTTCTGAACAACTTCCAGTGATAGAGCACCCACAACTCCTGAAAGCAAGCTGTTCCACTGATTAATTTTTCTAATTACATAGTCCTTTATTAAGCTTCCGAAAGATCTGGAGAAGGTTACCAATCTGGATAGCTTTAAAAGGAATTAAATAAACTTAAAGGGCAAACTTTCTCAACCCTTTTCCCTGGAGAAATCCTTGAAATAATTATCAGCTCTCAGGGAACCTCTGCCTAAAAATCTCCAAAAAAATATGAAAATTTCACAATACAGTTTCTGTCTAACCTACACAATCAAAATTTTATAACATTTGCAACAATGACAAAGTGGCTGCTTGGAACTGAGTTGCAGCACATAATAATTCGTATCGATGCAAAGATAAATATTGCTTTTTAAACTTTGGGCACCATAGTTTTGTGTGGTGCACAAAGTTTAAAAAGCAGTGTTTCTCTCTTTGTCTGTTTATTGGTCACAATTTCTCATGGAACCCCTAGCAATCTCTTGCAGAGCCCTTGTGTAATTGAGAAGGCTGGTCATTGAGGATTAAACTGCAGTAAGTGCTAGTAATGGTTGTATAATATTTCCAGTATCAAAAGCAGCATGTCTCTAATACAAGAGAATATTTGTAGGTCAGGGTAAACTGTGGAGTTCTTGGTGCTTGAGCTTGGTTGTTTTCTTGCAGATGTTTCTTTACCCAACTAGGTAACATTATCAGCGCCCTGATATGTACTGATCATATGTATTGGATAGTGAAACATCTGCAAGAAAACAGTGTTCAGAGAGCATCAAAGACCCCAAAACATGTATCTGAATATCACTTGCTTGTGTGTACTAGAGAGGAGTGATTCTGTTTGCCTTTAAGTAAAGTTCTTTAAGGCACATGTTTACTCTTCATAGTTTATGAATCAGTTTGCAAAATAAACAGTCGAAGTCACAAAACAATGAATCTGTTTCTGTTTGCCCTTTTCCCTAATTTTCTGCCCAATTTTAATCGAAAGTTCCTGTTACACAATTAAAACAACAGATTCGTTTCAGGAAAAATGCAAGCCAAATTAATTTGGCAATACCAGCAAAAAGGGTGGCATGGTTTCTTATTGATCACAATGGGAATGCGATGTTGGCTTTTAGTCTGATCCAGCATAGCTCTAAAGTTAAAATGCTGCCTTTCCAATAGATGTCACTGCAGTCATTAACAATGGTGTTAGTTTTTCTTACTGTATCAGAAAGCATTTCAATCCATCAAACAAAATGACAATCAAAGAGCTTTTAATTGGGGTGCTATAACACATCCTTTAATGTTTTTAAATCTTGTTCTGAAATTAGCTTTCCTACATGATATTTCTTAAAAGATAATGGATTGTTGCTATATATCATTATGGGTATCTGGACACATATTTTCTCCTTTGTACAGATTTTAAACTTATCGGTTCAGTACTCAAATACTGAACATGCATTTGAGTGTAAAAAATGTAAGTGTAATAAGGTCTGAGAATGACTGTAACCAGTAATTTTTCTTTGGCTCTGCCAATGCATTGAACAGATGTTGCAGATGTGGCTCTCTGCAGGCATATTACAAAAGATGTGCTTTCTAAAATGGAAAGAATGTTAAGTCTAGTGATTACATATTGACTATTGATACATATCAACTTCCTACTCAGCATTCTTGTGATTTTATTTAACTGCTATATAAAATAAATAATTTTAAATATATTCTCACTGTTTACTGAAAGGGCATTAGATGGATTCGCATCTGCTTGGCAATGATAAGGATTTAGAGCAGACAGTTTTCCTGAAGATATAAACATAATCCCACGCTGCAGCTCTGACTGGAAAACTAAAATATAATACTTAGCCAGCTCTGCTGGACTGGCAAGCACTCACAGATTATTAGAATCAGAAACAAGCATTTATACATACTATATATGTGTGTGTGTGCCTGACTGGATGTTACAAACCATTTATCTGCAATTAAGAGTGGGTCATTAAGAATCAAATCAGCTAGGCTCACAATCAAGAAAAAGGGCAGTGTTGTTTCAAAATGATTTCTGTTTCAGAGGAGGGATGCTAGTTGAATCGTAGTGATTTCCAGCAATGCAACAACAATACAGCAGCACTAGCAACAGCACTGGAGCCTCGGTGGGTCAGAGATGGGAGACCAGGAATTTCTCTAGTTGTGCTTGCAGGCTTGCTGAAGGATGTAACTCTTTGCTTGTGGGCAAGATTGAAATTAATTGCGATCGGTCACATATCATAGTGGAAAGAAAACTGACAGATTGCCCTTAAGGCGAGGGAAATCTCTCAAGCAGGCCCAAGGTCGTCAGAAGAAAGACGGAGCTCCGATTCTCTCTGTGTGTTGTGTGGTGAGGATTGGAGCTGCTCACAGCATTTGAATGTTTGTGCGGAATGCAGATACCTACAATTGTGTTCTAATGCAGCAATGGTGCTAGGGGGATTCCCAGGTATGTATTAAAGCATCCACGAATGCATTCTACTTTTTATTTTTCCCATTGCCTGCATTTAATGATGAGTGAAAATGAAACACGAACTGGATGTGGCATTCTTTCTCCTGTTTGAGTTATTTGCATGTCGGAAGAGTTGCTGGTTAGATGAATTCTGCTTTTAAGAAGGCACCAGCTAAGTTTAAGTTGGAAACCGTTAATGGAATGCACTGAACGGCTGCGAAGCTGACAGCATCAGTTAATTGTTGCGTTTGCTTAAAATAATAGAAGAACTTAATTATTCTTAACGTTATTGGCACGCAGAAACAGATGTGGTTGCCTTACACTAAGTCTCAGAAGGCAAGAGGGAAATGTTTAGCATGTGATAAGAAGCTGCTGTTGAAATTTTGTTCAGCGTTTTTATTCTGTAGGGGCAGCAGAATGTAAGTGTCAAAGGAAAACATGCTCTTCTTCACAAAGAGTGATCATGTTACTGTATTGCTTGCTTGCTGTGAACTGTGATAGAAAATCTGAATGTAAATCAAGTATTGGGGGGAAATTGTATCTGTATGTGTCTGTGTGTATACATTCATACATACATAGAACACTCAAGCTACCAGATCTGGACTGCATTAGTCCAGATGACCAACAGTTGACAGCAAAGAATTACAGTTTTCAATATTTCTTTGCTGCCTTATGGTTTTTTGCTTTTTGATACCCTAATCCAATGCACTCATACATACATACATCAGGAATATGAAGCTGGTGAAAATCTTTAATTATTGATGATAGGGATTGTTTACTTGGCACCTTTATACTTTACATTCTGAGTTAGAAATGTAAAACTTTAAAAGGCTCTGGACAAGTAGGAAATTAGGGCAAAGAATTTTTTAGTGAGTCTACCACTTTATAATGGAAGAAAATTGAATGTCATTTCAGAAACTCATAGTACGATATAACAGATTATGAGATAGGGTGTGTGAACATATATCATATTTGGGAAGGGGTTTATATTATAGTACAATATTGTTATAATATAAAACTGACTTCCATTACTACATGCCATAGGTTGTTTTTAAATTGATATTTAACGCCCAAATAATGCGTTTAGAAATAATAATATCAAACTGCAAATAGAATGCAGTAATACCAGGCTCTAGCCAACAGATGTAACACTGCAAAAGAAGGAAGTGTACTGTCCCTTTCCAATATCATTTTAGATTTATGATTCAAATGTGTGTGTGTGTGTGTGTGTGTGTGTGTGTGTGTGTGTGTGTGTGTGTAAATAATGCAATGGGGAAAGCAGCTTAAAACTAGTGGGAAAGTGTCAGTTGCAGAAAGTGTTAAATATTTGTTCAAAGTTGCAGATAACCATAGCGACTTTATTTGAATGGCACCAAAATTGGGAAGGTGTTGCTACCTTGAGGGAGGGGCTTAGAATGAAGTACCAAGGGTGAGTCAAAACGTAATGCCATTTTCTTTAGGACAGGTATAATTACCAACACAGAAACATGTAGCATACATCAAAATGAAGCTGGTCCTCTGTGGATCACATCCTTACTTCTCAACATAGTCACTGTTTCTCTCAATAGCAATGTTCCACCTTCGAATGAGAGTATGTATCCCTGTCTCGTAAAATTTTGTTGACTGTTCTTTGAGCCACTTCTTCACTGCAGTTTTCACTTCCTCGTCACTGGAATAATGTTTGCCTCTCAAACCCTCTTTCATGGGGCCGAAGAGATGATAGTCTGAAGGCGCTAAATCTGGTGAGTATGGAGGATGCGTTGTTGTCCACCTGAATAAGGCGATTTTCTCCCTTGTCCTGATGCAATGAAGAAGTGGCTCAAAGATAAGGTGACCAGACGTCCCGCTTTTGGCGGGACAGACACACTTTTCAAGCGTGTGTCCCGCGTCCCGCATTCTTTCCAAAAAGTCACGCTTTTTTGGAAAGAATGCCGAAACAGCGGGACGTCTGGTCACCTTAGAAGGGGAAGCACAAAAGAGAGGTACTACCACCGAAATAAAAACCGGAAGCAAGTCGGGCTCTTTGAAAGCAGGGGACAGCATCAGGAAAGGTTTCCCTGACGGAGGTACCAGCGAGTCCTTCGCCTGAGCCGCAGTAATTTCAGCGGGCAGGTCGGCGTCGGTCCTGGCGCTCCTCCTAATTCAGTTCAACCATCTCCCACGACGCCGGCAGTGTCGTTCCGGGTTTGTTTCTAGGTCGTGAGGCAGCCTGGTTGGTGGAGCCCGAGCAAAGCGGAATTTCACCGAGCCGGCTGCCTGCTGGGGGGAGGGGGAAGGGGGGCTGCTCCTCCTCTCCTTTCCCCGCCCCATCCCTAGCCCCGCCCTCGGAGGTGCCGCTGCTGTTGGGATGCGGGTGGAGGGGTGAGGGACGAGGAGCCGTCACCGCTGCCGTCGTCTCCGAAAAAGGGGGTTGAGGCGCTGCTGCGGACTCGGAGCAGCGGTTTGAGCTCACGAGCTGCCCCTCCGGCGGCGCAAACAGCCCTTCCTCGTCCCCCTCCCCTTCCTTCCCCCCATCGCCTCGCTGCCGCCGTTGCCCTGAGGCCGGGCGGCCGACCGGGAGACCGCGTCGCTTGGATGCCTGGAGCTCGCGACAGAGACCTAGCCCCGAGCCCGCCATGGGCTGCTGCGGGAGCGCCGCCTCGCAGGTAAGCTGACGGTTGCCTCCTTTCCCCACCTCCCGCCTCCCGTTCATCGCTTGCCAGCCCAAGCCACTGCCGGCTCCCGAAGGGGAGGCGGGAGGCGAGGAAAGGCCTCCCGCCTCCCCCCCCACCCACCTGGATGCTGACATTTGCGTTGTTTTGCCCTCTGCGCATGCGCAGCGTTCTGCACATGCGCAGAGGGCAAAACTCAAATGGCGGTGCCCAAGCGGGCCCGCCCCCCGTCCTGCTTAAAAAAAAAAATCTGGTCACCTTACTCAAAGAACAGTCAACAAAATTTTATGAGACAGGGATGTATGCTCTCATTCGAAGGTGGAACATTGCTATTGAGAGAAACAGTGACTATGTTGAGAAGTAGGGATGTGATCCACAGAGCACCAGCTTCATTTTGATGTACCATATTTTTTGCAGTATAAGACACACCGGAGTATAAGACGCACCTTAGTTTGGGGGGGAGGAAAATAGGGGGGGGGAAATCTACCTACCAGGTATTCATCTGGCTAGCATCCTTAGTCTGTTCAGCTTCAGCACATTATTTTATCCTCTGGTTAGGGCTGAAAAAGCCTTTTTCAGAGGGAGTAGGAATGAAAACAAGCCTGCTAAGACTTAGGGCAGGAAAAACTGCTTCGGAGGGAGTAGGAATAAAAAAAAATGCTGCAAGCCAGGAAGATCGTTAGCACCACATTAGGGCTGAAAAGCACAGCTTTTTCAGAGGGAGTAGGAATGAAAACAAGCCTGCAAAGACTTAGGGCTGGAAAAAACCTTCGTGGAGGGAATAGGAAGCCGGGAAGATCGTTAGCACCTCGTTAGGTCTGGGGAAAAAAAGGTTCAAAAAAGCTACATTCGAAGTATAAGACGCACCCAAATTTTCAGCCTCTTTTAGGGAGGAAAAAGGTGCGTCTTATACTCCGAAAAATACAGTATGCTACATGTTCTTGTGTTGGTAATTATACCTGTCCTAAAGAAAATGGCATTACTTTTTGACTCACCCTCATAGTTGCAACATTATCCCATAGAGATTTATTCAGGGATATTTTTCTGGAACACTTTTTTTTCTACAGCCCTGAACCCATCTTTCTTTTGCCAGCTTCTCCATCCATACCAAATTGGTTCTAGTTCAAGTTCAAATTGGTTGTTCAGTTCAAGCTTTTGAGAACTACCTTACTGTTAAATAGATGGAAGCTGTCCTAACTGCCTATATATAATTTCTTTCCAACCTTGGATTGCCTTATTATGTTTTGCATACCTTGTTGGAGAGGAAAAAAATAAGGAAGAGAGTATAACTGAATGTGCCTTTATTCTAGAGGGGAACATTTTGGGATGCAACAAGAGACAGATCAAGAGCCTAATCAGCAGATGTTTAATGAGCTGGTGAGACATTGAAACAGTTTGCCTGAAGAATCTGGTGTCTGAATGTGTACTAAAGTGTGTATAACATTTTGATAACTGCATCATTGAGATTCTGTGTAATTCACAGACTTAGTACAGTTAAGGTAGGCCCTGTGGAAGAAGTAAAGATTGTGTCCCTTGGATCCTTTCATCTTCTTCCTCCTCCCACTGTATATTTTTGCCACAGAAAAACTCCCCAGTGAACTGCAAGTGAACATTCTTAGTCTGCCTTTTTCTTCATTTGAGTCCTAACACAAAAAATGTCATAAAATTCCACCGGCTTTCCCAGATGTGGAAGCACTATTACAGGTTTATCTGAGTTGAATGATAATAAATAGCCCAGGGGAAAGGGCATTTTCACAGCTGTAGAAGAGCAAGATTGAACAGGGGATACCAAAGATATAAAACTGCTTTCTGAACTAAAAAACTATTTGCATCAAAAAATAGCAGATTTCATGCTTCTTATTTGATGGTACCATCAATGACTTTGCTTTCCAAAAATTGTGAAAGAAAATGTTCTACGTTCTATATGAAACGCAAAACAAAGTGCAGATTGTATGGTTTCTTCCAATTTATTGGTGATGAACTATGTAACTCTTCTTGTTTTTATATATACTACATCTCTAAATTTCTTAAATTGGAATTTATAATGTGGTTTCAATTAAATAATTCATTTATTTTTTTAAATAGCTGTTTTTGCAATCAGTACTGGCGGTGTATACACCACTTACTTTAAAGACCTAAAGTTGTTTATGATAAAGCTATAATACTTGTACAACAATCTACTAAAAAATAAAGTTAGATTAAACAACTAGGGATGGCCAACATAAAAATTACTGTATAGTACGATATAACATATTCAAGAAGTAAATATCTTTATAAGAATATGAGAGGGTTTTTTAAAAAAAATAAAGTTTCTCATTAGAATTTCTATCAATCTAGCATTGTTGGCTCTGAAAATGCTCAGCTACTTTGGCTCTCTCTTACACATTTTATAAACTAATCGAGGGTTTCCTATTTTGTTAATTGATAGATGCAAAAAAACTTAAGTGCATGTGTTGTTCTGGGTTATTCTAAGATAAGATTGTTCAAGTTATAGGAAAGTTTAATAGTATTTCTGCTTATTTCAACGGAACAAATTTTTTGAATCACAAGTGGTTAAATTGCAGGGTTTTAGTGTGTTCCGTTTAGGTCTTATAAACTATAATCCTTAAATTAAAAGTTCTAACTTCACAGCTCATAATTAGCTTTCTATAAATGAAACTTTTTTAAAAATATAAACTGTTAGATATACAAGAATTGGCCCTCTAATTATCAGTGTAAATCAGATTCTGAGGTGAGTAAATACTGAATTATGAATATGTACTGTCAGATCAAATAGAGTCTAGCAGAGGTGGGATTCTACCGGCTCTAACAGGTTCTCTAGAACCGGTTGTTAACTTACTAAGCAGTTTGGAGAACCAGTTGTTAGAAGAAATCTCCTTTTGTTTTTTTCCACTTTACAGGGTTAATCCTGTAAGGAATTACAACATTCTGGTGTTGTTTCTATAGCCTAATATTTATTGCCCTGCTTACAGAAACTGCCTCTCCTTAACCCTTATTACATTTTTGGAAGTACGCCTAGACTTACTGTCTCCGGAGGATTTTTTTTCTTTGCTAGTACTTTTTTTTAACCTTTGCTTGACTTTCTTAGAGGGAAAGGGTTGTTTTAAGCTTTTTACACTGCTGTTGGGAGGAAATACTCCCCTGTTGGAGTTCTTCCAGCCCAGAGCTGCCAGAAAGAAGCTTTTAATGACAAGGAACTAAGATGAGTGACATTCAGCAAGGCTTCTTGGCTAGCTAGAAAGATTGACATTCAAACATGAGTTTACATACCCTTTCTGACTTTTGGTCTAAAACTGGTTTTTGGTGAAGTTTAATTCTGTGCTTGGTGATGTTTAATCTTGTGTTTATTGATGGGATAATTTTCCCTATTCAGCTTTGTTTGGAATAAAAAATGTTAATCTCTGTTCCTGAAAAGAAGCAGCTTCAGAAATCTGGCTAGTTCCTGTGTCTATTTGTTCTGGTAATCGGTTTAACAAGCAACAGCTACTGTGTTTGCTCCTTTGTTTCATTCTAGTTAGGCTTATCTCAAGAGTTTTTTCTATCTGGGGAGGGAGTCTTCCTTCACTGCTTTAGTGGTTCTTGGCACTGTCCTTTTGGGGTGTAGTTCCAAGAGGCAGGATGCAAGCTTGGCACTGATTTTTTTACTGCATTTCTGGGGGGCATGTGATCTTTTCTTAAATCTGGATGATTTCCTTAGGATATCTTATGAGGTGAGTGAGACCAGCTGGTATCTTTAAGTGGTGCAAATGGATCTAAGGATTGCTTCTCCTGGGTGTGCTCTTTCTGGAGAGCTTAAATGACCTCTCTGCTAAAGGGTTTCACTTTATGAGCAAGAGTTGGCTGCTGATAGTTATCATTGCATTTTAACTATTTTAATTCCTCAAGGTGCTCTGGCACCCTGCCTGATTTGTAACTCCAGCTTGCAGATATTTCTAATCTAATGATTGGTATTTAGGGCAGCTTTTTGCAAGCAAAGAAGCTTTTTGTATTTTTGTACAGGTAATACTTGACTTACAACAGTTCATTTAGTGACCATTCAAAGTTATAATGGCACTGAAAAAAGTGACTTATCACCATTTTTCACACCTACGACCATTGCAGCATCCCCACAGTCACGAGAGGCCAGGCGAAGAGAACCGCCCCTCGACATGAGTGACATCGAGTTGGCCATGCCCACCCAGTCACATGACTACCTGGCCATGCCGGGTGCACATAGGGACTACTCAGAGGGCTGAAAAGGTGATTTTTGACCGGTCCTTACAACTGTCCTCACATTTTACATTTTGCGCCCTATCTTGTCACCGTGGTGAAGAGAAACACCGCAGTTGTGAAATTAGTGACATGGTTGTTAAGAATGCTGCAATGGGCATAAATGTGAGGATGGTCGTAAGTGCGTGGACCGGTCGTAAGTGCAAGGACCGGTCATAATTCAGCCCTCTGAGTAGTCCCTATGCACGTAGCCATGCCCACCCAGTCACATGACCAGCTAGCCATGCCCACCTGGTCACATGACCTGCTAGCTACGCCCACCCACCCAGTCACATGACCATCGAGCCATGCCCCCAAATAAGCCACGCCCACAGAACCAGTTGTTTAAAAAATTGAATCCCATCACTGATTCTGTGTATGTTTCCTTTTATTTCTGCAGATTTGTAAATGATTATCAAGGCAAATGTTTTAACCCATTTACTTCCATTAATTAAGAAATTTAATAATGTTTTATAAATTGGTACGTACTGTATAGTACTGGAAAACATACTCAAAAACTAAATGTTCTTAGCAATATCTCCCTTGACATCTTCCCAAACCTATTTTAACATTTTTATGCATTTTGATAATAAATATGGAAGCTATAACCTCTATGTGTGTGTCTTATATAGACACCTGAATGTGTTCATCAAGAATAAAATGGTGTGTGTTGTCTATGGAGCCAACAGTTGTCTATGGAGATTCTCAGTCATCCAGCTGATGGTTGTCCCAAAGGTGCTTTTTCAAGAGGCAACTGGGATTTCTTGTTTTTCTTTGAAGATGTTTCGCTTCTCATCCAAGAAGCTTCAGTGAGCTGAAGATGCTTCTTGGATGAGAAGCAAAATGTCTACAAAAAAACCCAAGAAAGTCTAGTTGCCTCTTGAAAAAGCACCTTTGTGTAACCAACAGTTGTTTGTTGCCTACCTGTGGTCACACCTCGCTGCCACAATTTATAAGAATATAGATAAAGAGCTGATTAGGGTCCTGAAGGAAATAGTGGAAAACACATTGCCTGCCAGTATATTATTAAATTATTATATTTGTATGCTGCCCATCTCACTGATAAGATGAAATGGAAGTGTTTTGTGACTAGTCTCCATGAAACCATTATGTAAATAAGCACCACCAAAGTAACCATTTGTGATAAAATCCATGATGTATTCCCAAAATTCCAAATAATAATAGCCCCAATACTATGCAGGGGTGAAATCCAGCAGGTTCTGACAGGTTCTGGAGAACCGGTAACGGAAATTTTGAGTAGTTCGGAGAACCGGCAAATACCATCTCTGGCTGGCCCCAGATTGGGGTGGGAATGGAGATTTTGCAGTATCCTTCCCTCTGCAGTGGGGTGGGAATGGAGATTTTGCAGTATCCTTCCCCTGCCATGCCCACCAAGCCACCCCCACCAAGCCACACCACGTCCACCAAGCCACGCCCATAGAACCGGTAGTAAAAAAAAATTTGGATTTCACCACTGCCAATAGGTGGTGTTTTTAAAAAAGATTCTAATCCATGAAGTAAAATCTATGGAAAGAGACATTTTAGTACCTCTTATAGAAAAATAGCATGATAAGGAATGTCTCAGTGAGTTAGGCATTTAAGCATATTACTGATTTAAAAATTAATTGCTGATCTGGAATAAAAACTTTTCAAGGTTTTGGAGATGTTGAACAGATTTTTTTCTTTGATTTTTGTTCTGAGACCTAGGTATTTTACTATTCTAAATGTAAAGAACCATAAGTGGTAGAACATGGATATTTTAAGGCTCAATAAATATTTAGTAACCATCTATTTTATATCCTACTTTTGTTGTGCATGACAATATACTCCTTGGATCAACATCATATTTGTATACCGCCCAGAGTCCCCTGGGAGTTGGGCGGTATACAAATCTATTTAAATAAATAAAAATAATTTAAATAAAATAAATATTAAGCCTGTCCTTTGGAAATTACTATTGTCAATTCAGTAGCTTTTGAAAGTTCTACCAATCTCACAGTTAATATATAAAACCTTAAAATCAGAATCATAGCCTACAGAATTTCATGTTTCTTTTTTCTATAGTTTTTAAGGCTTATTATATCTGGCTGTTCAGAGGAAGGCACATCTTTGTCTTTTTGAGGGAACATTTGGCCAAGTATAAGAACAGTACAGAATTATGTTTTCCTGGTCTCTTCAGAAAAATAATGTTTTGCTAATGAATTAGTGAAATATTATGCACGAAAGAAATACAGTAATTTTGTATAGATCTCTTTATAGGTGAGATCCAACAACACAACTGAACTTCCTCATTCTCTCCTACATCTACATTTCTCGGAAGTGCTGTAGTACATAGTGAATTATAACGATAATGTAAAATGTTTCAAAATGTGATCCTTCCACTCCTGATAAAATACGTTTTGCAAGATTTGTCTGCTAGATATTAAATAACTCCACTACTTCATTGGGGGGGGGGGGAACATTCAGAAGTCTTTGTGTAGAAAAATGAAAGCGCTGTTATTGCCTTGTATAAATGATATGGTCATAAAAGTAGATAATGGAATTCTTTGTGAAAACAAAGGCTAACTCTTTCCCATTATTTAAGTGGCATTTGAATAATTACCTTAACTGCAGGGTAGGGTAGAGAATAGCAAAAATAAGAAGGAAGGATGAACAAAAATGTCTGACATGCATTTGTTCTGATGCTAAATAAATACGACAGTTATCTTCTAAGATGCATGTTAAAGGCCGAGAATCAGTAAAATACTGAAATGTTGGCAAGGTCAGCACACAGAGAAAATATTTGACAAATATACAACCAGTTCAGGATTTATACTAGTGATCTGGGAATTTAAAGGAAATATTGGTCTGCAAATATGTGCATTTATGAGCACTGATAAGAAATGGGGGTTATTGAAGTCAAGAGTTCCTTTAACCTCAGAGTGTGTAATTCTAGTGGAACAAGCATTAATTTTAAGGGAAGAGCTATGTAGTGTAGCTCTATGCAAACACTCTTTACTTCAATAAATTGTAGGACATGTGTCTTTTAGAGGAGGCAATACTGAAGTACAGAATTGAGGGAACCTTTGTCGCGGAATGCATACATATATTCAGTCATCTATTATTTTACTTTAATAAATTACTAAATTAATTGCGGAGGAGGGAATTTCTGGGTTCCTAAAGTGGGCTTCAAGAAATAATGATTTTTAGCAAATTCAAAAAGAGATTAACAAATTAACAAACTAATAGAACCAGAGCACTAAAAGATGTAGTCTTTTATAGCACAGTCATACTCCACTCAGTATCAAGGATGCAGCTGTAGAGGTGGTCAACAGTATTAAGTACCTGGGGGTGCAGATACCGTGTTTCCCCGAAAATAAGACCCTGTCTAATTTTTTTTTTGCACCCTGAAATAAGCGTTTGGCCTTATTGCCATGCACTCAAAAGCCCGATTGGGTTTATTATCAGGGGATGTCTTATTTTGGGGAAAACAGGGTAACTAACAATCTGAACTGGTCTCTCCACATATTATCCTTAGTGAAGTGTGCAAACCAGTGTCTGCATTTCCTACGTCGGATGAGGAAAGCACATTTTTCTCTTTTTGTCCTAGCCACTTTTTACAGAGGCACAATTGAGAGTGTTTTAACAAACTGCATCACTGTTTGGTTTGCTGGCAACAGTGCCTCAGATAGAAAGTCCATACAGAGAGTGATAAGTACAGTTGAGAAGATTATAGGAAGCTTGCTTCCTGTTATTCAAGATACTGCTTATGTGCTTAGAGCTAAAAGCATTGTTAGAGACCCCACACGCCTACTTGACAGTCTGTTTCTGTTGCTCCCCTCTGGGAGGAGGTTTCCAAGTATTTCTAGCAGGACTACTAGATTCTGTAACAGTTTTGTTCCCTATGCCATATGTCTGGTAAACTCACAAGATTCATTTTTCTCGCCATGTACATGTACACATCCAAACTAGACTGTGTTGTTTCTCTGTGTCATATGGGTATATGCATAATTTTGAATTTATTTATTTATTTTGTCACGTGTATATATAGTGCATATTGGAGGTGGTGACCCTTTGAGAGCTGTATGCAATGAAATTTCATTTTCATTTAAATTTCTGTATGCTAATTAGTGTACATTCAAAGTGACAATAAAGTTATTCTAAATTCTAAGTCTGTCTATGTAGCAGACAACAAGACGGTGTGAAATGTTTTTTCTATATGCCTTCCTTAGTAGTGTACATATTGAAATGAAATATTTTATCAGCCTAAGAATAGAATATAGGTAGTCCTCAGCTTACGACCATAATTGAGCCTGATATTTCTGTTGCTAAGCGAAACATTTGTTAAGCAAATTTGCTCCATTTTATGATTTTTCTTGCCACAGTTGTTAAGTGAATCACTGCTGTTGTTAAATTAGTAACACGGTTGTTAAGTGAATTTGGCTTACTCCTTGACTTTGCTTATAAGAAGGCTGCAAAAGGTGATCATGTCATCCCAGGACACTGCAAACGTCATAAATATGAGTCAGTTGCCAAGCGTTCAAATTTCGATCACATGATCATGGGGATGCTACAAAGGTCATAAATGTGAAAAACAATCATAAGTCACTTTTTTCTGTGCCATTGTAATTTTGAACGGTTGCTGAATGAAGTGTTGTAAGTCGAAGACCACCTGTACAAGGATTTTGGTTGCCTATTTTTGGTTGGATCCAACTTTAGCCATCCGTAGAGGTAGCATGCTAACATCAATAGGACTTAAGGAGATTCTAACTATATTTATTTATTTATTTATTTTGTGAGATTTACCGCCTCACAGTGCAAGCACTCTCTAAGTGGTTTACACCAGTAAGCAATGTATATTTATATTGCCCCCAACAATCTGGGTCCTCATTTTACCTACCTCGGAAGGATGGAAGGCTGAGTTAACCTTGAGCCGGTGAGATTGGAACCGCTGACCTGCGGATCAGTGTCAGCTAAAGTGGCCTGCAGTACCTGCCTCTAACCGCTGCGCCACCTCGGCTTCTTATATCTGTCTCCAATCTTATTCTGTCATTTCAATTATATTTCCAATAAGGTGTTCAAAACATTTGTAACTTTCACATGCTTTACACAATCTTCAGGTAGGCGCTGATCAATTTTATTGTGACTTTGCATGTTTTGCATGTTTCTGTGCACATTTGTATATACGAGATAAGGGACACTAAAGGAAAATTATTTACAACAGTAAATTGAGTGAAGAAATGGTCTGAAGCTGACGTTTTTCATTCAATTTGCTTGGGTCCATCCACCACTTTTCCTGAATTAAGAGCTTAAGTGGTGCAGTGGTTAAATGCGGTGACTGCAGGCTGACTGCTAGTTCAGTAGTTCAGCTGTTCAAATCTCACTAGGCTCAAGGTTGACTCAGCCTTCCATCCTTCCGAGGTGGGTAAAATGAGGACCCAGATTGTTGGGGGCAATATGCTGAACTCTGTAAACCGCTTAGAGAGGGCTGTAAAGCACTATGAAGAGGTATATAAGTAAAGTGCTATTGCTATTTATACTTGCTCATTCTGTATGTATATTGCCATTCTTGCATTACCACCATTTCGTCTACACTTTTGAGTTGGACCAAAGGTTTCAATATAGGATTTAGAATTTGGACATACTGTATATATCAGTTTCAGAAATATGCCATAATTTAGTTCTAAGGTTTCTTTGTTTTATATCATGTTATTATTGAGTTTTGCATTACTGCACTTAATCTTTTCACTTAGGAGAAAGGCAGGACATAAATTTTAGCAAGGGGGGAAAAACATTTTTCTACAGTGATGTTAAGTGAAACTTTGGCTTGGTTCCCACATTGTGCTAAACCATACTGAGGTTGTTTATTTTTAGTTCACCTATTAGGGCTTAGTGCAGTATATTAATCAACACAATATTCAACAAAATATGGTTAAAATTCCTGTGTGAGTGTTACATGTGAAGCAGGCCATTAAAACGATTATTTCACTGGGAAAATATCAGATAGTTTGTGCCATATTAGCACAAATGAAAAAAAAAGTGCTAAGTTGCTGCAGAATTAATGATAATTCAGAAGGCAAAAGCATCATTTTGAAATCACAGAGGTCCAGAGCTGCTTTCAAATGGACACAGAGTCCTTGTGCAGTACTTGAGAATTTTTTTAAATCTTTAGCACTATGTTTATACTAGCTCCAATCAAGAATCAGTAGCTTGATATAAAATAACTTCTCGCCAAGCTCTCATGTTATTGTACTACAAATAATTTGACTATAAATGTAGCTAAATCAAAAGTTTTAGTCTTTGGCAATAAGAATAAAAAGCATAACTGGCATATTAATGATTTAAAGATTGAACAAGTTACTCAATATACCTATCTTGGAATTGTTTTTTCCAGCCCAGGTGGTTGGACTCTACACCATCAATACCTCTCTCAAAAGGTCAGAGCTGGGCAAGCCTTGTATCTAAATTAAGTAAACGTATCCAACCAACCTCGATTTTACCAATTCATAAAGTCTTTCAGGCTAAACTTGTTCCAATTATGCTCTATGGGGCCAAAATCTGGGGTCTTTCAGAGGCCCCCATATTGGAGAGAACTCAAAATAATCTGTTAAGGAGGATGCTGGGGGTAAATAATTCCACTTCCGTGGCAGCTGTCAGAGCTGAATTGGGACATTTTTCACTGTATACCTATACAATCACTAGGGCAGTAGCCTATTGGCTAAAAATGACTCAGATGGAAGCCAGTAGACTTCCTAAAATCTGCCTAGAGGAACAGCAGATCTTAAACCCTCAAAGGTATTTTTGGTTAACTCGGTTGTCAGATATATTGAATCGATATGGCATAGGGTTTCCGTTGCGCGACACATTGAAGCAAGTTAAACAACGGATTAAAGATATACATGGGCAAATGGACATGGCAACTTTTTCAACTAATCATTCCCTTAAGCTTCTGATAGCAGTTAAAACAACTTTTACCCTGGAAAAATATTTACTCCTAGAAATGCCATCAGTGGAGAGAGAATTATTTGTCAAGTTTAGATTTGAACTTTTAGATACTAACGTTAAATTCGGCCGGTATCGGAAAATCCCGTATGACGAAAGAACATGTATATGTGGGGCAAACGTTGTCGAGGATACGGCACATATAATATTTGAATGTAGGATGTATGAGGAAGTAAGAAAACAATATCTGTCCCCAATTATAAATAAATTTTCCCACTGGAATGTAAGGCATAAATTAACATTTCTATTGAAGGCAGACTCTCCTCCCCTGGTAAGGGCTATCACTCGCTATCTTAATAGGATGACAGCAATATCAGCCAGCTACATTGAAAAGAATTTTATTGATTGTAAGAAAGATGAGCTGAGTTAGAGACGAGATATTTTATTTGGGTTATCTAGTTTTAGAAATTTAGTTATTGAATTTTGATGTTGTTGAATTTTGATGTTATGTACCATGTATATTTTTGTACGGTTGTTTCTGTACCTGTTTGTTCTGTTTCTTTTTTTCTTTTTTTTTCTTTTTTTGAAAAGGCCTTCGGGCTATTCAATAAATGTATTGTATTTATATAAAATACTGAAGCAAAATACTATTGCTTATTGTCACGATCACCTCTAGAAGTCTTCATAACCCTGATACATTTAAATATTGTAATATTGCATAAATTTATATAAATTTCTTCTTGTAAATGCTTTGTAATAAATTGGAAGGATTTAACATAGTTATTAAGAAAAGTAACAAGTATTTAATCTACGCTTAGCAACATTCAATAAGAAACTGCTTGGAAGTTGAGTGATGGCAACTTGACTAATTTTCATTTTTGTTTGAAATGTTTCGCTCCTTTTCCAGGTAGCTTGAACTTCAGTCAGTTCAATGGGAAAATAGCATAGTTAAGTATTTGTAGATTTATTCATACTTGATTTTGAACTATGTTGTGGATTTAAAATATAGCCAGTTACAGTATATCTTTGAACATTCACTTAAACGTTTACCTATTTCAATTTTTCTTCCCATTCAAAAGCTTTTATTTTACAAAAATGAAATATTACATAGATGCATGATGCTTTTTAGCAATGTCATTCCTGTGGTTTTTTTTTTTAATGTTGGCAGTGCATTTTAACTGTTCATACCATCATCATTTAGTAGGGAAATGGTAGCATAGAAAGTGTTCTGCTTTGTTCAGTATTTATAAATACGAATCCATTTGAAATATGAATATTGACTCATTTATTAGCGGGATGACCAAACAGAATATAAAAAATATTTTATATAATTATAAATTATTATTATTATTATTATTTTAAATTGATACAGTAAACATGTTTGCATTTGGATTTTCCATGAAATAGCAACTTAACTTTTGGGCTCACACTTGAAAGAGGATTTATTTGAAATAGTTAAATATATATCTTGATTAGATATAGTGTTGGCAATACCATAAATAAAGTTTAGGAGAATAATAAAATAGTCACGAAATGGCAAAGACATTGATAAAAACAATAAATTATTTCCCACAATGTCCAGGTCTCCTATAGACAGGACCTGATTTTGTTTCCAGATAGAATAGAAGTAACAGCTAGTTAACAACTTGCATTTTCAGTTTTAAAATATATTCATGATAGAATTTGATTTGAAAGGATATCTTGATTCCACGGACTCAATAGAATACTTGAACTCTAAAGTGAAATGGACATCCTGCCTTGTGGATTTATTGGCTAATTGTTTTAATGGAACAGCATTAAAAATGAGTGGGAGATATTCTGCTAAGGAGTGACATAATACCACAGTATTGTTCACTGCAGTCTTTCAATGTATCTTTGAAATGGCCCTCAAACATGCTGTAACCAGTGTTGACTATATCTTAAGGCTAAGAAATTGTTGCTGTTTCTGTTGATAGGACCTCAGATGATATCAGCTAAAATTAATTGGATTCTTTTTCTGTTTATTAGTTTGAACAATCCCCCTCGCCCTTATTTTTTGAGTGGTACTGCTTGGCGCCATCTTGAGAATGGCTGCTTGACTCCCAAGAACCATCTTTCATAACTATGCTATAGCTCCTGCCTGCACTAACAAAAGCCTCCTGTCTTTAAAGGGATATAATGCATTGCTGCTGTTCTTTCTTCCTTGACTTCCTTTACTTCGTGTTATGTCCAATTGTTTAGTCATATACGAGGCCGAGTGAGGAAAAGCAGAAAGATCACCTGAAGACCATATTCTGGGTTTCTATAAATGGGAAAATGGGTTGCCCATAAGCTGCATAGGAACATATAGCTAAAGTCTCTCTCAAATTGAGCTTAGCTCTTGAGAACTCCATGTCTATTTGATGTTTTTGATGGACAAGTTGTGAGCCAAAAATTGCCATTTACTAGGAATTTTTGTCTGTTTTTAACTCTCCAGTAGACAGAATAGCCCTTGAATTTCTTATTGGTCTCATTTCCAAGTACCAAACAGGTTCAATTCTGCTTAGACCTGCCGACCTCAGTTATGCATAAAGTGGTAGCTTTTTTTTTAAAAGATTCGTTTTACTGCTATTTCCCATACACTGCAGGAGAGCTAGATACAAATTAGCTCCGCTGTTGAACACAGGCCTCATTTAGAAATCACAGAAGCCCAGAGCTGCTTTCAGACAGACGCAGAATCCTTGTGTAGAAGTGCCTTTAGTTTTGTATTTTGAGTGCCTTCTACTATAGCATTATTTGTAATTTTATTTAATAGTTTCTATTCTGTCAGATTGTACTTTACTGTTTCTATAGAAACATTTTTTATTTTAATGTTATTTGCAGATAACATTATTATCTTTTAGATGGAATGGGAGATTAAACTACCGGTAATATGTATAATCTGTATATGGTTTACAGAGAGAGGGAGGGAGGGGGAGAGGGGGGAGGGAGAGAGAGAGAGAGAGAGAGAGAGAGAGAGAGAGAGAGAGAGAGAGAGAGAGAGAGAGAGAGAGAGAGAGAGAGAGAGAGAGAGATGAGCCAAGGTGGTGCAGTGGTTAAAAGCAGCACTGCAACCTACTTCAGTTGATTGCTAGTTCAGCAGTTCAGCTGTTCAAATCTCACCAGGCTCAAGGTTAACTCAGCCTTCCATCCTTCTGAGGTCGGTAAAATGAGGACCCAGATTGTTGGGGGCAATATGCTGAACTCTGTAAACCGCTTAGAGAAGGCTGTAAAGCACTATGAAGTGGTATATAAGTCTAAGTGCTATTGCTATTGCTATGATTGCCCATCTTAAAACACAATTCTTGGTGGCTCTCAGCAATAAAACCCAGAACTATAAAAACCTGGTCCTAGATCAGCGTCCAAGTACACAGGGTTGAATGTATTAGACATTGTTTCCATCAACAGATTATATTTCAAAAGATACCTTTATATTAGAAGATGTAACTTTCCTGTTCTTATTTAGTTGGTGCTTATTATGCCTGATCTAGTTTCAGGATCTTGGCTACTTAGCTTACTTAGTTTCTATATCAAATCTGATACTGAATCTGGCAACATTGCTGATCATTGCTGATTTTCTGCTATGTATTCAAAATGGACTGTGATGTTGTATGTGTGCGCATGCTGTATATATACATATAAATAGAGTAGAGTAGAGTAGAACAGAGTAGAGTAGTGTAGAGTAGAGGAATAGAATAGGAATAGGGATAGGAATAGAATAGAATAGAATAGAATAATAGAATAGAATAGAATAGAATAGAATAGGAATTCTTTATTGGCCAAGTGTGAATGGACACACAAGAAATTTGTCTCCAGTGCATAAGCTCACAGTGTACATATAAACAGCAAGTAATAGGTCATGTCATAAATCATAGTTACAATCATTAATCATAAGTTACAAACAATTGATAAACAATTAATCATAAGAAACCAATAGGGGAAGATAGTAGGAAAGATGAGAAATTATGAGAAGTGAGACAGTGCTGTGGGAATTAAGTGTTCAGCAGAGTATAGCGCTGGGGGGGGGGGATATCTAAATGTCCGGTTGTTTTGGCCTTATAGCAGCGTCCTGAGGGGAGAAGTTGAAATAGATTATGTCCAGGATGTGAGAGGTCTGTAGATATTTTCTCAGACCTCTTTTTGATTCGTGCAGTGTACAAATCCTCAGTGGAAGGCAGACTGGTTGCAATTGTTTTTTTCTGCAGTCCTAACTAGGGGTGGGTTCCTCCCAGTTCAGACCAGTTCACCCGAACCGGTAGCGACCCGCTGGTAACATCATGATGATGTCACGGACCCGGTTTGGTTGGTGCTGGTCCGTGGGCACCGCCATCTTTTTTTTGAATTTTTAAAAAAAAATTAATTTTTTTTTCTTCTGAGCATGCGCAGAAGCCGAGTTTCTGGCACTGTGCATGCAGTCGTCACCTTGTTTTTGGCTTTTAAAAACATTTGATTTTTCAGCACTGTGCATATGCGTGGGAGGAAGCGAACCGGCAGTGAGGTAAGTTAGAACCCGCCCCTGGTCCTAACTATCCGTTGAAGTATCTACCTGTCCTGTTTGGTTGCTGTGCCAGACCAGACAGTTATTGAGGTACAAATGACAGACTCAATAATTCCTCTGTAGAATTGTGTCAGCAGTTTCTAGGGCAATCTGAACTTTCTGAGTTGATGCAGGAAGAACGCTCTTTATTGTGCCTTTTTAATGATGGATTAAATATATATATATTTTTCTTTTGAGAGCCGGCATTGGAATTTCATTTTAATGTGTTTCATTATGCAAACAGAAAAGTGACAATAAAGGTTATCTTATTTATCTTATCTTATTTTATCTTATCTTACATAGGCTGCATGAGATAAAAGTCCTGATTTAATGGGGCTCATACTGGTCCAGATATTTTATTAAGACCTGGCTTGTGGCTCAGTCAATTTACTGGAGCTGTTTCCTTCCTCTGAGGAGTCATTTCTCCAATGAAGTCATGACAGACGCTGATAAAATCATCAGCATGATTTTGTGATCTTATGTCATTCTTTAAATTAATACTGTATATTGCTTATTCTGAATGTTCATTGATGCTCCATCCAAGCAAAACTTGGCAGAAATTCAGGTTGCTTAAAAGTAGCTAGATGCCATGGTATGAAAGTCCCTGTTGAGGTTGCAGCCAAGCAATCTTGTCATCTTTTAAACTGTTTCTCTCCCTCTGTCTTAGAGCTTAGCTTTCTATGGTTGCTAAGTGTGTTGCCTTCTCTTTGAGATCTTCTTGCTTTCCACACTTACCTTGCTTTTAAATTTGTTTCCCTAAAATTGTTTTGGTATTTTTTCTACCCCCCTGGAATTTTTCTTTCTTCAATAACAATAGTGCCTGTTTAACTATGGTTGAACTGATACTTAGAGAATGAGATTTTTATTCATTTTATTTTATTTTTATTTTTTTGTACCTTTCCAATTGAGTTGGTGATCAAAATAGTGAGATAACCTTCCATTGAGATTGATTAAAATAGGCAGGATTCTGCATATGATACCCTTATTTGAGTAAATACGACAAACTGGTTATGTTGCATAGAATATGCTTTCCTATTTGTAGTATATATATTTCTCTCTCTCTCTCTCTCTCTCTCTCTTTTCAGAGAAAATCAGACAAAGATATGCAGAACTTCCTGGAGAATTGCACATTATTGAACTTGAAAAAGATAAGAATGGACTTGGACTCAGCCTTGCAGGCAACAAGGATAGGTCCCACATGAGCATTTTTGTTGTGGGGATTAGTCCAGATGGCCCTGCAGGAAAAGATGGAAGAATGCATATTGGAGATGAACTTTTAGAGGTAATTTTTGATTATATAAGGCTAATCAAATGGTTTTACTGATCATGGTGAAAAACTGTTGTTTAAGAGAACTGTCAACAAAAAATTATGGTGGGAGTTGCTATATGATAGGGAAGTTATAAACAGCTCACCTTCTACTTGTTTCCTTTGTCCAAAAAACAGATCAATCTTTGTCTCAACCTAGACTTCAGAATAATTAAGGTGTTCCTGATGCTTTCAGGCAAGCATGTTATTATCTGAATATGTTGCCCAGTTTTGTGGACTTAGAGACATCTACTTGGAAGTATTCTCTGTCCCTTAAAACAATGTAATTTATATGCGTGGAGTGTAGCAATTCCATTTGGTGAATATCTTTTATTTGGGATATTTATTCTATATACATTTTTCCTTCTATTGGGCTAGTATTAAAAGCTACAGGTGCATTCTGTGCTCAGTTATTTTAGAGTGGTCCATATTAGAACTTATTATTTATTAAATTTATATGTCTCTCGTCTCACTATCAAGCAACTCTGGGTGGTTTACAGTAACAATATAGATAACTGAAAAGTTAAAAATATTAAAACATTAAGCATTAAATTAAAACATTAACATTAACAACAAATTAGATAAAAAGAACAGCCTGTAAACAGGATGGAAGTAGCATCTTATCTAATCTACTAGCCACCTCCAGAATGGGAAGCCACCATCGTGCCCCAAGCCAGTTAACAGAGTCAGGTTTTCAGGCCCTTTCAAAAGGCAAAGAGAATGAGGGCAGATTTTACCTCGGGGGGGGGGGCACAATGCTCCAGAGGACAGGAACTACAGCAGAAAGGGCTCTTTCCCTGGAGCCTGCCAGCTGCAATTCCTCAGTTTATGGGACCCGCAAAATGCCTCTTCTGCTAGAATGAGTGGAGTGGGAGAATCCCATTGAAGTGAGATAGTTCTTCGGGTAGCCTGGATCCATGTCATAAAGGTATTTAAAGGTAATAGGAAACACCTTACTGAAACTTACTTCTGGGTAGTCTTATAAAAACAGTAAACAGTTAGCTAAGTTAGGTTTTGCACAGCTACCTCACGATGTAGCCATTGCAGGCTCAGGAAGCAAGTGTTGCCCGTAGATTTATTTTAAATTCAGACTCAGTGATCAGAGACAGAAACACCTAGCCCAAGAGACCTGTTGTTTTAGTGGAGCTTCAAAAGGCATGTTTACAATAAGAATTGTAGGAAAGCGTACTCTAACTAATCCAAAAAGTACATGGATAAGAACATACAAAACTGCCCTATATCTTGTCAGATTATTCATGGACATAGTCTGTATTCTCAGTGGGCCTCCATTCTTTTACAGCTTTGCTATTTAACTTTCTACCAAACATATTCCTGAATGCGTCTACTGAGCTCTGACCCTTCCATACATTTCAGCAACCTCTTCATTTTTGTACAGATAGGCAAGCTATTATTCACTCTCATTTTCAATTGCTCTTCTGCTATGTGGGGACAATGCTTGTCTGGCAAGCATTAATAAGATAAAAAGGAAGGTTCTTTGAAAGCACTGGATGAAAAAAAGATGGAGGTTTTTTTTTAAGAGCACACTTTTTCCCAACAGAAAAAGAATTCAGACTCAGAAAAACACTCAACGTTTACAGAAATTTCACACTTTAAAATAACTGGCTTTCAGTATAATTTCAACTATGTGACCTGTGGAGCAATCATATAGAACTGTCTTATTCACGTGTATTGTAACCTCCCTGTGGAGCCTCTGCATATGTTGATCATGTCGCCTAAAATTAATGAGATAACGGGAGCTGAAGGAGATCTAATGCATCTTGACAACTATCAGACAGCAGCAAAAAGATATTAAAAATTGGATTTCTGCTGGGCAGATCTGGTAGGCCTATGCTGAAATGCAAAAGATCTGAAGGTTAATAGATTAGACAAGACTGACATAGATAGGTATGTCAAGACACATTGCATTTTTAAAAATATATCTTTATTAAATTTCCAAAATGAATAAAATACAAAATAATGGGGGTTGAGAAGCAAGGGGAAAAATTAAAAGTGTAACAGGAAAACAAATATAAAAAAGACATAAAAAAGAGTAAATTCTAACTTTCTTCAGTGCAGGTACAGATATATAATAACTTTACCTCTTACTCTAAGTTTAAACAAAAATTAAAGGCATAACATGCAGAACATGCATAACAAACTAAAGCAATAACATTACAGGATAGTTCTATAATCAAAACAGATCTAGTTATCAAATCTGCAAATCAGAGTTTCTATCCTTTGTGAGCAAGAAATCCAAAAGTAGTTTCCAAATGAAAACAAAACTAGCAAATTTTTGTTTTTCGTCAAAGTGACCAATTTTGCCATATAACTCAGCTGCATTAATTCACAATCCATTCTTCCATTATAGGATTTTGCGTAACTTTCCACCTTTGTACATATAAAAGTCTTGCTGCTGTTGTCATCTACACAGTAAGAGCAAAGTCCTATGTTTCCTTTCAATCAATGTATCCAAAAGAAAAACCTCTGGTTTTAATTGCGCATCAATTTTCAGTATCTTCTGAATCAAAAACCGTATTTGGTCCCAGTATTTTTTAGCACTTTCACAAGTCCACCAAGGCGGTAAAGGTAGATTTATTACAATGGTTAAAATGCAGCATTTCAGGCTAATTCTGCTGACTGCCGACTGCCAGCAGCTAAGCAGTTCGAGTCTCACCGGCTCAAGGTTGACTCAGCCTTCCATCCTTCCGAAGTCGTAAAATGAGGACCCAGATTATGAGGGGCAATATGTTGACTCTGTAAGCCATCTAGAGAGGGCTGTAAAGTATCTAAGTCTAAGTGCTAGTGCTATTTCCAGCACTTACATGACATTTCCTTATATTTTGACAATTTATCAAGTGTTAAATACCAATGATACATTATTTTATAAACATTTTCTTTCACATTATAACTCAACATAAAATTCAGTCCTTTTTCCCTTGATCAAGCATAATATTATAGCCAAAGTTTTTGTCCATTTAATCATACAATCTTTATTCGTCCTCCTGATTTGTTTTCATTAGTGTTTTAATATTTTTAATATTTTAATATTAACAATAAGATATTCGTCATTAGTACAGGTAGTCCTCGACTTATGACCACAATTGAACTGAAAATTTCTGTTGCTAAGTGAGATGGTTGTTAAGGGACCTTTGCCCCATTTTACGACTTTTCTTGCCACAGTTGTTAACATGGTTGTTAAGTGAATCTGGCTTCCCCATTGACTTTGCTTGTCAGAAGGTCACAACAGGTGATCATATGACTCTGGGAAACTGCAACCATCATAAATATGAGTCAGTTACCAAGCGTCTGAACTTTGATCATGTGACCATGGGGATGCTGCAGTGGCTGTATGTGTGAAAAATGGTCATAAGTCATTTTTTTCAGTGCCGTTATAACTTCGAACAGTCACTAACCAAACTGTTGAAAGTCAAGGACTAGCTGTACATAGATCCCTTTCAAAATCTGGTTTTTTTTTTCATCTACAAAAACAAAGTTGTTTTTATCCTATTTAAAATGATTTGACTCTGTTGGTTCTATTTAATTTTCTAATTTCATACTTTTCATTAACATCTGTTGGTTGTTACTCTTATAACCTACTAGCATATCAAATCTCCTTAATTTTCCCATTAACATTTCTCCTCCCTTTAGAGCAGGGGTGTCAGACTCACGTCGTCATGGCAGTGTCACGTGACGTATCGGGACATTTTCCCCTTTTGCTGTGGGCGTGGGCGTGGCCAGCGCATGACATATCTGGCCCGTGGGCCAGGAGTTTGACAGCCCTGCTTTAGAGGATCTTCCAAAACTAACACTAGGTTATCTTCAAACCGGTTCGCCCAGGGTCAGGTTGGTCGTTGTGGGAAGCATAGCCCATCCCTGTCCTCCAGCTCTGCCGCACATGTGGGACGAGCCTCCCATGATGGCCAACCTGACCCTGGGCGAACCGGTTGTTAAATCACCACCACCACCCCGCTATCAAAGTGAATCCTGGGTGCTGCGCTGCAATGGAGAAACGGGAAATGGAGTAGCCAGCATGAGGGAAGGAGGAGGAGCAGGGGAAAAAAAGGAAAGCAGCCTCCTCCTTCCCTTGCACTGGCCACTCCATTGCCCATTTCTCCATTGTAGTGCCACGCCGCGGAGCTTGCCCTGCCCTGCCCATCAGTGCCTGGGGAGTCTGTTCTGCAGGGGCCTCCCTTTGATTTACAGGAGAGACTTGATTAAGGGGCTGCCAAGGGCTGCCTTTCTCAAAGTAGAGATTTGGTGGGAAAATGTGGCGAGATGGGAGTTCCGTGGAGCTTGGGCTCTTCTGCCCAGGTAGGGCTTCCTGCTTTGCAGCAGGGATGAGTCCATCAATGTTTAGCTGGCAGCAAAGCAGGGGAGCCCCTTTCCTGGGTGGGGAGCCCCTATGGCTGTTTTCTATGAGCTTTTGCCACAAGTGGCTGCTGGCAGCTGGGCAGTGGCCAGGCCCACCAGACCCTTCTTGCCCCGTCTCAGCACTCGCCAAGGGGAAGCACCTTGGAAGAGGAAACCACTCTTTCTGGCTTGGGCATAATTACCTCCTTCAAGATGGGCAGCCATTACTTTTTGTGCCTCTCTCAGGAAGACATCTCCCCAATCCATGACAAATGCCACCAAGTGGGGTATTTGCACAACACAAACTTTGTTGCCAGTCTGTCACTTGCTCCCTCCCTGAATGCGGGCATGGGAGGGGCGCCGTGGAAAGAGGCAGAGTGGACAGGCATGTCAAACCAGAGACCTTTAGAAGAAGCGCACTGTTCAGGGGCAGAAAAGAGACATGGGTGGGCACTGCTCTCGCGTTTCTTCTTCTTTCACTTTGTTGAGGCTGGAGGTGCTTGCTGCCTTGAGTCGCCCTCCTGCTTTATAGAATAGAATAGAATAGAATAGAATAGAATAGAATAGAATAGCATAGCATAGCATAGCATAGCATAGCATAGCATAGCATAGCATAGCATAGATAGCATAGCATAGCATAGCATAGCATAGCATAGCATAGAGTAGAATAGAATAAAATAACAGAGTTGGAAGGGACCTTGGAGGTCTTCTAGTCCAACCCCCTGCTTAGGCAGGAAACCCTACACCACTTCAGACAAATGGCTATCCAACATCTTCTTAAAAACCTCCAGTGTTGGAGCATTCATAACTTCTGGAAGCAAGCTGTTCCACGGATTAATTGTTCTAATTGTCAGGAAATTTCTCCTTAGTTCTAAGTTTATTTATTTATTTATTTATTTATTAGACGCTCTTATATGCCGCCCAATCCCGTGGGACTCAGGGCGGCGTACAGCATGAGTAAGAAGCGTACATTTAAAAACAATAATCATAATTTAAGTTAAAATATAGTTAAAAAGAAAACATTATAAACACAACATTCAGGGGGAATTTGATTATCCTATTCACCCCATCTGCCGGAAGAGCCATGTTTTTAAGGCTTTACGGAAGGCCAGAAGGGTGGGGATAGTCCGGATCTCTGGTGGAAGTTGGTTCCAGAGGGACGGGGCTCCCACAGAGAAGGCCCTCCCCCGTGGCCCCGCCAGTCGGCATTGTTTGGCCGACGGGACCCGGAGGAGGCCCTCTCTGTGGGACCTAACCGGTCTTAGGGAGGTATGTGGTAGGATGCGGTCCCGCAGGTAACCTGGCCCTGAGCCATGTAGGGCTTTAAAGGTAATGACCAACACCTTAAATTGCAACCGGAGACTAATTGGTAGCCAATGCAGCTGGCGAAGGAGAGGTGTTACGTGGGTGTATCTTGGTACACCCACTACAGCTCGCGCAGCTGCATTCTGTACCAACTGGAGTCTCCGGATGCTCTTCGAGGGTAGCCCCATGTAGAGCGCGTTACAGTAGTCTAGCCGTGAGGTGACAAGGGCATGAGTGACTGTGAGCAAGGCCTCCCTCTCCAAGTAAGGTCGCAATTGGTGCACAAGACGGATCTGTGCAAAGGTCCCCCTAGCCACAGCTGCTTCTCTCCTTGATTAGTTCCCATCCATTAGTATCAAATGACAGAAATGGCACCTTAGAAAACCATGGTTTAATTATGGCATTCAGCATGTGATGGAATCCTCTTTCTTTGACCACCTTTCTTGGGGAAAGTGAGGGCATCTGGGAGGTGGTGGAAGGAGGAGAAGAGAGAGAAAGGCCTGCATGGTTGTTGGCACCTTTCCTCAGCGGCGTCTCAAACCATGGTGGACTGTGGCACCAGGTGAGGGGTGGGAGCGAGAGAGAGAAAAAAAAACAGAGAGAGAGAGAGAGAGAGAGAGAGAGAGAGAGAGAGAGAGAGAGAGAGAGAGAGAGAGAGAGAGAGAGAGAGAGAGAGAGAGAGAGAGAGAGATATGAATGGGGGACTGGGCATGTGGCTGACAGTTGGCTTCCAGCGCCGGAGAGGGCAGGGAAAGGAAGCGGCCTTTCATTAGGTCGCATGGTACAAGACAGGGCTCGTCTTGCCATCTCTTCTCTCCCCCTCGCCGGACATGGCAGGGCTTCCTGCCCCTCACTTCAACTGGTTCGCCGAACTCCAGAAAAATGTAGCTACCGATTCTAGTGAACCGGTGCGAACCAGCTGAATCCCACCACTGCCTTAACTTATACGTGATAACTTAACTTAACTTAAACTTGATTTTGCAGCTCAGTTGCTTTTTAATAAATGTCTTAAACTTCCTTTTCAGAACCAAAAGAATATTAAAATAACCTCATTTGTGCTGTAAATAAGCATGGATACACAACATATACTGTAGAATATTGAGAAAAGCTTTCATTTACATTGATCTAGACAAAATGGGTGACACACAAAACTAATAAATAAATAAACGAATTTGAAAGAGGCAGCATAAAATGTCATGGGACCACCAACATATCTAACCTACTTTCTTCACTGAAATTCCCTGACATATAAACTCCTGCTTATATTTCTACATTAGCAGAATTTTAACTTGTGGGTTACAACAATAACCAGCCATACTGATTCATTGTAAACTATTATTTCAAATAAAAAGTATTAAAATAAGAGAACAATAACAATAATAGTAATGTAATAATTAATTATCTTATTTAATACTTCTCCAAATTATTTGTCTATACTCTTCTATTTTTGACTACTGTAATTAAGTAATTAAATCTACCTGATTTAAAAACCAGTTAATTACCGGTATACCTATAAAATGATTTATCAAGCATTTATAAGATTAATTTTAGAGGGCAGAATATTAATTCTTGATTAAATTTTCTACAGGGGATAAAAGTAATATTAATGAAATGTAAACATTCTTGAAAAACATAAGACCAAAAATAATCAGAAATCAAGAGTTAACCTTGAGTGCCCAGTTTAAGCTAAGTAGTTTTAGAAAAGCAAAGCAAACCGTTTAGTAGGAAATAATTTTTCAGACTAATAGAGCTCCCTTCAGGAAACAGCCATAACATCCTCTTCCTTAAATTTCACCTATTAGTTTTCATTATCTTACATGCCACATCCCCCCTTCAGCGAAATATTTATGATGCCATCTGCTCTAAAATTGTTGCTTACAATTGGAACTGTCTAGGTTAAATAATGTGTTTAATTTTTGTTCATAATTTGGCCACTCTGTTTCATTCATTTATCTTATTTCCTGTTGAACTTTGCTAGTTCTTTTTCCTATTTACCTGCGTTTCACTTGCCTCTAAATCAGTAGATTTTGTATTAGATTAAACATTAGTTCATTCTTCCATGAAGCCTGCAAGAAATTTCAAAGTGCTTGATCTTTTACTTTTTCAGAAGAAACCACAACATGATCTCTGTGTGTGTGTGTGTGTGTGTGTGTGTGTGTGTGTGTGTGTGTGTGTGTGTTTATGTTTTAGGGACTCATATTCACAGTTTATAAAATTAGTAATAAAGTAGCTTTGCATCCTGCCAATAAAGATCAAACTTTCTGACTTTTCATTGGCAGCATTACAGGTAGTCCTCGACAAACAACAGTCCATTTAGTGACCGTTCAAAGTTACAACAGCACTGAGAAAAGGGACGTATGACCATTTTTCACACTTACGACCATTGCAGCATCCCCATGGTCACGTGATCAAAATTCAGACATTTGGCAACTGACTCACGTTTATGATTTGTTGCAGTCTTCTGGGAATCTTTTGCAACCTTCTGACAAGCAAAGTCAATGGGGAAACCAGATTCAATTAACAACCGTGTCACTAATTTAACAAATGCAGTGATTCATTTAACAAATGTGGCAAGAAAAGTAATAAAATGGGGCAAAACTCACTTAATAAATTTCTCACTTAGCAAAATAATTCTGGTCGTACGTTGAGGACTACCTATATTTGATTAAATCTACACCTGAGAGTTTGCAGCTGTTTAATGTGACAATCTGTGACATCAGGTTTGGCTGTTGAAAATGAACAGCATATTTGGCTTATACCAGGGGTGTCAAATTCGCGGCCCGCGGGACGGATGCGTCATGCGCTGGCCACGCCCACCCCAGTTTAGCGAAGGGGGGAAAGTCACGATACATCATGTGATGACAATGTGACGCTGCGAGTTTGACACCCCTGGCTTATACCCTTGGCATAGGTACAGTACATGGGAGAATTTCAGTGAAAGGATTTTTGCTTACATTTAAAAATGCACAACTCAGAGCTTAGAAAGAAATTTTAAAAAGAATCACCTTTACAAGAATGTATGCAGTGTATCCAGCAATTAATTTTATGTAATTCCCCACTTTCATCAATAATTTATTTTAAAATTACAGCCCAATTCAGTTTTCAATACATTTTCCCAGCACTTCTAGCTATAGAAAATAACAGTACTATTTGATTTTTGAGCTCTTTCTGACTTTGGTGTATAGAAAATGATATTTTCCAACTTATAGAGGTTTTTTTAATTTTGCTATAACAAAAAAGCCTTAATTTCTTTAAATTTCCATTCCTAGATTTGTTATTTCCCATGTATAAAGCCATCTTTGTAGCAACTAACATCCCAATACATTTATTAATCTTGACAGTGTCATAAGATGCATAATATGCACATACACATACACATCTTGCATGTGAATAGGGCCATTAAATCAAATATTTTGTGCATGCTGTCTCTTTCTCTCTCTCAGAAATTTAATTGCCCAAGAAATAGATTTTTTTTAAGCTGCTAGCATACCTGTGAGTGTTTGCAAAGACACACCTAAAAGTTAAAACTTGTTTTGCATGGAATTTTGCCATGATTTCAAATTTCTAAGCAGATGCCTTGAAAAAGATTAACCTTAACTATTTTTTGCCTTTTGTGTATTTGTACACATTGTCTTAATAAAACTGCTGGTGTGTTTACATCTCTTCTGTAATGCTGATCTGCGACTTTAGAAAGGAAAATGGTAAACTAAGGTAAAGCTCCAATATGGCTTGATTTAATATAATAGGTTCCTGGATTGGAGATTTAAATCTCCTTTATTCTGCAGCATTTTAATACATTCAGTAATATTGTTTGAAGTGGCATATGCCCCAAATTATGTTGATGCAATCAATCTTACTCCCCAAATTATAGCAATGACATAATTATTTCCTGTTGATTATCAGCATTATTCACATGATTGGCTAATGCAATGCTTTAAAAAACAAAAGACCCAGAAACATCCTGTTTTTCAAGGAAGAAATTACAGTCTCTTCATCCACCTTGCCCTTTTACTTTTCTTTATTTTTGGCTGTAACTCAAAATAAGATTTAGAGAAAGGGAGGGGGAGCTATCCAATGTAATAAAATTACAAAGTAATAGTGGACCTTTTGTTTCTTTTTAATTGGTAACTGTGCTAAATGTTCTTTACAAAACAGATAAATAACCAGATTTTATATGGGAGAAGTCACCAGAATGCTTCTGCAATAATTAAGACGGCACCATCAAAGGTCAAACTGGTATTTATACGGTAAGAACAATAATCATTAACAGTTGGGATGATGAGGTCAAGAATTAATGGCCTGAACTGGAAAGTGAGAAATAAAAAATTCAGTATTGTCATAAAGCTGAAAACTGCTAACATGTTTAATATTTAAATATTTAAATGTTAAAATATTTAAATGTTTTGTAATTATTTTGTACCAAAAGTGAAGGCTGTCACATTAGCTATGCAGAGAAAAAAGCCTTTGAATTTGAAGAATTCTTCATCATGCGGCTGTACTTTAAAAAATAAGAAAAAGTGGAGGAAGAATAACTGTGGTTAATAATGTGTTTAGGCCAATTGTAGTAAAGGAATATAACATGTCAATACATCCCAAAGTTGCTTTTTCAGGAGGCAACTGGACTTTTCGTGTTTTTCTTTGAATAAATTTCATTCTCATCTAAGAAACTTCTTCAGCTCTGAGTGGATGGGGAATGGAAGGATTTATATTCCTTGCAGACAGATGGTCAATTGCATTCTTTTAGCGCAGGGATGTCAAATGGGCAGCCCATGGGCCGAATGCGTCACGCGCAGGCTACGCCCACCCCAGCTCCGTGAAGGGAAAAAAGTCGTGAAATGTCATGTGATGGCAATATGATGCCGTGAGTTTGACACCCATGCTTTAGCGAGTCATTGAGGCCACCTGGAGGTTTATCGATGTCATAAGGGTCACCTGAGTAGTGCAATTGGGTGTGGAGCCTTCTTGGAACTGTTGAAAGGACTGTATTCTGGACTGGAGATAGATGATGTCGTATCCCTCCCCTTCTATTGAGAGACGGCTGTTTAATTTTGACACAGATAGCCTCTTTGACCCCTCTTTCAAACCAGCGGTCCTCTCTGTCCAAAATGTGGACTTTGCTGTCTTCAAAATAGGATTCTCAGAAAAAGCTTTTGGGATGGAGAAATAAGTAAACAGCTGGATTTACCCTCTCTATTTTTGAAACTATTAAGAAAGTATTAAGTTGTTTGTGGGTGTGCACATTCAAGCCATTCAAGGCTTAGCTGTGTATCTGCAGAAGCTCCTTCTCCAGAACCTTCACCTTCACCAAGATTGTCTTGGCCCATTAGATCTTGTAGGCAGCAGGTGCTGGTGGTCCCATACTTCTGTGAAGTAAGGAGCCCATGGTGGTGAGAATAACAGAGTTTGAAGGGACCTTGGAGGTCTTCTAGTTCAACCCCCTGCTCAAGCAGGAAACCCTATATCATTTTCGACAAATGGTTGTCCAGTCTCTTCTTAAAAGCTTCCAGTGTTGGAGGTATGGTGGCAGCACGTTCTGGAATAACCACCTCTTGGAGATCAGACTAGCCACATGTCTGGTGGATTGGTGTTAAAACCCAATTTATTTTGAGGGGATTTTCTTGATTTAATAGATTGTGTCATTTTATAATTTTATTTACTTATTTAGGTAAACAATAAACTTCTATTTTTATTGTCATTTATATTATTCTATCATATGTGTTTTAACGGTTACATGTTGTAACAACACCGAGTGGCTTGCAGTTGAAGAAAAACACAAAAAACCCTGAGGAAAAGTACATTTATTTATTTATTTTGTATTGTCTACGTGGCTTTTAGCCAGAATTAGATACTCTTTTTTAGGAAAAGGTCAAAACAGCCATTCTTCTCTCACCTGATACTTTCAGATGTGTTGGACCTACCAAGCAGTTGTTGAAGGCTAGTCTACAAATGCTTTGTTTCTTATAAAGGAAAATATTGGTAGCTCAGGATTGAAATGAGGGGTCCCTGGTGCTCTCTGAGCTTATTTGTTTTCTTGCAGACATTTCATTAGCCAAATTAGGTAACATCATCAGTGCTAGTTTTATTTCTTGTTTAGAAGAAAAATAATGAAAGAGGGGCTGTTTCTGAGTCTCTTTACAATAGTCAGATTTTAATATTGAACAAAGAATAATACCGAGTAAATACTGTTGCTGAATTAATCTTTACACCATACGTTTGTTTTGAAATATATCTTAAAATATAGTTAAATCTTAAACTCTACTATGGACAGGTCATGACTACAAAGGAAAAGCAGTACTATTAAAATAAACCCTCTCTGCTTTTTATTCCAAGACTTCCAAGACTGGTGATTAATGATCTTGCTTCCAGCCTCCTTTTCTTTTTACACAGTTATTGAAAATTAAATGTCATGTACAAAAGTTTACTCCCTTTATTTCCCTAATTGGAAAATGGGTTGGGAGAAAGCGTGGCAAAAAAAAGATATACAGAATTGGATGTGTTCATTGTGACTGGTTGTGATGCAAGAAAGTGAACGACCAAAAGAAATTTGGTCCTGTTGTAACTCTAAATGCATTTGCCATACTTATGTATTTAAATAAGAATACAACTGCAAAAGAAGAATTTATCTATTAGGGGTACAATGTAGATTGAGCTAATGTCTCTGTAAAATTTACAATATGTGATAAGTTTTCAATCTCCTGTCACCACGTGGGCAAATACGCTCGGCCACAGGGATTTTGCCTTGAAGAAATGCAGAGGACAGTCTAGGCCGCATTTCTGTCCATTTCCTCAAAGGAGAAAAGTTCACAGGCCAAAAGGAGTCCGAAGTAGGATGTCAAGATGGAAACCTAATTTCTATCACTCTATTAGATAGATAGATAGATAGATAGATAGCTTTTATTGCGGTCAGAGACCAATTTAAAATACACATAATGAGAGGGGTAAATTTTACAAATATAGATAGATCATGTGACAGTACACCATCTGCTACAATCTATACCGTCAATACTAGTGATCCTCTGCCGTAGGGGTTACCCGTCTTTTCCTCCATTTTTTTCCCAGTCACGACTGCAGCAATTTTTTTTGCCACCTTTGAGGTTATATTAGGATCTATATCCTGGAGTAGAAAATAAAGGCTGAACAGATCCGGTGAACCAGGGAATCTCTGGGAAATAGGGGAGATGAGTCTTGATCTTATGTCTCAATAGTGGGGGCATACGAATGTAATGTAGAGCAGAGATTCCGGGGATCGGCCATCACATGTACAATAGGTGGATTTTACTCCCCCCGAGAGCCTACTGTCGAGGACATTCGAGGAGATCACATTAAATCGTGCCTTCATAATTGCAAGCCTATGTTTGATAGAGTGTAACGCGGAAAGGTAAGGTGGGGGTGAAGCAAGGGAACAATACCAAGGGAAAACGGTGAGCAAGTTCCTGATCCGTTTGCCAGATTGAGTTGTCTATCAATGTCGTCCAGCCGTTGAAAAATCAACAATTTGGCAGCATCAGGGCCTAAGATAAAAACTTCACTGGGGGAAATCCCGATCTTCAAAAGTTTAGTATGAATATTATGGGCCCAGGGACTATGAAAAGGGTTCCGTCATAGGCATTGGCCTAGGTAATAGCCTGGGAGTCTAGTCCAGAGGGACAACCAATAGCCAATTGGACGTTTTCACATAATTGTAGCAATTGAGGACTTGCCCAGTTCCAAACGGATTGCGGCATTACTTACACAGGGAGGAACTCCCATCAGACGGCGTAGGAACTTACTGTTGACAGACTCAAGAGAGGAGATGTTGGATTGGACCCAGAGGGGGGCACCATAGATGATAGCAGCTACCACCTTTGCCCTATAGACTTTTATTGCTGAGGGGATTATCACTCTATTTATGAGAATTCCATCTCATCACTAACATTGTTGTTTGGCAAATTTATGAATTGGAAGGAGATAGTGGAAAGTAGGGGCAATGACACAGAGCATGTTCATTTGTTAGCAATGAGATTTTATATTCTCTTTGCAATAAAGAGATCTGGGCATGCTCAAAGCAACCTTAGGAACTTGATGTCTGCCTAAACAAAATGTTTGAATTAAAGATGAGATGAAAGGGCTCCTAGGTCCTTTCCTTTTTACTTTAACATTTTAACTTCAAAGGAAATCAAAGATAGTTCATGAATAACTTCTTTTTCCCCTCATAATTCAGTCATTAATTTTATATTGCTTAATAGTTGCAGGATGAGGAAACAAAAGGCAAATGCTTTATTTTTTTTATACAAAAGATAGGTTATTTTACTGTTTATAATATATCTGTAATGGAATAGTTTTGTTTGAAGCAGAGCTAAAATACCAACAAGCGCAACCAACTAGATAATGAGAAGCAGCCTCTTTTGACCTAATTTTTTGTTTTCTTTCTATGATGAATTTGGCTTTGTGTGATTAAAAAACATTGCCTGTTTAAAATCACGCACAATGCAGTTTTACTGGAGATGGGAAATGGCAGTTGCCAAGAATACATTAAACATTAGTCACCCCAGACATGCAGCTGCTGCTCAAAATGGCAACCCAATAGAGAGTTGTTCATCTTGCCATGGATAAATGTTGTGCTTTTTGTTCTCAATGCATATCACTGACTTCCAAGTGAAAAGTATTTTTGTCTGATTTTTCTAGAAGATAGAACTTTTCTGCATATATAAAAGCTATATTCCTTCCTTCCTTCCTTCCTTCCTTCCTTCCTTCCTTCCTTCCTTCCTTCCTTCCTTCCTTCCTTCCTTCCTTCCTTCCTTCCTTCCTTCCTTCCTTCCTTCCTTCCTCTCTTTGAATCGGATCCAGAAGCAAATTGTCAAAGAATGGTCTTAGTATTCTAGGAGTGCACATAACTGTCCACGCCGCTCCATTCTGTATCAATTGAAACTTTCAGATATTTTTCAAGAGCATCTCTATGTAGAGAGCAATTGTAGTACTCCAATCTGGCATGAGTGATTCTTAGCAGGGCAACAGACACACAAGGCAAAACTGTGCAAATTCCCTTCTAGTCATCATTGCCAGCTGCTCATTAAGCAGGAGTCATGAATCAAAGAGAATGACTGGGTTGCATCCTGAGTCTGTCTAATATTTCCTTAATTTCCTTCTTAGAACCTCATGCCCAAATTTAGTTTATAGCCATGGGATAGAGTCATATGACTCTAGTGAATATGCATAGTTTTTCTAATGGCATTCCTTGATTCCATTCATTTGCTTTATTCATTATATTTATCTTTTTTTCTTCTTCTCTCAATCTTGCTTTTTCTACTCCATTTTCCACTTTTCATCCTCCATTTGCATCAGATGCTCGAAATATTTGAATTTCTAGCTGTTGGTCATTTTCTTTTGGAGATTTGGAGATTAATGGTTTCCTGTCTTATTTCCCTTATTTCCTTTTTTATTATTCTGACGCATTCTACAACATTTTTCTAAATTCAGCTCTTACAGTAGTTTTTTATTCAAGCTATTTCTGAGTGAAATCTTGAATGCACATCCGTAATCTTAATATATTCCAGCTTCTGGCATGATCTATGTGATCAAAGGTCTTGTTGCATCAATAAAGCAAAGGTTAATTTCCTCCTTAAATACTCTTGCTCTCTCCTTTATCCAACTAAAGCTACCCATCTGATCTCATGGCCTTCTGCCCATTCATTTATCTTTTCTCTCATCAAACATCTTCTGTGAAAGATCTTATTCAAAACATTGTATGCATGAGAAGTATTGCAATGGTTCAGTTAGATTATTTCTTCCCGTGCAACTCCCTTCTTTAGCATAGCTATATACAATGATCTTTTCCAGTCTGTAGCCCATGTGGTAGTCCTGTCCACATTTATCATGTTATAGCAGTTGACACTTTACCTAATAACTCTGCAAGCTTTAAGCAGCCCAGTCAATTTTATTTTTTGGCTGCTATGCTATTTTATGTTGTTTTTGCTGTTTTTCAGTTTTGGTTCTTTATTTATACAATATTTCCCTTCCGTTTTCCTGAGCCACCAAGACTCATGCAAATGAGATGGGTGGCCATATAAATGTATTAAATACATTTAATACATTTAAATCTACCCTGTTTCCCCCAAAAGAAGACATCCCCTGATAATAAGCCCAATCGGGCTTTTGCGTGCATGGCAATAAGGCCAATCGCTTATTTCAGGGTTCAAAAAATATAAGACAGGGTCTTATTTTCGGGGAAACACGATATTAAATTTAAACATAGTAAAATTTCATCTCAACCTGCTCCTTTTCTTTGTGACAGCTGTTCTGTTGCCTATTGTGCCCTTGTGTTTTCTAGCAGAAACACATTCCTGAATACTGAATACTGTATTTCTCTAAAACTTCTTTTAAAAAGTTCTGTAAGAATGCTTTTGCCTGTCTACAGTTCAAGGGTGGGTTCCTCATCCGAACCAGTAGCGACCCGCTGGTGATGTCATGATGACGTCACGGAACTGGTTTGGTCGGTGCCGGTCCGTGGGCGCCGCCATCTTTTTTTAATTTAAAAAAAAAATTAAAAAAAATTTCTTCTGAGCATGCGCAGAAGCCGAGTTTCCAGCGCTGTGCATGCAGTCGCCATCTTGTTTTCAGTTTTTTTTAAAAAAATTGGGATTTTTCGGTGCTGTGCATCAGCGCTCACGCTTTGTGCGTGCGACCATTAGTTGTGCCCACACGGCGTGGGAGGAAGCGAACCGGCAGCGAGGTAAGTTAGAACCCACCCCTGCTACAGTTCAATTTGCAAAAGGTTTCATCACCCATTTCTAAAAGTCTTTCTTTAACTTAACTTAATTTGCCTCTATTAAATCTCTTCCATTATTATTCTTGAGTGCTCCGGTGTTTGTAAATTCTTCTTTAAATACCATCGTCTTTTTTTCCTTCTTTTTCTCTAAGAGCCTTGGTGGCGCAGTGGTTAGAGTACAGTACTACAGGTTACTTCTGCTGACTGCCGGCTGCCAGCAATTTGGCAGTTCAAATCCCACCAGGCTCAAGGTTGACTCAGCCTTCCATCCTTCCAAAGTGGGTAAAATAAGGACCCAGATTGTTGGGGGCAATATGCTGACTCTGTAAACTGCTTAGAGAGGGCTGTAAAGCACTGTCTAAGTGCTAGTGCTAAGTGCTATTTGCTAGCTATTATATGTTTTCTTGTTTTTTCTTGGCTGACATTAAGCAAGTGTGTGCTCACTCATCATGTCTAAGGGTTTTTCAGATTTTGACCTTTTTTAATATTTTCACTTGATGTCATTTAATTAAGAGGCCCAATAGAAGGAAGCAGGTAAAACATCAGTGCAGTTTTTTTTTCATAATATGTGGTGCTGAACAGCAAAATCTTTCAGTGGCAAAAATTGATGGATCAGTGGATAGGAGGGAATTTACAATTTCAACACCAGTCTGCAGTTACTTTTTAATTGCCCCTAATGCCAGTTGCAGGCAGTGCCAGTATATACAATATTTATGTATTTATTTATTTAGTTGTTTGTTTGTATCCCACTTTTATTATTTTTACAAATAACTCAAGGCAGTGAACCTATCCAACATACCTTCCTCCTATATTTTCCCCACAACAATAACCCTGTGAGCTGAATTGGGCTTACTTAACAACATTCTGCACAGCTTTGGTTATATCACTTAGCAATATTGAATTTATTTTAAAAATGCATGGTGTAGAATGGATAAACATTTTAAAGTCTGTTTTACATTAATTATTACTAAAAAGGACTTCCTGTGGGTTGTTGTTTTATCCAGGCAAATTCTAATCCATTCAGAGAACCATAAGATAATTTATAAAGCCAAGCAATAAAACAAGTCAATTTGTTCCCTTATACTTTTTTCTTGCTTGCTTTCGTTCCACATTTTAAAGAACCATATGAATTCTGGGAAATTCTCAATATAATACTTTTGGGGGAAATTTTAAGGTGTTTTTCTCCCAACAATTATTTATCTAGTAGATCTCTATATCTTTGTCCTAATTATGCAGAAATCACAGCTTATCTTTATTCCAAGTCATAAACATGGGAGTGCTATTTTCCAGTACAGGTAGTATCAGAGTTTGTTGCAGATAATTAATTTTCAGAAGCACACACAAATGACTGATTCGGCTGGATTCATTAACTTCTTTATAAACATAGTAATATACTATATATATTTGCAATACCATTAGTAGAGTTCTTCTTCAATGTAGCAACAGTTAAAAATAAAACACAAGCAGCTTTTAGTTCAGAGTTCAGAGAGTACAGAGTGGACAGAGAGCAGAGTGGACTGAGCCACGCCCAGCCTTAAGCTTAAGTTTTCAGTTTCGATTCTCTGCACAGACTCAGAAGTGTTTAACTTCCATTGGCTGACTTAGTTGCTATGCCTATTCATTGGCTGACCTTGTTAACATGGCTCTTCCAGTTCATGAATATCTTAACAGGTAGTTCTCGACTTACAACCGCCTAACATTTCTATTGCTGAGTGAGGCATTTGTTAGGTGAGTTTTGTCCCATTTTATGAGCTTTCTTGCCACAGCTGTTTAATTTAATTTAATTTAATTTAATTTAATTTAATTTAATTTATTGTTCTTATAAGCCGCCCAATCTTGTAGGACTCAGGGCGGCGTACAACAGAGAGAAGAACAATTAGAAACTACAATAAAAACAATTTTAAAAATTACAAAAGTTAAAAACCAGTCATCCATGGGGGAGTTAAGATCTATTTCACCCCGCCTGCAGGAAGAGCCATGTCTTCACGGCTTTGCGGAAGGCCAGCAGGGTGGGGATAATCCGGATCTCTGGTGGGAGTTGGTTCCAGAGAGACGGAGCTCCCACAGAGAAGGCTCTCCCCCGTGGTCCCACCAACCGGCATTGCTTGGTTGATGGGGCCTGGAGGAGACCAACTCTGTGGGACCTAACCGGTCGTAGGGAGGTATGTGGTAGGATGCGGTCCCGGAGGTAACCTGGCCCTGAGCCAACACCTTAAATTGCATCCAGAGACTAATGGGCAGCCAATGCAGCTGGCGGAGAATAGATGTTACGTGGGTGTATCTAGGTACACCCACCACAGCTCGCGCAGCTGCATTTTGCACCAATTGCAGTCTCCGGATACTCTTTGAGGGTAGCCCCACTGTTAAGTGAATCACTGCAGTTGTTAAGTTAATAAGACGGTTCTAGAGTGACTCTCGCTTTCCCATTGACTTTGTTTGTCAGAAGGTTGCAAAAGATGCTTATATGATCCCGGGACACTGCAACCATTATAAATGCCACAGGGTTGCCAAACATCTGAATTTTGATCACATGATCATAGTTACTTTTTCTAGTGCCACTGTAACTTTGAACAACCACTAAATGAACGGTTGTAAGTCAAGGACTACTTGTATTAGTACAATATTAATAAAACATATTTTTGAAAGTACAACATTGAATACAGCGTTCACATTGAAATAATAAGTGTAATGCATATTTGATTAAAATATATACTATTGTTTAATTACTACGGCACAGAGCAAGCATAAAAATGCTATTGGAAGTGATCCGATGATCCCAAATACAGAGCAGGGCATGTAGAGTAAGGCCTTTTTCTTAAAATAATGTTATTAAAATTTTCATAATAAAAAATACAAATGAAAATAAATATCAGAGGAAAATGGGAAGGGGGATGAGTGGGAGAAGAAAGGTGTAGAAACAGTGAGAAAGAAAGAAACCACCCACTTTCAACTTTTTTCAGCGCAGTATAAAGTACAGAATAAGAGCCACGGTGGTGCAGTGGTTAGAGTACAGTACTACAGGCTACTTCTGCTGACTGCCAACTGCCTGAAATTTGGCAGTTCAATTCTCACTGGTTCAAGGTTGACTCAGCCTTCCATCCTTCCAAGGTTGGTAAAATGAAGACCTAGATTGTTGGGGGCAATATGCTGACTCTGTAAACCGCTTAGAGAGGGCGGTAAAGCACTGTAAAGCGGTACATAAGTCTAAGTGCTATTGCTACAGAATAAAATTTCAGAGTCAACTTTTTACTTTACCAACTTAACAAATACAGGCCATTTCGATAATAACAAACCAGCAAAATCCAATGTCAAGAGTTCATTTTTTTCTACCACAAGCTCAATGTCCAGAAGCAGTTTCCAAGAAAAAACCAAGCTGGATATCTTATTTTCTCTGATCAAAGCAGTCAATTTTGCCATTTCCTCTAGCTCCATCACTTTTCCCATCCATTTTTCTGTGGTGTGGACTGGAATATCTTTCCATTTCTGGACATATAAAATTCTCATCGCAGAATTCCAAATCTTTTTTCCAACTCCTTATCTAATAATCCATAGAGGAAGACCTTTTGAAATAGGATTATTCTGCACATCCACGTCATGCTTTGGGAAATATTTCTTGTTTTGTCATAAGGGTCTTTTGTTAATTGTCTGCAACTGAACATATGGAAATGAGCTACGTTTCAAGCCTGAATTTGATTGGGGTGTGGGATTGTTTGTATCCTTGGGCATTCTGGCATGAATTCAGTTTGACACAGCTTGGAGCTGGAGGGGGGGATGGAGCCTTCAGTCAAAGCATCATTCCTAGCTGGTGAGTCAACCACATTTCAACACCTGGCTGACCGGAGGAGGAGGAGAGATGTCGCTGAGTAACCAGCTCCCATCTTGGTTGGACAATGTGACAGTTATTTTGGGAACTTGAAAAACTGAAACTTATATTGGAGTGAAAAGCCTGGGTACTTTAATACTGGCTTTTCACCAGTAACACCAAGAGCAGGAGTGAAATCCAGCAGGTTCTGACAGGTTCTGGAGAACCGGTAGTGGAAATTTTGAGTAGTTCGGAGAACCGGTAGCGGAAATTTTGAGTAGTTCGTAGAACCGGCAAATACCACCTCTGGCGGGCCCCAGAGTGGGGTGGGAATGGAGATTTTGCAATATCCTTCTCCCAGGAGTGGGGAGGGAATGGAGATTTTGCCCATCAAGCCACGCCTACAGAACTTGAAGGGAAAAAAATTGAATTTCACCCCTGGCCAAGAGGATGTATCTGAATAAATGTGTTCTTTGAGGAAAAGCAATGCCTTGGAGTTCAATTTGTAATGGGTGCATTACTTTGAGCCTGACCCTACGTTTCTCCAAATAATGGTACCTATACATCCAGCATCCTAATTACCTTGCTGTAAAGCAGCATGGAGGGACTGCAATACAGTCATAATTTTGCTTTTTAAATTCTTTTGTCGTTGTTTTGGAGTCAAGTATAAAACGCAGATGATGTAGCAATTTCAATTTGGTTAGTATTTTGAAGTGAAGGACCTAAAACCCTTTTGTGAATCACAGGGGAAAGGAAGTTGTAAATATGATAAACAACTATAACTCACCAGAGAATGGCAGACAGGGAGATTGAATGTGAGTCGTCCTGTTTGACTAATCAATTATTTTTTTCTCTTGACTGTTACCGTAGCAATGAAGATGCATTTAACCAGATGGCTGTAGCTCCTTTTCCATTACCCTCTTGCACTCAGTCCTCCAATGAGGTAAGATGCTTTCCAATGTGTTATAAATGAGAACAATTAATCATAATTAGCTTTATATAATCCCAAACATGTATATAATTAAATCCTCCGCTCCCTCTAACAGTGAGCATTAGAAATATCCTTTGGCTACAGGAAGAACAGTTATTAAGTGGTGTAATCAATGAACGAACATTTCTATAATGTAAGTTAAGAGCCATTAAAGGCAGAGATGAATCGGACAGAAAACTTGCATTTATGATATTATATTGATCAAGAAAAGTAAGCCAAAATTATTTCATTTGATAGTAGCAATACCTTAAAACTGATATTTAGGCAAAGTTTCTTTTGGAGTTAAAATGTACTGTAATTTCCCTCAGTCCTAGGAAGGATGCAGAGAAACAGTCAGTAAGCTACCCAGAGTCTTCTGGAGTGGGTAGCCATAATAAATGTTAATAATAATAAATAATAATAGCATGCAATGTAAGTATTCAAAAGTGGTATGACTAGGTTATGTACATCCATAAAAATAATTTCATTGTCAAATATGTCCAACTTAATTTCTGTAGATTTTTATGAAGTTATCCCATATTGTATAATTAGCAAGAACTGGATATCGTTTAAATTCAGGTAGTCTTTTGGTTATGACCGCAACTGGAACCAGAAAATCTGTCACTAAATAATATGGTTGTAAAGCACAACTTCATGTAATCATATCATTTAGTGATGGTAGTCCCAATTGCCATTATTACTCCAGAACTGTGTAGGTCATTCAGGAAGAAGCAGGAGTCTTAGGTAAGCAGACTTGCAGGTGAGAGCTGTGGGCAGATAGTTGCCATGGATGGCAGGAGAGGGCTGTGGGCAGGCACTACAGAGTAGGGTAGAAGAAAAAGGAGCAGTAGGAGAGGCAACTTGTGACTCCTGCCGGCTTCCCCATTGACTTAGCTTGTGGGAAGCCAGCAGAAAACGTCAGAAATCATGAGCATGTGACAACAGCTTGTTGTGATTTTGTAATCATGAGCTTGGCACTGAGCACCCAGATTGTAATTACATGACTGCAGGGTTGCTGAAATGGCCAGTCATAAGTCCCGCTTTGTCACGTAGTGAATATTGTCAGTTGTATGTCTATGCAGGGTGATACACCCCTATCTAATATTATGGTATATTCCAATACAAGCAGAACATGTGATATGATGTGTACGCATGTCTACATTCCTAATCCACCATTCTCTTTTTCCTTGGCTCTTGACCTGAACGGTCGTGTTTCTTAGCAAAGATGTAATTATTCAGGATTTATTGTTTTTGTACTGAAATAAATATTTTCTATTAGACATTTAATCTCGGTTTTATTTCTAACTGTCTGAATTCCAAGTAAAGATCCAAAACGTCGCCTCTATGAGATTTTATTCTCATCCCAACATGCTTGTTTAGCATCATCAAACTTTGAGTGGTCGTAACTCAACGACTACCTGCATGAAACGAAGAAACTCAGAGAAATTTCCAAATTATTGCTGCTGCCTTATCCAGAATGAGCTGAAACTTGGTCTTCTTAAAGTCAGTTTCTACACCAAGCACAATTTTCTGACATGCATTACAGAAGACTATAGTTTTCTACTGGATAAGATGTTCTTTTGCTATTTAACTAGAAATCACAGTTTGAAGAAGCAAAGATACAGTATGTGCAAAACTGCAGCTTTTCTGTTGGCAGCTGGAGAAAGCTACTGGCTGGCTCTGACAGTGCATTCTTTCCTGCCAGCAGGCAGAGAGAATTAAAAAAAAAAAAAAAGCACAGCAGCCGTGCAAACAGTGAGGAGGGAGCCAAGAAACAAAGCATCTGTGTGATGTGGTTGTGGGAGGAAGATGACAAAAGACAGAGCAGGGGCAGCAAAATGGATGAAGGTGGCTGAAAATGATAACAGCACTTTCCAGATTCTGCCTGGAACTACCTCTGAGCACATTATCTAAGGTCTCCTCATACCTGGAATCATATATAGAAGGATGAAACACTCAGACACAAACTGAGCAATGTGGTATATGCAGTAGAATGCAGTGAAACATGTACAGATCTGTACATTGGAGAAACAACCACTTCACAAACGCATGACACCACATAGGAGAACAAACCCATCAGGACAAGATTCATCAGTCCATCTGCATTTGAAAGACAAAAGTAACTCTTTTGAAGATAGCGAAGTCCACATTCTAGACAGGGAGGACCACCGGTTTGAAAGAGCAATCAAAGAGGCCATCTACATTAAGATTGAACAGCTCTTTCTGAACAGAGTGGGGGTGATACGACAGCACCTATCTGCTGTTTACTACTCAGACCACAGAGAAAGCAGATAAACATCCAAGTGACCTCAGTGATTCTCAGATTGAGTGCTAATGACCAGATGACTGAAGTCCAGTTGTCTTTTGAAAAAGCATATTTGGACCTAGATGACTGAGAATCTCCATAGATACATACATAGAATCCTGTTTAGGAAAAAGTCATTTTGTCCATCAAGTTCAACCAAGCTGCTCAGTGCACTGACATAAACTAAAGGACTCCAGGTAGTCTATTTGAGTTTGTCAGCTCGTAGAGCAATTGGCTCTCCCATCTAACTGGTCTACTGTTAGAAAATTTTGTAACGTCATGTCAGAATCTGCCTTCCTGTAACTTTAATTCATTATTGTGTATCCCATGCTCTAGAATGAGGGAAGCAAATTTTGAAAAATGTTATAATTTCCCTGTTCAGCCATCTGAACATACCTTCATAGGACTTAATTTCTATTGTCATAATCATTTGTGTTACCCTTCTCTGAACTGGTTATTCCTCTAAATCTTTAAGGATGCCCTGGAGGTTTCAAAATTGGACAAAGTACTATAAGAATGGCCTTACCAAGTCAACGTACAATGAGTTTTTTAAAAATTTAGAAGCTATACTTCTATTTCCTGGATTCTCCTTTCTCCTCTTTGTGAAGACAAGGATAACTTTTTCCAGTTGTCTAGCATTTCACCAATTCACTAGGCTTTCTCTGAGGTAATATGTAAAGTTCAGCCAGATTACCAGGTACTTCAGTAGCCCTAGAGTACAATTCATCAGGTGCTGAAAATTTAAAGTCAGTTTGGGGGACTAAAGTCTCCTTCACAAAGCCAGATAAGTGATCTTGGACCACTCACTTTCTCTCCAGTCTAGGGAAGAGGCAATGGTAAAATTGGTAATTCTGAAATCTTGCCAAGAAAACTTCAACACTGACTTGAAAGCACACATGCACAAATGGACACACACAATCATGCTCTAATAGGGAAAGAACAAATAGCAGGGTGAAAAAGCAGGACTAAACTTTGAGGCTGATGGAAATTAAATCTCTCTCAACACTATATATACAGTCTGTCAGTAGCCTTCTTTGAAAAATGAACAGAATTGCCACCTACATCTCTAGGATCTTCAACTTCCTCCTGAGATTTCCATAGTCCTTGGTGATAAGGGGTTGAAGCTGTTCTTCACATTATTATTCGTCTCTACAAGTATGACCAGGAATAGATTATAATCAGTGAGCCTGATATGATTTGAAAATTCTTTTAATTTATCACTGAACCTTGCTCCTAGTGTTTGAATGTACAATCTCTTTGCACTATTTAAAACAGGATGTCTACCTGGATTTGTGTAGCACCTAAACATGCTTGGCTGTGTGAATAACACAACAGAGACATATGCATACAAAGAGAAAGATATCAATCAACATGATTGCAGAGAAGGGAATTATTTTCTACTGTATTTATCAAAGTATATAATGCTTATAAAAGAAATGTTTCAATAATTGAAGGATTATTGATTGCCTGTCAGCCTGCTTGAGTATATCTCTAAAGTATGTCTGTAGGGGTCAAATCAGACTCTGCTTTTAAAATGTGATTAACAACTACACTTAGATTACTAAAAATATAATGCCATAAGATGTGGGAAGCAAAAATTTTAAATGAGAACTATAACCTGTAGGATGGGAAACTTTCAGTAAAATATCTTTGTTCACATTAATGCCCCTATTAAGATTGTACATGTGGTGATACTCGGTATATCAAAAGAGGAAAATGTTAAACAATAATACGGACAGTAAAGCTAGTATGGAATCAGGGTTTCACTTGGCTAACAGTAGCCATTAAAATTAATACTTCACTTTTCCATGTCAAGTAGAAGTAGTAATGTAGTTATTATAGTTATACTGTTATATTCATTAGACTAGCTTCTAATCATGCTATCCTTAAAGTCCTCAAAATAAGTACTATATTTGTAGTATCCTTTCCAAATGGGCAAACAAATTTGAGTGTCAAAACACTTCAATCACTTTGATTGATTGATGGATGGATTGATTGATTGATGGATGGATATATTCAAATGCACAAGTTACATTCAAACAAACAAATAAAGGTAAAATGGGTTAGATTCATACTTTAGTCCAAGGCAAATAAGTGATAGTTTAATCAAATTGTACATTTTATATTTATCTTAGAGAATGTTATAGATAAAGTTTGATAAATTCTTAGTCACAGGACAATGGCAATGAGTGGTTACTTCTGGACTGAAAACCAAATACCAGCTTCTTGCCTCAACAGAAGCAGCAGCATGGCAATTGCTGATGTTCATAAAATTAATTGAACACAGTGTATCACAAACTAATATTTTACAATTTATGTATCCATATTGATTAGGATAGCAGCAGCAAAGCTGAAAAACAGGTGATTGAAGACCAGCAAGTTAAGGCAGACCAGCCTCCAGAAAATGTGAGTATTTTAATTCTATTATTTTAAATAAAAAAAGAAGTGGTTTTATTTATTAGTCATTGTTTCACTTTTATTTTATATATTGACAATTAAAAGGAGACACTAACAGCTTTTCGTTAGGAGTTTATCTTTACATATTTTCTTCATACATTCATGTAAAGATATATGAATCTGGTCTTCCAAAAGTAGACAGATAATTTATTCCTAGAACTATTCACTGTCCATTCCTGCTTCATGTAAATATTACCTGAACAATGGTTTAAAATTTTTGTTTAGAATTTTATATGAAGTTAAAATTTCAAATACTTATTTTGTTTTTCTTTTTGCCTCTCCCAGCTTCGAAACCAGTTAAAGCAAACAACGTTCTCCACAGTGAATCCCATCCCCATCAATTTACATGAGATTTCTTTGGCCCCCGAAGCATCTTATCCTCCAGAGACAGAATTCAGCAACCAAAGTATGAACCTGTTATTTATTTCTACGCTCTACGCTCTTCTACGCTCTTATAGGCCGCCCAATCCCGTAGGACTCAGGGCGGCGTACAACATGGATAAGAAACGTACATTAAAAGCAATAATAACAATTTAAAAAATAAAGCAATATTAGACCATTATCAAAAACACCATTCATGGGGGAATCTGATCTCCTTATTCACCCCGTCTGTCGGAAGAGCCATGTTTTCACGGCTTTACGGAAGGCCAGTAGAGTGGGGATGGTCCGGATCTCTGGTGGGAGTTGGTTCCAGAGGGATGGGGCTCCCACAGAGAAGGCCCTCCCCCGCGGCCCCGCCAACCGACATTGTTTGGCTGACGGGACCCGGAGGAGGCCCTCTCTGTGGGACCTAACTGGTCGTAGGGAGGTATGTGGTAGGATGCGGTCCCTGTTATTTCCATCTGAAGAAGTACTTTGCATTAATCCTCAGAATTTAGGGTGGTAATATTGCTTTTTAATTTAAAAAAACCCTAACTAAGGTAAATATCTTAAGACATTTAAGTTGTTTAACGTATCGCTTAAATTACCACAACAGTAACTATGGCGTTACTTTTTCAATTTCCAAACATTAGGGGTGCTCAAAAGTTGTGATATGCCTTGGGGATTGTAAAGATATTTTGGTTAATTATATTTAATATAATTTAGATGTGCTTGGTAAGTAACTACATAAATATCATACTTTTTGACATTTGTTGGATTTAGCACGTCCTTTTTATTTTCATAGAAATGAAAGGGTTGGTTTTTTTTTAAATGAAGTTTCTTTAATGACTTCTTCTTCTGCAGTGGCTCTTAACTTCTGTGCATTTAATTAAAATATTTGTCACCTTGACATAGGGTGTGTGTTTTAATGCTTTTGGATTCTATCCAAAAGCATTAAACTTATACTACATATAAACATACAGAAGAGCATTAAGAACTAAAAAATTCAGTTCTTCATCTATGTCTTATGTAAACAAATTAATATGAAGAGGGGAGAAAAATCCCTGTTAGCAACAAAACATAAAATTCCAACTGGATTTTTAATAACAAATTCTTATTCTGCATTTAGTGGCATAGTGATAGCAGAACTTGTTGTCTATCTAGACTGAAGATAAACCAAGAAAATGTATTGCAAGGGAGCAATCTCTGCTCAGCTGAAACTATTTTCCTTCATTTCAATGGATTCTCTTTTGGGAAACAACCATTTCAACACAATATTATATATATAAATTGTCCCTGTTGTACTTCAACTGCCTTTCTTTCTTTCTTTCTTTCTTTCTTTCTTTCTTTCTTTCTTTCTTTCTTTCTTTCTTTCTTTCTTTCTTTCTTTCTTTCTTTCTTTCCTTCCTTCTTTCCTTTCTTTCCTTTCTTTCCTCTTTCCCTTCCCTTCCCTTTCTTTCCCTTTCCTTCCCTTTCCTTTCCATTATGTTTCTTTAATCAGATCCATTACAACATCTAACATATTCCTCTGCAATGTGTTTACATAACGCTTACAACTGTATGGACTAATAATTTTTATTTTTTATGTAGACAACTTTCCACCTCCTCCAGTAGATCCAGCAATGTGCTCAATCGTTCCTGGCCAAGAAATGACTATTGAAATATCCAAAGGAAGATCAGGTCTGGGACTCAGTATTGTAGGAGGAAAGGATACACCACTTGTAAGTCGTTTGTTCTGAATGGAAAGAAAGAGTGTGTATAATTGACAGTTTTTACAAATGGCAAATCCTCTCAGTTCTGGGATAATAAAATAAGGAAAATAGAAATGTGATCTGAGGACATTAAGGTAGAGAAACTATAATGGGCAAGGGAAGGATAATTTTTCATTATCCAAACTAGATAACATCATCAGTGCTGAACAAGCGAGTTCAGAGAGCACCAAGGACCCCTCAAGTCAACCCACAACTACAAATATTCTCCTTTATTAGAAGGACAATGTGCTTATTCTTCTCCAGCCTCAGGAAGTATGGAGTGGAGACTAGATAATGAGAGAAGCATTGTTAAATGCAATGCAAATAGAATTTTAAAAAGGATGTTATACTAAACACAATTTATTATATTTACTCATTCTGCAACAACTGCCTAGAACAGTTTTGATTAACTGTTGCTGCAGTTAGTCAAAAATTAGTCTTCCTGGAATAGAGAGATTGTACCAGAGGTGGGTTCCTGCTGGAGCTGCCCGGTGCACAGCTCCGGTAGGGAGTGGCCAATTGCGCAATTTGCGCGCGACCGCTCCGGAGCCCTCTCTGTCGGTCCATCGTGTGCGTTGCCATTTTTTTTGTTAATTTTTGGGTGATTTTGCTTCTGCTCATGTGTGGAAGCAAAATCTCGCCAAAATCTCGCGAGGGGATGCACGCGCGAGATTTCGGTGAGATTTTGCTTCTGCGCATGCGCGGAAGCAAAATCACGCTGAAATCTCATGCTCACGCACATCCCCTCACAAGATTTAAGCGTGATTTTGCTTCCGCGCATGCGCAGAAGCAAACTTGCGTGAGGGGGGGCGCGCGCATAGCAAGCATGCGCACCCCCGAAACTTCGGTAAGACGGCAACCCACCACTGGATTGTAGAGTTAAAATGTGATTTTTTTGCTAAGAGTGTAGATAAGTGTCAGCTCTTCAAGGTTATCCAGATCAAGAAACAGACTCCACAAGACAACTAAAAGTCAGCTTTATTTATATTGACAGTATTTTGGAAATCTGAGTGTGTTTTCCCCCTCTTATAGTATACTGAGTCAGGGAGGACCCAGCCTGATTTCTTTCTAACATTGCCTATACTTTTCCCAAAGCTTAAGGAATGCTTCTGCCAGTTTTTTTCTAATGGCTTCTGAATATTTCCCTCAAAGCAATCTCCATGATGTTCTACAATGCTTAATATCCAACTTTCTTAGGCTGATAGAATAATATTTTTGAAGTTAAGGGAATTCTTCTCTACAGGTTAGTCCTTGAATGTCCCATGAATTAAACTGGAAAAATGTTACCGTTTTGTCTTGTGGAAGACCTGGGATTGACACATCACCTGCCCTGTTGAGCTTTAATCAACACAACATTGTTATCTCTTTGACATAGTCTTCATAGTAATGAAGACTGGCCTTTTTCTGTTCATGAAGGCAACCACTGGCAATAGTTTGTCTACTTCTCAAATAGGTTCTTAATCCATTCCCACTCTCTACCTTAATTAGGGCCATAGATTTTATGGAGAAATTCTAAAACCAGAATTGTCTTCCATTCAATTATCCTGCCTCAAAGAGGACTTAGTTTCATCTCCTAAGGGAGATATTCCATGAAATAGAGCACTGAACTACGCTTTAGCTGAACAGGTAAGAGGCTGACCAGTTATGAGGACTTAAGTGACTATATTTGGGATTTTTTTATTTATTTATTTATTTATTTATTTATTTATTTATTTATTTATTTATTTATTTATTTATTTATTTATTTATTTATTTATTTATTTATTTATTTATTTATTTATTTATTTATTTATTTATTTATTTATTTATTTATTTGTTTATTTATTTATTTATTAGTTGCATTTGTATGCCGCCCACTCCATAGAGACTCTGGGCGGCTCACAACAGTAAAAATTCACATGCAACAACAAATATAAAAAGCATTAAAAACAATAGAAATTAAAACATTAAAAAACATTAAAAACCACAATTTAAAAACCCATACAATAAATCATTCATGGGGCCAAGAGTGATCGGTGTTGTATTAAAATCATTGGCCCCAGGCCTGTCGACAAAGCCATGTTTTTACTGCTTTTCTGAAGGCTGGCAGGGTGGGAATAATGCAGATCTTGGGGGGTAGTGTATTCCAGAGAGCCGGTGCTGCCACAGAGAAGGCCCTCGTTCGTGGGCCTGCCAGCCGACATTGTTTGGCTGACAGGACCACCAGCAGACCAACTCTGTGGGATGATGGGAAAAGAATGCAGAGACCAAAAGGAAACTATAGCTTTGCTTCATCTGTGCATCATCTTTGCCAATTATGGCTGTGATAGCAAATAATTATATCACTTTATATTTTCTTAATTGTTTTAATTTGAATCTGCAGGTTTTTAGTATTTTAATTGTTCATTTCTAATTATTTATTTTAGTATACTGCTTTGAAAATCATCCAGGGCAGTGGTGGGTTCCTACCGGTGCGGTCCACTCTATAGCACCGGTAGCAGCCCGCTGGTGACGTCACAGTACTGGTGCAATCGGTTGCCGATGCCTGGGTGCCGCCATTTCTTTAAAAAAAACATTTAAAAAAAATTTCTTCTGCACATGCCCAGAAGCCGAGTTTCCGGCACTACGCATGCGCTGCCTTCCTACCCCACAGTGAGTCCAAGCAGGGGAGGATGGCTGAGGGAGCGCGTGAGACGCTGAAAGAACGGGCGGCAGGACCTATCTCAGTTCCCCTCCCTTCAGCAGTCCGAGAAGCCACGAACGTGCGGTGATGATCCTAGGCATTTTCGCACGTTCAAGGCTTCTCGAGCTGCTGAGGGGAGGGGGAACGGGCGGCAGGAGCCTAGGATCATCGAATGGGGAGAAGCATTCAGGCTGGACGGAGCCTCCTAGAAGAACCGCTGGCAATGCCCCCCCCCCTGCTTCTCTGGCCGCTGCCAAGCTCCTGAGGCCCACGCCCACCCAGTCACATGGCTGGCAAGCCACACCCACAAAATAAGCCACACCCACAGAGTGGTAGCAAAAAAATTAGGAACCCGCTCCTGATCCAGAGTAACTCCAGATGATATACAAATATCTTGGTATAAATAAACAGTGAGCTTAACCTTTGTATTTTGTAGCCACCCAAGGTTCTCTGTGAATTTGACTTAATTTATGAAGTTAATAGCTATTCAATAATGTAAATACATATAGCCACTATTGAAAATGTCCCTGGGGGCAATTTGTTCATCTACTGTAATTTTTAATTTGTCAGAAACTGTGACCCACGTACCTAAATTATGATCAGAAATTGTGCTTTAACCTCACCTGTAATTCCAAGAGAAGAGATTTTGAAATATCAACTTTCTTAGTACATAAAAACAATTCTGTGACCTTTAGAGGACATGTAAACTCTTTCAGCCACTTATAGTTTAATGGTCTTGAAAATTGAAGAGCATACAGTCAATCAATCCCCTTCCTGTTTTGACACAATCCCAATTTAGTATTTATTTTTCTCCTACTTGGAATCCAACACGTGGGTCTTGTTTCTGTTCTCTTTACTCTGAAAATAATGATTTGTGACAGGTTATTTAAAGAAGACTTGCTTTTTTAAACTTTGTCTTATACTCTGCATTTTGTCCAGGAACCATCAATACAGCATTAACTTTACCAGAGTTGCTTTATTAGTGAAATGGGTGGCATAGAAATGAAAAATAGATAGATGATAGATAGATGGATGGATGGATGGATGGATGGATGGATGGATGGATGGATGGATGGATAGATTAGAGAGAGAGAGAGAGAGAGAGAGAGAGAGAGAGAGAGAGAGAGAGAGAGAGAGAGAGAGAGAGATGATTGATGGATGGATGGATGGATGGATAGATAGATAGATAGATAGATAGATAGATAGATAGATAGATAGATAGATAGATAGATAGATAGATAGATAGATAGATAGTAGACAGATATTTTTTTAAAAAAATTGCAAGATAGCAATAGGCCTAAGAAGTAGGTTAGCCTGAATTTTGCAATTTAAGCATAATTTTCTTATTCTAATCCCTGCTCACTTAGCACATTTTGGGAGTGGGGACAGTGGGGTTAGTGCAGCTACCTCATCAAAACAAAGTAGTTATTTGGTTCACCCTTTTGGCAATTTTCTTTCTCTTCTGTTTTATTAAAAACACATATCTACCATCTGCTCTAGCATATGACTGCCAGAAATAGTTTTTAAAAACAATTAAATCATTAACATTTAAATTACTTTTAATATATCACAATAAAACCTGGAAACTTTTTATAGGAGTACATTGAAAGAATGCAAATGAATATTGCTATTAAAATGGTAGGTTTTAAATCTGAAAAGAGTATGACTATAAAGGCACTAGTATGCAACCTGCAATAGTGGGACCTAGCTATAAGATTCAACTAAGCATAAGGCTAATATTAGTGGTTTCCTTGAAACCATTTGATAGTTTGGTATGAAAAACTACATTCAAATACATATGGATATACTTTCTTTCAAATTAAAAAAATAATGAAGATGAAATGTCTCCCTTGACTTCAACCCACAGCTTTCTTTGGCAGCAATATTATTTACCATTGTCGTCTTCAGATATATATATATATATATATATATATATATATATATATATATATATATATATATATATATATATATATATATATATATATATATATATATATATATATATATATATATATATATATATATATATATATATATTCCAATTTAGCCTGCAGCCATAGCTTTCCAGGTGGTGTCCCACCACCATAGGATCATGCCCAATCCTATTAACATTTTAAGATCAGATCCTGCCACCTGCTGTGCACTTCTTTTAAATGCATTCAGGCCAAACAATGTCATCTGACATACAGTCAGACTTAATTTGGGATACAGTTTATTACTTTTCTTGCCCAAAACACACAGCTGCCTATTTTATTGCAGTGGTACTTGGCTTTGCATTTGAGTTGTTAATGCTGTTTGAACCTAATGACAACCAAACATGGATCTGGGCATGTTCCCAATCCAAGAACGCAAACTTCCATATCCAATGTAAATTTTGCCTACCTTCTGATTGTTATTGAAACCGAAATGCATGGGGTAATCATTTTCCTGGAGCAGAATTACCAAACTGTGAACAGGTCCCGGATTTGGCTTATTAGTTGGAGTTCAGAAAACCCATAATAACACATATTGGCCTTCCTATTGTCTGTTCTAGATGGGCTCTGGACAGTGGTTAAATCTACTTACCTTCCCTACCGGTTCGGAAGCACACGCTTTGTATTTCGCGCTTTGCGCATGCGCAGAGGGTTAAAAACAAAATGGCGACGTCTGGGCGGGTGGGCGGAACCTTGCGCTGCCGCCGCTACTGGTTCTCCGAACCACCGGCGGCTGCCACTACCGGTACGCCCGAACCGGGCCAAACCGGTACGATTTCACCCCTGGCTCTGGATATAAATATCTCATTGCAACATGGTGTTTCTCTATGACCATTGACAGAAATTATGATGACTTAACCAATTAGTATACTTTCTACAATAATCTTGTTCAAGGTTATCTGCAGAGTGCAGACCCACATGAAAATGACCAGAGTCATTAGTACCATCTTGACTTCTTATTTTTTTTTATCCATACCCTGCAAATATCCTTGATCAGGTACAAGTAGCCAGTAAACTGAATTTCACTATGGCCATGCATCATAAGAAAAAAGCATGGCTGTAAAAAAAAATTAAACAGAAGAATGCATATGAAAGTACAAGTAGTCCTTGACTTACGGCCACAACTGAGCCCAGAATTTATGTTGTTAAGTGAGAAATTTGTTAAGTGAGTTTTGCCCCATTTTATGACTTTTCTAGCCACATTTGTTAAGTGAATCACTTAACAAATTTGGAGATGTCGAGGAAAACGCCCGTCTCGCTGCGACATTGGCTCCACCCCCCCCCGGCCACATTTGTTAAGTGAATCACCGCAATTTTTAAATTAGTAACATGATTGTTAAGTGAATCTGGCTTTCCCATTGACTTTGATCGCAAAAGATGGTCACATGACACTGCGACCGTCATAAATATGAACCAGTTGTGAAGCATCCAAATATAAATCACGTGACCATGGGGATGCTGCAACAGTCATAAGTGTGAAAAATGGTCATAGGTCACTTTTTTCAGTGCCGTTGTAACTTTGAACGGACACTAAATGAACTGTTGTATGTCAAGGACTACCTGTACTACATTAGAAAGTTATATTTTGTGCAACATTAAATCTGCATATCTTACCTTAGACTATACTGTAGTTCTTGTCTAAGGTAAGATATGCAGATCTTTGATACCTGGGTCTGTTTATTTGGGAGGCAATCTGAAAAACTGTCTGCTCTGCTAATTAAAAAAAACTATTCTCGAATTTTCTGCCCATGCTGGTTGCATTTTTCTCCCCCCCCCCCCATACTGCTCTGTGAGCATGTGTAAACCATATTTTCATATCTGCAATTATAATTTAATTATGCAGCTTCCTGTAAACAGATTGATTCCTGAATCGGCAGTAGTTTGCGGTTCTGTGGTATTCTGTAAATAAATGGCCACTAATGTCCCTCAAAACCCAAACACAGTGATTAGAAATGTGATACAGCAGTGTAACATTTTCCAATAGCATCATAGTTGTAAATACTCATAACCGTGAAGTTTAAAAGAAAAAGGGAAGCTTCAAAACAATCCTTTGATCAAAAGAACTGCTTTAGGGCAAAGATGTTGTTACTTTCCTCCTTGTCTTTTTCGTTTCGTGTCACCTTGCTCTGAGTGATGTAGTGTTGCTTCAGGAAAGATATTTTTTAAATTGAACACATTCTTCTGAACTCCCATTAACTACACTGTCTACTATCAATGGCTTTATATCAAGAATAAATTCCAAATGTTAAATTGAAAGACAGAATGGGTAAGATTTGCTCTTGATATTGAGAGTAACTTTTTAGAAGCATCTTTGAAATCTATGTCTGGTTCTCTTTTCTGTGGTCAGCGCCTGCATGTTGGGCAGGAATCTGCAGTGATGATTTCAAGGAACTTTAGATATTTATGGTAATTTTACTATAACTGGAAGTTTGCAGAAAAAGCTATATATCAATTGTGGAAGTGAAAGAAATTGAAGAGAAAAAGATGGAAAATTTTGCTACTAGACATACACTTATAGTTCACTTATGTTCAAAGGAAACAACAAACTGTTTTGTAAATGTGTGTTTCAGAAGAAACAACAAACAGTTTTGTAAATGTTTGTTCTTAGTGTTCTTTTTATGTACCCAAAGTGAAGATTTAAATTTTCAATTCCCTTTTTAAGAAATGTTTGTACTTTTCTCTTATCTCTCTGAAAGATATGGGCGGCCTAGATATACGAAATATAAATTAAAGAGAGAAAGAAGAGAGGGGGGGGAAGTGGAAGGAAGGAAGGAAGGAAAGAAGGAAGGAAGGAAGGAAGGAAGGAAGGAAGGAAGGAAGGAAGGAAGGAAGGAAGGAAGACTTGGCAGATTGTCCTTCCTTCCTTCCTTCCTTCCTTCCTTCCTTCCTTCCTTCCTTCCTTCCTTCCTTCCTTCCTTCCTTCCTTCCTTTAGCACAAGACAACAGTCTGTAAGTCCATTGAGTTTCTTTAAGAAATATGATTAAAATTACATTTGGTGTATTTATTTCCGAGACTTGTTAGATGTAATTTTAATCATATTTCCTAAAGAAACTCAATGAACTTACAGACTGCTGTCTCATGCTAATGTGTTAGCCTTGCCAAAGATTGTTTCGAGATAAAATTAAGATTTTTTTTTGAGAGAGAGATAAAATGATACTGTAATGATGGGGAAATGGAAGCAAATTGCTGCTTTCTGAAGACAAGATTCTGATGTCCTTGGAAGGGGAAAAGGACATCTGTTTGCATGCATGAGAATAATTGCTAATTTTGCCAGGATAGTAAAATATTTCTGACAGAGATTGTCCAATTTGATTTTGAATTGTCTGAACCAGAGTGTAAAATTTGGAACAACTCACTTAACAACTACCTTGCTTAGCAACATAAATTTTGGGCTCATTTGTGGTTGGAAGTCGAGGACTACCTGTATACCTGTCCCAGACCTGTGAATGCCTTCTCAGGGTGCCAAAAAAAAGTGAATCATGGCTACAAGGAGGCCCTTCTCAGATGTAGAGGCTGCCTCTGCTGCCCCGCCCAACACTCATCGAATCAGGCAAAGATGTTCCCACTCTCCCAACCTTTTTGGTAGTTTTGCATTAATTGGATTCTACAATGCCCATTCAGAATTGAAAGAGGATTTTTTTTAAGAGAGAAGGACAGAGTGATTGTGTCCTTTTATGAATCGGTTTCAGTTTGTCTGAATTCTTAAATTACGATACAGATATTCAAGGATCTGACCAGTGGAGAGTATAATGGATCTGTTAACCTATTGTGATTTGGACACTATATTCTATTGGTGCACCTGCATATGGTATTAAAGAAGGACTTAAACGTTTACACAATGCTCTATTAATATTTAATATATTTACAGTATATGTAATGGGAAATTTGACATGTAATTACCTCCTTCCCTCCCTCCCTATCTATCTGCCTATCAATCATTCTATATTCTGAACGACCAGTTTTCAAACTGTTAAATATTGATATAAAGGTTATATATTTCTCTAGGATGCCATAGTCATACATGAAGTTTATGAAGAAGGAGCAGCTGCTAGAGATGGTCGACTTTGGGCTGGTGATCAAATTCTGGAAGTAAGTTTCAAGTTTATTTCCTTGAATATTTCTCTTGTCTTCAGGATAATTGTATGGATGTGTTGAAATGCCTTAAGATTGAGAATTTGTTCCAGCTGGGCAGTGCAAGGATTCAAAATCCGGTATTAATTGTTTGGGTCCCACAAATATATCTTATCAAATATTACATAATTTATAAATATTCTTAGAGGGTCTGTGAGGTAACTTCAAAACAGTCTTCACTCTTAACCAACTACATGAACAAGTCCATTAAGTTTTCTTGGCAATATTTTTAAGAAATTATTTGCCATTGCTTTTTTCCCCAGGGCTGAGAGAAAGTGACGGGCCAAGAGGCATCCAGCCAGTTTTGTGTCCAAGAAAGGGCCACAACTAATTGTCTCCTGGTTTTCAGCTCACTTTCGTTAATTACGGCACTAAAATAGCTGTCACCTATGTACTACTGCTTCGATTTTGAAGGCAATGTTTTGCAAGACAATTACATTAATCTAATAATGTAATGTAGATGTTGAGGGAAGGCTTAAAAAAATGTCCTTACGTATGAAAATTGCTTTGTCAGAGACGAATATAGTATAATAGCAGATCTGTTCCAGAAATTACATTAGGGTACATGTTCCAAGTTGCAGTAGTTGTAGTTAAAACCGAAAGATATTTTTACTTGGCCATGATGATAATGAAAACAGTGTTCTGGCTCCCATTGCAATTTAATATTAATATTTGTTTTAAGGCCAATTTAAAGCTTTGCTGTGGTATGGTGTGCCATCTATTGGAATATAGAAAAATATTATTTTGCTTTCCAAGGATAGAATTGTGAAATTTAAAAAAATACAGGTAGATCTTTATTATGCATACACAACAGCAGGGTCAGAAAGCAATATTTACCCATGAATAAATCTTACTGAAATTAGTAGACATGTAGAATTTCAGTTTTATTCCTTCAGAAAATATATAGAACTTGTTTTTTTATCATGACGTTTTGCGCTAAGGATTTTGGGAAATCTACATTTCGAAATAAGGTTATCAGAAATTAAGAATGGATATATTCTTACTCAATTATTTAAGAAGCACAAGTAATAAGAGATTTTATATAATATAAGCAGAAGGAAGCTATGATTTATTTTAATAAATTATACAAAACAATATTTATGAATAAGTGCTGGTCCAACTAGAATACTCAATCATAGTATCTTTTTAAAAAATCTTTTTTAAAAAAACTTTAAAAAACAATAACCCGGGACTTCTAGTTTCTGAACTATGGTTAATTATAATCTGCATATTAGTTTAGTAATTCTGAACTCTAATTGCCACTGTAGCTAATCAAAATAAGGAAAATTCATCTTTTCACTCCTAACTTGTTCTCACTAAGATCAATCAGACTTTGGAGTTCAAAGTGAATAAACTTCCTGGATCAAATGGGTTGAGATGAAAACTGCCTTCTTGATATGTTTAACCATGATTTTATCTTTCAAGTGAATTGGAAGAATTTCTGGTGTTCTGCACTGAGTCTGTGTAAGCCTTAACTCTAACCTGGGATAGAGATGCTGGAATGGCAGAAGCAATTTTCCCCAAAAATGTAATTTTTGGGGGGGGTCCCCTCTTTTGGGGGAAGTCCTAGGAAAATGTATTTATTTATGTGCTTGTTCATTTATTTGTTAAATTTATTTGCCGGTTATCTTGTCACAAGGCAACTCTGGGCAGCTTATGCTAATTTCCCTCCAACACAATGCACCACTGTTACCAAACTAATTAAAATCCAGTAAGTAAACTTAAGTACATCAACTAGAATGCTTTATTTTATTTTAGGTTAATGGCATAGACTTGAGAAATGCCAGTCATGAAGATGCTATCACTGCCTTGAGGCAAACCCCTCCAAAAGTGCAGCTTGTTGTCTATCGAGATGAAGCTCATTATAAAGATGAAGAAAATTTGGAGATTTTCCTTGTAGACCTACAGCGGAAAATGGGCAGAGGATTGGGACTTAGCATTGTAGGGAAAAGGTAAGGAATATTTAGTTGATCGTAATTCATTTTAGATGTTTCTTGCAGTAGAAACAGAGAGGGCATACCAATGTCATAGTGGCACTTACTGCTACATTATATTTATAAAATTTACATAATGTGCTGAAATTATTATAAGTGCTATGCTAGCAATTATACTAGCATTTTATCAGTTCAGGGGCAGTAGACTTAAAATGAACAGTTCAGTGGAACACTGTGTGTGCTTTCCATCATATTGTTTTGTACAATGGCATTGCGATTCTGTGTGCAAAAGTAAATTGAAAGAGATTGCTTCTTATCTGAAAATGTATGATGATAACAATTTAGCCATATAGCAGAACAATTTACCATACCACAATAAATTGGCCTAAGCGACAGAATGTGACCTTTTTGATTGAGGAAGCCATCAATGAAAATTGCCTTTAGCTATATTATTGTCTTTAGAAAAGTAAGAACAGCAGTCCTGGTTTTGGGCTGTAAATAATTAACAATGTGTAATTTCAGATAAATAGCATATATAGTTTAGTTGTTTAATAATACAGTACATATGTTGCCTATATTGTTAGAAATGGAAGCGGCGTGTTTATCTCTGACATTGTCAAAGGAGGAGCTGCTGACCTTGATGGACGACTAATTCAAGGAGATCAGATATTATCTGTCAACGGTGAGGATGTCAGACAGGCTTCTCAAGAGGTGGTAGCCACCATTCTTAAGGTGAGTATGCAGCTGAGTCTATGTAAAATGTAACATCCTTCGGAAATACTAAGTTCAGCCAAAGTGTTCAAACATAGTTCAGTCTCAAGCAAGATGGGAGCTTCACGTTTGTGTGCTACAACTTTTCCTGACAGTTATTTTCCTGACAGTGAATTAATCAGTGGAACAGCTTGCCTCCAGAAGTTGTGAATGCTCCAACACTGGAAGTTTTTAAGAAGATGTTGGATAACCATTTGTCTGAAGTGGTGTAGGGTTTCCTGCCTAAGCAGGGGGTTGGACTAGAAGACCTCCAAGGTCCCTTCCAACTCTGTTATTCTATTCTATTCTATTTTATGTTTAATCATCCACTCTATTTAATTTTAACTGTAGTTAATGGAAATAAACCACATTTATCAGTAAAGTATTTAGAAAAAATTATATATCTGTATAAAACGCATTTTATATAATCCTACTAATGCATTTTATGTAATCTGACTAAGTGGTAATACTACTTCAGCGTATAAGGGCTGCCTTCTTTAAAAACTTAATTTTCTGGTTATTCCTCATAAAAAAGATTTTTAAAAAAGACAAGATCAGTTGCAGATCCCACTAAGTCATAATATAGCTTGTTTACAGAATTGGGCCAATATGGATCATTCACTAATTAAACAAACCACAATTTAGCTGAATGTATGCAGTTAAAAATAACTTTCAATTGTACAGACCTTAGTATACTCTATTGATTACAATTATATATATGTTGCTGAATGGATGTTGTTGCTTTTATATTGTTTTTTAAATTTTGTACTGTTTTTAAATTTTATGAAATTTTGGTTATTCTTGTATTTCTCTTTGTTGTACGCCGCCCTGAGTCCTTCGGGAGTTGGGCGGCATATAAGAATAACAAAATAAATAAATAAATAAATAAATAAATAAATAAATAAATAAATAAATAAATAATATATATATATATATATATATATATATATATATATATATATATATATATATATATATATATATATATATATATATATATATATATATATATATATATAATGTTTTCTGAGGTTTTCGCGGGTGTTTGTATGTAGGTCTTTGGGTATTCGGGTTTTCTCCCGCGTGAAATTGCAAGTGTCTTGGCGACGTTTCGATGAAGTCTCATTCATCATCTTCAGGCTGGTGTCTTCTGCTTCCTGCTTCTAGAAGCAGGAAGCAGAAGACACCAGCCTGAAGATGATGAATGAGACTTCATCGAAACGTCGCCAAGGCACTTGCAATTTCACACGGGAGAAAACCCGAATACCCAAAGACCTACAGATAGATAGATAGATAGATAGATAGATAGATAGATAGATAGATAGATAGATAGATAGATAGATAGATAGATAGATAGATATCAGCTAAAATATGGTATTTGAATAGAGTTTATTATGGATAACGTGGAGAAAAATAGCAAGTTGGGAAATGGATGTTGCCAGGTCTTTTGTGGACTAGGGCATTTTAAATGGTCATGGTTTATTTAAAGGTATAATTTTTGGAGAGACAGAAATAAAAAATGTTATCTTGTATTTCGTATATTGAAGTGTGCCCAAGGACTTGTGCAACTGGAGATTGGACGGCTGAGGGCGGGATCTTCGTTATCCTCAAGGAGGACATCTCAAAACAGTCAGGTTAGTAGCAGATGGCGATGCATTAAAAAGAATGATAAAGTAATGAATCCCAAAATGTATCTGTAAATAGTTTGCCTTGTCTGGTTTGATCATTGGAATAAAATTATTAGAATCTAAATATAACCTTAATTTTAAAAAATCTGTTTATATCCATCATTTTTAATTATCTAAAGGCCCCCTTAATAGTTGGGACAATTCCCATGTTTTAACTGGCAGAAAAATCCCATTTTAGAAATACATTTTTTATAATTTCTGTACAGTTATGCATGTATTTGATTTTTTATGAAACCATTAAGGCCATGGGAGCAGTATCATTTTCACCAGCCACTTGCAGCCACAATAGTCATCTCATGCCATCCATTTTACATGCAGTGAAGGACATAAGATGCAATTAAAACAAACCTTCCTGTACTGATAACAATGAAACACAGGATGTTATGTTCTCATTTTAGAAAGTTAGCCAACAAACTGCTGGGTATTCTTCCAGGAAGGCATAGAGATATCAATATCATTTCTCATATGTTCTTATTTCAGTTTAGGATCATTCCCCAATCTGTGCCCAATTTTGGATGCACCATTTATTTTTGCCTTACATAAACTAAACTAAGCAAGTCCAATCCATGTATTACTACTTCACTTTGCTACTCTTTCTCCAGCATACAGAATGCTACTGCTAATGAATTCCCTCGGCATACAGAGGAACATTGATCCAGACATTTGATTAGTGTTCTGCAGTTTGAAAATCTATTTCATTAAGAGAGTGGTAGAGTTTTGTTCCTGCCTCTTAGCAGCTGGGCTCCAGATAGGATGGAATAAAAAGTCTAAAGAAAGTTAGAAGTGCAATAAATAAATTCCAGCTTTGTTAGCCTCAATTGCCAGACTCTCTGGCTCTTCATCATGTTGGCACAATATGTCTTCCCTCATCGAAAAAGCCAAATTAGAATTTTGTCCATGCATGTTTCTATACATTTTTTTAAAAATCCATTTTAAATTCTGCGGTGTGAATATGTTAGTAGTGAATATGTTAGGAGTGATTTAGAAATTCTTAATATCTTGGATATCTTGGATAACATAAGCATCATCCGTGGTTTAATGAACAGATCTAATGATAGATTCTATAACCAATGAGAGAAACTGTAAACAACTGGTATGGCTTATATGTGGAACAACCTTGCAAATTCTAGCTTGAGCCTTATTTGTTCTTCTTGGATTTTCAGATGAGCCAACATAATGTCCATAGCCACTTTCATCCTACATTTGCTCCGGTTATCTCCACTTTACAGAATTTACTCAGCACTAAGAGATTATCTGCTGATCCTTCTCAGAGTAATTCAGGTATGGGAGAGAATATGAGTTCAAGTCCCACCTTAGACATGAAAGCCACCTGGGTGACCTCTGGCCGGTCACTCTTTTCTTAGTCCAACCCACCTCATTGGGTTGTTGTAGGGAAAATAAGAGGAGGAAGGATATGTTCGCCACCTTGAGTTATTTGTAAAAATAATAAAGGCTGGGTATACCCTATTTCCCCCAAAATAAGGCATCCCCTGATAATAAGTCCAATCGGGCTTTTGAGTGCATGGCAATAAGGCCAAGCTAGGGTTAAAAAAAATATAAGACAGAGTCTTATTTTCAGGGAAACATGGTAGACAGCCAGACAGCAAAGGGGGCTAAACATTTTTTAAGTTCTGAGAAACAAGGTAATTGATTATCTGCACTATAGAGGGAAAAAATTTGCAAGATTCTGTTATTATAGCCAATCTTGATAAGTGCAGTTGTTTTTTGGAGCAAACTCAGGAGCAGAATATCCATTATAATTCATAGAGATGTTAATTGTTTGTTCTCTGGCTTTCTGGTACTTCAATCACTAGACCAAACTGGCTATCAAACTATTGGCCATATTGACTATGAATTCAGGAAGTTGTAGACCAAATACAGTACATCTTGCGACCTTCAGTTTGGGGAAACGAGCACAATATTTGTGATAGTTTTAAAGTAATAAGTAGAGAACATAATATTATGATAGCTTTAGCCTTTAATTATTCTATATATTTATTTTTTTGTCAGTTGAAGCAGACATAAGCCCAAGAACTGTGGAAATTTCAAGGGTCAGTATTTTCTTCTTACTTAATGTATTTAGCGAGAAAGAGCAAAACTATTTTATTTTGTCCAGTGTGTAAACAATGAATGAATTTATAGTGATCAAATCTATTTGCAATTCTAAGCAAATAAATAAAAGAAATTATGGAATTAGCTTGACCATGGTATCTCAGCGTTCCACTAGAGAATATAGGAGTCTATATCTATGTATAGATTTTAAAGATTTTAGTATTATGGCATTGAAATCTCATAGTTTTGCAAATGACAGTGCTTTCAATGAATGCAAAAAAAAATGTTTCCCTTGTATGTGTTTAATAATGTCACTAAAACAATTTGAGAATTTGATGGACATGGAATTTTTGAACAAGGCATGGAAAATCAGATTGTGTCCTTGCTTAATTGCATTCCATGTGACACCAGTTCCACAGTTATATATTTGAAACTTGGACAGAATAAGTAATTCTTATAACCGTGCTTTCTCTGTTAAGGGCCTGAACGATGCTCTTGGTATCAGTATTGCGGGTGGCAAGGGAAGTCCCTTGGCAGATATTCCAATCTTCATTGCTATGATTCAAGCCAACGGAGTGGCAGCACGCACACATAAACTACGAGTAAGTGAAAGAATGACTGATATGTGCATAAACACTAGCTCTATTTTCTTGCTGATGTTGCTGTTCTTATTACCTCCAAAAATGTTTCTTTTTCCAACTTTGGAAGGTGCTTCATTCCTTTTGATGCTAAAGAACATCATCTTTGTCCACTGCCGTGAATAACAGCAATTGTGGAAAATTGCATTTCAGTAGTACGATGTCTGCAATCAAGACACTGAACTCATCTCATGTAGTTTCCTATTTCAATCTGAATACAACATAGAAAAACAGGAACTTTATTTTCTTTTTCTTTTCAATTTCAGAAGATATTGGATGACTTGTGGGGAAAAGAATAGCTGTTATGACTAACATCTTCACTTCACCAAGTACCCCTAGGGAAAAAAAATAGTGTTTCACATACTACCAGTAATCTCTTCTTCCATTTACAATTATTTCTCTTTGCGCCTAGATTGTGAAATTGGAGCAAGAGTTCTTTTTTTTTTGCATTTTTATTTTATTTATACAAAAACATTGGCACCACATTTCCCTTTGAATTGGAAAATAGTTACTGAAAACAACTCACAAATTACAGAAACAAATCAAAGAATTTTAAAAAGCGCTATTAATAAAATAAGGTTAACAATTCCAGAGTAACAATCAATCATGAATAACAGCTTTATAGTAAAAATGAATCTTTTCAATGTCCAGTTGTTTATTTATTTATTACATTTATATTTCAACCATTTGGAGCAAGACGGCTCACATATGGACTACTAGCACTAAAAATTCCTTGCCTTAGAATAGTGGCTCCCAACCTTTTGGGCACCAGGGACCGGTTCCGTGTAGAGAGGCTTTTCCGCGGACCGGAGGGGGCGTGGCTTTGTGTGCTGCCTGCATCCTGCGGATGGGGCTTTGCTTGTTTGCATGGCCCGGATTCTGGCATGCTGAGGCCTGGTGCCAGTCCACGAAGCATGGGTTGGGGACCCCTGCCTTAGAAGATACATTAATTTTAGAGACAAATTCATGTGGCTGAAATACTTCTGGTGGGTTTTATAAATTGGACTATTGTGTTTTTATAAATAAGAAACACGACTGTGCAGTGCCACACCTGCAAAACAGGTCGATCACTACAGTATCCCTGATGCTACCCATATTTCTATTTATGTTCTGTTTTTTCCTCTCTCTCTTTTAGGTTGGTGATAGGATTGTCAGTATTAATGGGCAGCCTTTGGATGGTCTGTCTCATGCCGAGGTAGTAAATCTGCTGAAGAATGCCTATGGGACCATCATTCTGCAGGTATAATGATAAATTGAATAGACAACTGTGCAATGGTGTCAGTGATTTCAGTGGTAATTTTAAATAATGGCCTGAGTGTGTCCGGCACTAGACATCACAGGGTGTTTACTGATGTCAATTATGCAGGAGGAAAGAAAAATCTATTATGTTCAAACGCATTTTATTCTTGCCCATATAACTATGGGCATGGCAGTTTGAAATCAAAAGAAAATGGAAAAATGGAAATGATTAAACAAAAATAATCTCTGCTTTTTAGCTTTCCTCACTTTTAAAACAAAAAACCCAATTCCTCTCTGATTCTCACAATGGACGAATGAATGACTGCAAAAGTTGATGGATTTAGCAGAAATAGCTAAATTGACTGATTTTATTAAAGAAAAGAACATAATTTTGTTTCTATTTGGCAACTGCTTTTGGACTTTGTGCTTGAGGTGGAAAAAAAGGAAATGGGTTTGATTTTGGGTTTTGCTGATTAAGTAGGTTTGTTGTTAGAGAAATGACTAGTATATGTTTTCACATAAAAGTAAAAAGTTGAGGTTTTATGTATCTGTTTTATTCTACTGCACCAAGAGTTGGAGTCAATGTTTTTCTTTTTCTTCTCCCCTTTACCCTACACTTTTCTCTCTTCCCCTTTTCCTTCCTTATTTTCCTTTTCCTTTGTACTTCTGTACTTTATATCGATAAACTAATTAAATCCTGTTGCAGACAAAAAAATTACCTGACTATAAACAGTTTTTTCTCTTTTACTATGGAGCTTTGATGGAGCTTTCTATCCAGTTAACATCATCTTCAGAGAAAAAAGAGCAAAACAAAAGACTTTGTTAACAGTGGTGATGATTTTATAATATGACTCAGGTGCAGTGCTTGAACTGGAGGGTTCGTCTCTCATTTTAATTTTATTTGAGAAGGCAAAAATGAAAATGTGCTCTCTTCCTGTTTATAAACTGCAAGGTGGTTATTTTATTAGCTGACCTTTACAAATTGCTTAAAAGCAAGATACATTATCATCAATGTATCTTGGGCTGTAATGATCATATAACTTGCCGTGAGTCTTATGCAGCGATGGGTTCTAAATCCCATCGCTACCGGTTCGCAGGCGTGCTTCTCCGCATGCGCAGAAGCGTCCGGGGTGGGTGAGAGGAGCCTCCTGCCGCCGCCACCGCTACCAGTTCGTAGAACCGTACCATACCCGTAGCTACCCACTGCTGGTCTTATGCATTTTATATCCATTAATTTCTGCAGGATTTTGGAAGATAGGTGCTTATGGTAACTTTTTTTATCAGTACAGATCAGTGGGCTTTTACAACTATTACCTCTTATACCAATACATTTTACAATTATTTATATTGAATATATTCAAAGCAAAAGTTGGCTCTGAGTCAAAAAGAGTTCATCTGTAGAAATCTGTTGGGAACCAGCTAAAAATGCGGAATCTGTATCTGGCAAGTGATACATCCTGAATGTAAATTGAAGATTTGATTTCTGCTATTGTCTAAGATTAGGTAGTAAAATATTGACAGAGTTGGCTATGTCATCTCTGTAGTTCTGGATTTTTCATTTATTTTTGCTTAGGTTTTTACTATAACTGTAATCACATCCAATCCTGGTGGACAGTACAGGTAGTCATCGATTTAACAGTCATTTATTTAGTGACCATTCCAAGTTACAAAGGCAGAAAAACAGTGATTATGACCGCTTTTCACACTAATGACATTGCAGCATCCCCATGGTCACGTGATCAAAATTTGGGCACCTGGCACCTGGCATGTTTTTATTTTATTTAATTTAATTTAATTTAATTTAATAATAGAATTTCTATGCCACCCAACTCCCAGGGGACTCTGGGCGGCTAACAACAAGTAAAAAAAACATATAATCAAATAAAAAACAATTTAAAAACACATTAAAATATAATCAATATCTTAAAAAAGAGCTTTCAATCACACATGCATACATGGGCCGATCTAAAAAGACCTCGCTGAAGGGTCATTGGCCCCAGGCTGCCGGAAAAGCCAGGTCTTAACGGCTTTCCGGAAGGCCAGTAAGGTGGGGGTAATACGGATCTCGGGAGGTAGTTGGTTCCAAAGTGACAGTTGCACTGTCCTGGTGTCATGTGATCACCATTTGTTATCTTCTCAGCCAGTTTCTGACTAGGAAAGACAATGGGGGAAGCCAGATTTGCTTAATGATCACATGATCCACTTAAAAACTGCAATGATTTGCTTATCAACTGTGGCAAAAAAAGGTCATAAAATGGGGCAAAATTCACTTAACACCTGCCTTGCTTAGCAATGGAAATTTTGGGCTCAATTGTGGTTGTAAGTCGAGGTCTACCTGTGTATCTGAATCTGAAAGTTATATAAAAAGAAACTAAAGGGGAAAAAACTTATTTATTTATTTATTTATTTATTTAGTGAGATTTATATACCGCCTCACAGTGCAAGCACTCTCTAAGCGGTTACACCAGTAAGCAATGTATATATTTACATTGCCCCCAACAATCTGGGTCCTCATTTTACCTACCTCGGAAGGATGGAAGGCTGAGTCAACCTTGAGCCGGTGAGATCTGAACTGCTGACCTGCGGATCACAGTCAGCTAAAGTGGCCTGCAGTGCTGCCTCTAACCGCTGCGCCACCTCGGCTCTTGCTATTTTATTCAGCTTCCAATTCTATTCACTGAAATAAATTTGTCTAAACAATTGTGCGAATCACCTCTTAGAAAAAAAACATTTTTCCTCTCTCTCCCATTTTTTATTGTTCTAAATTCTCTTGGAAGTTTATCTTGGAGAATTTCTAAAATTCGTTTTACAGTCCAATCCCGAGGCAATTACATCATTTCGTTTTTGCCCTGCGATTTAATCTGTATACACATGTGTTTAGACTGAGTGGTAACCCATTTGCCTTCAGCAATGGCAGTTGCTGTAATTGTGTATGGGCTGATTGTAATTTATTCTCTGGGTCTTGGATATGTGATTGTATAGGCTGTATTTTTTATGGTGTATATTTTGCTTTTGTTTTATTCCCACATAGAGGGAGAATTGAATGCTGCTTAGAATCAGTTTTGATTAGACCACATTCTATAAGCACTGTAAAAATAAATGAAATTGAAAATACACAAATAAAGAGAAAAATGCATAAACTGAAAATGGCAATGAATTTGAATACCTACCGTATTTTTCGGAGTATAAGACGCACCTTTTTCCTCCCTAAAAGTGGCTGAAAATTCAGGTGCGTCTTATACTTCGAATGTAGCTTTTTTTTCCAGCCCTAACTAGGTGCTAACAGATCTTCCCAGCTCTTACCTTGGAGGCTTTTTCCTTGTTACTCTCTCCAAAGAATGTTTTTCCAGCCCTAAGTCTTTGCAGGTTTTTTTTCATTGCTCTACTTGCTCCAAAGAAGTTGTTTTCTAGCCCTAACCAGGTGCTAACGATCTTCCCAGCTCTTACCGGCTTGCAGGCTCTTTCATTGTTACTCTCTCAGAAGAATGTTTTCCAGCCCTAAGTCTTTGCAGTTTTTTTTTCATTGCTCTACTTGCTCCAAAGAAGTTGTTTTCTAGCCCTAACCAGGTGCTAACGATCTTCCCAGCTCTTACTGGCTTGCAGGCTCTTTCATTGTTACTCTCTCAGAAGAAGGTTTTTTTAAGTCCTAACCAGGAGATAAAATAATGTGCTGAAGCTGCTCCGAATAAGTTTTTTCTAGCCCTAACTAGGTGCTAACGATCTTCCCAGCTCTTACTGGCTTGCATGCTCTTTCGTTGTTACTCTCAGAAGAAGGTTTTTTTAAGTCCTAACCAGGGGATAAAATAATGTGCTGAAGCTGACCAGACTAAGGATGCTAGCCAGATGAATACCTGGTAGGCAGATTGTTTTCCCCTATTTTCCTCCCCAAAAACTAAGGTGCGTCTAATACTCCGGTGCGTCTTATACTCCGAAAAATACGGTAACAATCTGGAGAAAGTCCCTATATGAAAAAGCCTAAAATACAGCATGTCTAAAACATTAATGTTCCTGAACAGGGGGAAAAAATTTCAACACGCTAAATTCAGGGTGATAAAATACTTACATTCAATTTTTTGAATGTAACTTGAATGTTTTTAATATTAATAAACATCACTGATAGATCTGTTTCTGTCTCAAAGTACAATAACCTACAAAGATGTTGATTGCAATAGGAAAATATATTTAAAGGCTGAAATCATTTCTTCCGTCAGCAAACTCGGGTACCAAGAATTGCTGAATCACAGAAAAGTAAGAGGGAAATATTAGTGTGTGTGGAAAAACACAGCATCTGCAGAAATCCAAAAAAATAAAAATCTTCTAAAAACAAAATAAGTAATTTTACTTGAGCATTTTCAGAAACCAATCAGTCAATCAGAGTAGAACTTGGATGTCTTCTAGTCCAACCCCCTGCTTATGCAGGAGACCCTATACCAGTGATGGTGAACCTTTTTTTGCTCGGGTGCCAAAAGGGTGCATGCACGCGCGATAGCATGCACGCGCGTGCCCACACTCATAATGCAATGCTCTCCCCTGGCGCATGCACCCTCCACACACTGCCACCCCACGTATACAGGCAGGCCTCACTGAAGCCTCCGGACTTCCGGTAGGCACGTTGGGCCGTTTTTCATCCTCCCCAGGCTTCAGGAAAGCCTCCGGATGTAGATGGCGAAAAATGGCCCAACGGGCCTACTGGAAGTTCATTTCCGAACTTCAGGTAGACCCGTTGGGTCTGTTTTTTGCCATCCACAGCCTCCGGAGGCTTTCCTGAAGCCGGGAAGGGCGAAAATGGCCTCTCCCTGCCCTCCGGAAGTTCGAAAATCAGCTGGCCAGTACGCACATACGTGCTGGAGCTGACATAGGGCAACGCCTCACGTGCCACCTGTGGCACGCATACCAAAGTTTCGCCATCATGGCCCTATACCATTTCAGTTAAGTGACTGTCCAGTCTCTTCTTAAAAACAGTGATGAAGTACCCACAACTTTTGACTGCAAGCTGTTCCACTGGTTAACTGTCCTCTTTGTTAGGAAGTTTCTCCTTAATTCCAGGTTGTTTTTCTTCTTGATTAGTTTCCATCCATTGTTTCTTGTCCTGCTCTCTGGTGCTTTGGAAAATGAGTGCATCCCCTTCTCTTTATGGCAGTCACTCAAATACTGGAATACTGCTATCATGTCCACCCTAGTCCTTCTTTTCTCTGGACTAGCCAAACCCAAATCGTGCAACTGTTCTTCATATGTTTTAGTCTCCAAGCCTTTAATCATCTTTGTTGTTCTTCTCTGCACTTTTTTCAAAGTCTCAACATCTTTTTTTGTAATGTGACTGTAATGTGACTTTTGCTTTGGAGCAGGTGACATGGGAATGTGCAGTTAAGTCAAATGCAGGGGTGGGTTCCTCCCGGTTCGGACCGGTTTGCTGGAACCGGTAGCGACCCTCTGGTGATGTCACGATGACATCACTGACCCGGTTCGGTTGGTGCCAGTCTGTGGGCGCCGCCATCTTTTTAAAAAAAATCGATTCTTTTTTTTTGAATTTTTTTTTCTTCTGAGCATGCGCAGAAGCCGAGTTTCCTGCACTGTGCATGCAGTCGCCATCTTGTTTTCGGCTTTTTTTTCTGTATTTTTTGGCACTGCACATGCGGCGTGGGAGGAAGCGAACCGGCAGCGAGGTAACTTGGAACCCATCCCTGGTGAAATGATATAGTTAGCTGCTTTAAAATAATGTGAAAATAACATTGACAGCCAAGGATGGAGCCATATTCTACTATTAGACAAATACTAATACAAATTGCTAATACTTATTTTTTAAATAGTACACCTGCAGTAATATTTTAGCAATGCAGGAAACTCAGTTTATTGGCTTATGAGATAAAAAATATACCGTCAGTTACATGAGCACTTTTAAAGAAGCAGATTGTCAGATGTTCAAGTTTTAAAATAATGCCTAGCTCCTGCAATATGTTTCTTACTTAAAAAATAATTAAGTAGGAGAAATAAAATATGGATTTTGCTATCGCACATTTTAAATTAGCTAGATTAAAGCCTTAATCTATTACATGTATGGTTAGTTTTTTTTAAAGTATTAGTCGTTTTCACAGCTTGCCATATTCTCACCATCTGTATCAATATCCAAATATGTCCACAAAAATATGAATAGTATGTTGTGTTTAAATAGCTGTGCTCTTCGTTTGCCTGAAGTTGAATTCATACCACAGAAGTGAATTCATTCTTTAAAATCTGATATTCATCACTGACACATCATTAAGTAATTCTATTATCAGCAAAATGACCTCATGGTTAAATGGGTAGGAAGGGTCAGATGACTGGAGATAGGGCTGTGGAAATGCTAATTGTCAGGATGTCTTGGGCAGGACCACAAAGAAATGTGTTAATGCTCTTTGCAAAGGAGAGATTAAGATCTCTGGGGAATATTTGATCCAGCCTGGCTGTTCGGATGCCCCCTGATAATTGAATCAGCTGTTTGCAGTCCTGGTAACAAGATAAAGAAAAGCTTTTTGTGAGTTCTTGAACTTTGGTGTGCTTTCTCTGCCAATGACACACAAGCACACACAGAGAGTTTATTGCCATTAAAAGCAAACAACCAACCAGGAAATATGAGCAGTTTTGCAGTGATTTCATTCTAACTGGATAGTTGAGTTAAATTGATATATTGCCTGTATTTGAAGATAAAACTTTCAAGAAGTGAATTAACACTTAACAATGAACTTTGAGGCATAAGAGTCACCCGTGGGCTGAACTTTTGTTTCCTCAAGTCCAATTTGGGTGGCTGAATCAGTTCTTTAAAGGAGTAACTGAATAAACATGTTCTTGATTCACTTATTAATCTATCAGTTTTCACTTGAGCCTTAAGCAGGCTACATTGTCAGTGCTTCAACTTCTCATTGGTCCATTAATATGTCCATCAAATATAGCAATAGCAATAGCACTTTACTTATATACCGCTTCATAGTGCTTTCCAGCCCTCTCTAAGCGGTTTACAGAGTTCAGCATATTGCCCCCAACAATCTGGGTACTCATTTTACCGACCTCAGAAGGATGGAAGGCTGAGTCAACCTTGAGCCTAGTGAGATTTGAACAGCTGAACTGCTGAACTAGCAGTCAGCCTGCAGTCGCAGCATTTAACCACTGCACCACTTCAGCTCCTTGTATATAGCCCATTGCTAGTATTGGGCTATATACAAATATAGCCCATTGCTATAGCAATGGGCTATATACAAATATAGCCCATTGCTAGTATTTTTCTAACAGTAATAAGTCACACCTTGTTGATACTTGTTTCTTCTTCCATTGCACTTTAGGTAGTGGCTGATACCAACATCAGTGCCATTGCCAGCCAGATAGAGAATATGACTTCCAGCACTAACTTTACTCCACCCACCGAACATCATTCTGAATACCCAGAGTAAGTACACACATTTGTTGATAATATGATAGATAAAAGAACAGATTCATGCTCAAAATAAGGCTTGTGCCATATTGATGGGAAAATATGGTGAATAATGAAAATGCTGTTACAAAGATAGACTAATAGATGTATAATTGATTATTATTTTTTGCATGCATGCATGCATGCATGCAAACCTTTGGATTTTGTGTATTACATTAGATTAGGGGTGAGCAATTAATTTTCCCAAAAGGCCACATAAGAAACTGGGACTGTTGTGGAGGGCTCCTGCCCTGCTCCCACCAAAGTCTGTCTGCTACCTGCCTGACGGAATAAGAATTTACTGCTGGAGGTGATAAGATCTTTTTCCCTTGAATCTAATCCTTGTCAAAAATAAAGCCCGAGAATAAGTCTAAGTAATAAAATATTTATTTCAGTAGAAAAGAATATAAAACCTAATGGCTACATCTCTGCAATCTAAACACGTCCTCCTTCGGAGAGGACCAGCACAGAAGGGAAAGAATGTAAAAGGAATGTTACACATGCGCAGATCACTCATCACGTGTCTGCCTTGCTAGGAAGTCTGGGTACCATATAGTTTAGTGTATGAGCACAGCTGACAATCAAAATTCACATTGTGACACTGCCAGTGCTGACCTTTCTCCCCCCCCCCCCCCCCCCACTAACAGTGCCTCCTCCAACACTGGTGTGGGCTGGACAAGAACAGCCTGAGGGCCAGATGTTGCCCATAGTCTGTAAAATGTGCAGGTCTGCATTAGCATCTTCTACACCGTCAGATTCTTTCAGCTTTCTGCTAATTCTCAACTTTGAAGATGAGCATTTTTCCTTGTATATGGCAGAGTGGGCCATTATTCATATGATTCAAGTCCTATATAAACTCTACCCAGAGCCGAGTCCTGTATAAACTCTACCCAGCACAGAATTATATTGAACATGAATTGTGTAATTCTGCTTTCCTTAGGTTTGACAGATGTTTGGGCATAGAAGCAGCCCTCAATCATTCTCCCTGTGCGTCTGAATATATGAAAATACAAATCATGGCTATTAGTTCATAAATTGGAATCAGGCATGCTTTTTACATTTCTAATTTCTCTCCCCCACATCCATTTTGTAGCATTTGTAGAAACCGTTTACGGTTTAATGTAAATATTTCTGCTTTCAAGCTTCTAATTTCAGATAATGTTTCCAATAGCGCAACATATACTACAATGGATTTTTCAGACTGCTGGAAAATTTTTGTTTTCATTCTTTTGACTGATCAAAAGAACAAGCAGATCTTCTGAGGTTGGGTGGGTTTTCCCCCACTGACATGTTGTCATGTTTATTATCCTTCTGCCTGGTTGTGTTTTCGCTTGAGATGATTTATGACAACTGCAATTCCAGATGATCTTCTGCTAGAGAAATTAAATGTGGATTTTTTCCAAAAATGTCTTGATAAATGCTCTATGAACTTGTTCTTTTTAAAAAATTAAGTTGAATGCTTTCTCACTTGGATTCATGAATCACAGCACCCAGACATATATTGCTGTAATATACTGAATTAATTCTTGCATATATACATTTGAAATACATCTTTCTTCAAGGGACTTGGCAATCTTTTGCCAAGCACTTTCTTGTTTAATTGTTTTGTCTTGTCAACTTTAAGACCTGTGAACTTCAACTCCCAGAATTCCCTAGCCAGCAATGTTGGCTGAGGAATTCTGGGAATTGAAGTCCACAGGTCTTAAAGTTTCCAAGGTTGGACACCCTGGTGTAGAAGAAGAGAATTGTTCCAATTCTTAGTTTCCTGCTAGTCAGATGTATGTCAAAGCTTTAGGAAAAGCAGTTTACTGAACTCTTGTTTCTTATTGTTGCTTCATTTAGTCACAAGGTCAATGAAGATTGTCCTTGTTACCATCTTTATAATTAATTAAATAAACATAAATACCTATCTCTGCAGGAATTATTACTGGAAATATGGTCATGTCACTCAAGTTGTTTACTCTAGTGGCAATAATTCCCCAAAAGCATGCACCATTATTAAATCGTGTAAGAAGGCTGAAGCCGCTCCATTCAAGGCAGAGCACTAGCTTGTTGCTGCATCCTGTCTGTGTAGAACCAAGCAGAAATATTTATGCCCATCACAGACAGAGAAAGACAGTAATGAAGGGAATACTGAGGACACAGCTGTCTCCCCACTTGATTGTATGCAGAACATGTTTCTCCATATAGCTTGCCATCTGTTAAGCTCCAAAACCCAAAAAAGTGCATGATGTGATTCTCCCAAACATATTTTTTTCACTGTTACTCACCTATAGATAGAATCTTGCCAAACTAAAGCAAAGTACCACCATCCCCTAAAGCAGTGGTTCTCATCTTCCCTAATGCCGCGACCTGCGCCCTGCCCCCGCGCCCCCACCACGACCCACCCCGCCACCGCACCCCCCGCCACCGCCATTTGGGTTCTTTTACCCTCTGCGCATGCGCAAAGCATTCTGCGCATGCGCAGAGGGTAAAAGAACCCAAATGGCGGCATCCGGGCGAAGTCTCCCGACCCCTGTGAAAGGGTCATTTGATCACCAAAGGGGTCGCGACCCCCAAGTTGAGAACCGCTGCCCTAAAGCATATAGAGGCGTGCATAAGCGCACAATCGTGCCTACCGTTCCTGTCCTAATGTACCCATATATTCATACCTCTTCTACTCTTATTCATGCTTGTAATATTATATATATATTCAATCATGTTTTACTGTTTGTACTTTGCTTATATTCATTTATGCTTGACAAAATAAACAAATACAAAATATACAAAATATACCCTGGGAATAATTAAGGAGTAGCCATCTTCACTCTCTTTCTCTCACACCAACTATCTGAACTGAGCTGTCTTTTGCATCTCTGAAATGCACACCCTCCCTCCTGGAAATCTAGACTACATTCCATCACATCATCCTTTTGATGGAATTAATCCTGACCTATGATGCCCCTTGGCCGGCTTAGATCTAATTCCACATCTCTCTTAACTGATTCTCCACCTCAACTAACTCTGTCTTCTCCAGACTTCCTTGTGCTCCCAACAGATCTGAAGGGCATCTGGCCAGGAAAGAAGGAAGTTTGGTGAAATGTGCTAAAGGTTCCTGTCAAAAACAATTACCTTACCAAACAAATGTTTCAATCAAATTATTGATACATAATAGAATATATTATAATTACAATGTATGCACAAATGTTAGAAATTGAAAGATTATGATTATGTATATCTAAATAGTATTATTATCATTAGTACTGTGTATAAAGTATATTGATCCAGACAATACACTGTTCACTAAGTACTTATGGATGTTATTTAAAAAAAACCAACTATAAATAAAAATATAAAAAAATGTTTCAATCAAATTAGAAAATGCATGTATTCCTGATCTGTAGTGTTTTAGTGTCATGCATTCATGAATTCGTATAGTATTAGTAGCTGCAGAGATCAGTAACCTGTAGCGTTTTCAGTTATGGGAAATGTTATATTTTCTTATTTCAGCCACTGAAAATAAAGACAGAGGAGTATTGGGGAGTGGAAGGGAGTTGACAGCATTATTTGCAACCACATAGCTAATTCCTGGGAGGATCAATTATGGAATCCATACTTTGTATTCTAGACTTTAATATCTCCCATCAAGAGCTCCCAGAGCTAAAAATAATAATAAAAATAAAAAATCTTAAGCTTGAGAGCCATTAATAAAATAGACAAAACAGGTGCAAGACAGCCATTGCTCTGATGGAATGAGCCAGCTATAGTGATGCCGTTTTTCCTCATATTAAGTAAGCAATGTATTAATGAATGTTTGCTGTCTTTTTCAGAGCACCTCAACCTAAAATCATTCTGTTGGAGAAAGGGTCAGATGGATTGGGCTTTAGCATCGTAGGAGGTTTCGGAAGCCCACAAGGAGACCTCCCAATATATGTCAAGACCATTTTTGCAAAGGTACTTCTAAATGTTACTTTGTAATGGCCCTTTTGCATTGATATTCAATTTGACTCACTCTTTTGATGAGGAACATGGGGGGAAAGTTCAATGTTTTGTATTTTACAATAATATATAGAAAACTGGAACAACTTGAATTTTTCCCCCAATAGTTTAATTGAGGTGAATATTATCCTTAAATCAATTATCAGCTTTTGGGACAAAGTGGTGGACCTGTTTATGTTCTAAACATTCCTCTACACTATTAAAAACTTCATTTAAAAGGCCATGCTACGTGTGGAGGTATTGTGCAAATATTAAGAAACAATTTCAGAACGAATTAGTTCAGACTGGAGCAGGAACATGTGGGAATACCACTGTTAATCTTTACCACTGAAATCTCTTGACCCTCCATAGGTTGTTATTTATTCAGGCATGAAATATCCAGTATTATTTTACTACAAACCACATACCCTGTTTTCCCCAAAATAAGACCTGATAATAAGCCCAATCGGGCTTTTGAGTACATGGCAATAAGGCCAAGCGCTTATTTCAGGGTTCAAAAAAATATAAGACAGGGTCTTATTTTGGGGGAAACACGGTATATAAATGATATATCATATTCCTAATCAGTTTACTTTTGTTGATTTACTTATTTACTTAATTGGACTCAAATGGCATGCCTGTCCAATAGGACACTGAAAAAAATTAGCGTTCCTATTTTCCTTTCTTAATACGAAGAATAAAATAATAAAACAGTATAACAAAATAACATGCTGTAACTCATTAAAATATACAAGTTACATAAATTAACAGGCATCACGAAGAAAACAAATGTCACTAAAAACTGCCAAAGATTCAAATAAAAGCTAGAATAGAGGCTATTTACTTATGTCATGAAAAATCAGGCAGAGGTGTAGTCTGATCTTCCAGGAAAACTGCAGATGATCTTCAATTTACAGCCACAATTAACACCCGCCATTTCTGTTGTTCAGCAATCAATTTATGTGGTTAAGTGAGTCACGTCTAATTTTACAAAGTTTCTGCCACAGTTGTTAAGTGAATCACTGCAGTTGTTAAGTGAACCTCACAGTCCTTAATCGAATCCACCTCCCCCCCCAGTGATTTTGCTTGTTGGAAACCATCTAGAAAGGTCGCTGGGACATTGCAACCATTGTAAATGCATGCAGGCTGCCAAGTGCCCAAATTTTGATCAGGTGACCATGGGCATGGTGCAACAGTCGTAAGTGTAAGGATTAGTTATATTTCACTTTTTTTCAGTGCCTCTGTATTCCAAAGAGGTTGCAACTGATTATATATCTTATCCCCCCACTGTGCTCAGAATGAATTTACGCAATGAGCAATGAACATTAATGGGGCAAATGAAGTTAATTTAATACAGTTCATTTAAAATATCTTAAATTCCAAATGAACCAAAGACAAGCAAATAAGTTAACATGATACTTATTAAGCCTTTTAATATCTCCTTGTGTCTTACTTCTAGTGGACATGTTTTTACTATTTTATTGCAAGTATATTTAAGTAGATAATGTACAGTATTGTGCATTTATTAATATGTTTATCTTTGCTATGGTATGCAATGAACATTAAAAATGGGAATAGGGTCTTTTCCTATACAGATGTGTCTTGACAGAAATTATGAGATGTGGGATAAGAGAAGTGATTGTCCTGTCCATAATAAAAAAAACACTTGGAAAAGAAAAAGGAGGATAACAGTAGAATCTGGCAGTCCAAATGTGTTCACCTGTTATGTCAGGGGTTTATTTAATTCCATAAAATTAAAAATAAGTATGGTCTATGGAGATTCTCTGTCATCCAGTTTGAGTTGTCTGGAAGTTGCGTCATGGCAACTGGACTCCTTTTCTTTTTTGGTTTGAAACGTTCTTCAAGAAAAGAAGTCCAATGGCCATGACTCAACTTCCAGAAAAATAAGTATTGATCTCCATATAGAAGATTTCTTTCGAAGGATGTGCCTGTGAAAGGCTAACCATCAGCATTTTGAGTTCACACAGTTGATGCTTTTTGTTACTTTTTAAAGAAAAGAATTGTGGGATAGTTTACACCATCTGTTCCCAGTTTCAGTACACGATGTATATGTGAGCCTCGGTGATTAGATCCATGCATGCCAATGTATCACTTTCTGTGAGGGAGATAATCATGTCAAAATTGCTAAGTTAGCTATACAATGTAAATTTGACTATAACAAGGAAAAGTTTTGTCTGAGGAGAAGCTTTCCCAACCAAAAACCCTCCAGTTTAGCCTTTCCGATTTAGTATCACATGATCTAGCACAGGGGTCTCCAACCTTGGCAACTTTAAGCCTGGAGGACTTCAACTCCCAGAATTCCCCAGCCAGCCTTGCTGGCTGGGGAATTCTGGGATTTGAAGTCCTCCAGGCTTAAAGTTGCCAAGGTTGGAGACCCCTGATCTAGCACTAAATTAATCCCACTGAGTAGGCATTTTGTTGGAACTGTAATTCCAATATATCCCCAATGGTTGAAGAAAATCATCCTAAGGCCACTCTGCCATCTCCATATTCACTATAATTTGTTTCCTACAATTTTAGTCCCAAAACATTGCTTGGCTGATGATGTGTATTGTTTCTGGTCTGTTTTGTTTTCTTTCTTTCCAGGGAGCAGCTGCAGATGATGGCAGACTGAAGCGTGGCGATCAGATTTTAGCTGTTAATGGACAGTCTCTGGAAGGTGTGTCTCATGAGCAAGCCGTAGCTATTCTGAAGCACCAAAAGGGGGCTGTGACATTAACAGTGTTGCCATGAGCTTTGCTGCAAGGGCAGTTTGGGCTGGATGCAATTATTTCTGAGCATTGCTAGAGCTGCTATAAAATGATCTACAATCCTTGTCAGATGGCAACCCAACTCCAGCTAAAATCAGCACATATTATTAAGAATGTTGCTATGCAGCTACGGCCATTGTAGTGGTCCATTATGTCTTGTCATTGAAGCTATTTGTGAAAGCCTTAATCCCTACCGGGTTCTCTTGAATGGGCTGATTCCTTCCTTTGTCCATAATTATTATCTCTTAGTAGGAAATATAATCAGGAAACTAAAATTAGCATTTATACAAGAAAGAATGTGGCCGCTTGTTGGTTCCCTTCTAATGAACAGATAGAAATACTGATTGACTTTTCATCTTGTTCATGGTTTGATTGTCAAACTTTTTAGCCATGCCAGAAAACATTAAAACATAATTCAATTTGAATACTGAAATATCAAATTCTCCAGTGGGAAATTAATTGCATATGAATTTCTAATGATGAAGTGCCAATCCTCCTGTCTAATCTCTCTGGATAAATATATGTAAGTTAGTTATAATCATGACAAGTAAATTTTAAACTTCTCCGTATTCATTTTCTGGTTTTGGAAAATCCTTGATAGATTGGCAAGAATCTTTAGAAGTCCTATCTCTGGACAGCTAGTTAAATAGTGGAAATAATTGTACTGTGTAAAGCAGGGGTGGGCAACGATGGTCCCTTCATGGTTTGTGGACTTCAAGTCCCAGAATTCCTGAGCCATGGTAGCTCAGGAATTCTGGGAGTTGAAGTTCACAAGTCATAAAGGGGCCATGGTTCCCAATCTCTGAGGTAAAGCATAACTCCACTGAAATGAATGAAAGTGAGCCTTAATTTGGAATTAAGGCTACTTATTATTTATAATGATAATATTATAATGAATTGTAAACATGATCTACCAATCTCGTGATCAAATTCTGACATTTATGTCTCACCAATAAATAAAATGGCAATTTTCTATTTAAAATCCTGCAGCTTCTGTAAAATATGTTTACTGTTATGATGTAATTGGAATGCAATAAGATCATCTTGTTTAAAGTATGTCTCTTAACTATGCCAAGGTGAATAAGTAGTGGTCAAAAAAGAAGTGGCATGTCTTGTTAAGAATAATGTCTGTGTTTTCATGTTCTGTCTTTGGATCTAGCGAATCACAAAGTGCATTAAGCTATTGGAATATAGCAATAGCCATGCATATTCCATGAATAGTGCCTGAAAGCAGATTAAAATGATTTTAAAGGGTATCTACTCAATGTCCAAATTAATGATATTTATATGAAATGCAAGTGAAAATGGCCAGGAAGAAAACTCACTAATTCTTTTTAAGACTTGAGGGCATTTGATATTGTCAGGGTATACTTAGATTTACACTGGATATTCATGCTTAACTTGAAGGTATTAAATATGTTAATTTGTTTAAGAATTGTGATCCAAATCCAATGATTGGCCAAGAATGTATATTTTAAATGGATATAATGATTCTTTTAACTGTTATGCAAACAGTGGAGCTTCTTTTCACAGATTTCTGATGAAGGGGATGTTGGGCTTATATGCTAAAATAATGTGCATGTTTTCTAGCTCAGGTGGGAGATCACCTCATTGTTGCTTATAATTTACACTTTTTACGTGTTTCATATAGTGCTGTCAAAAAACCCCAATATACCAAAAAAAAAAACCCCAAACAAACCGCATTGTAACCTGCAGATACAATTGGTGATGATATGGGGAAGTAGTGCTATATGTAAACATTCAAAAGCACAATCTGGTTGGAGGTTTTCCATCTGTCACGTCCTTCAGAGATAAATGGGAATTACTTACGTGTGTATAGTAAACTGCCCAGTTGATTGTGCCTCTGTTGTTTAAGCAGAAATCTTTGTCTTTCGGAGAGTTTATGGGTTTTAGATTTTGATAATGCTGCTAATTTCTATGAGGGGCGGTGATACCTACTGTACGTTTGTGTATAAAATAAAATGTTTTTTGAATTCCAAAGATTCTTAATAATGTTCACTTGCATAAATAACGGCGACATGATGGGAAGGAATTAACATTGCACCCATTCACGGAAACATAACTATGATATTACAGATTATTTTGGTCTTTGCCAGCAAATAAACTTTAACCTGACTATGGGGAAAGGCTTAAAAATCCAAGCATGGCACAACTTTTGTATCGCTCAGATTTATGCAAAAAAGCATGGGAAACTTGCTGATTTTACCCAATTATTATGGCAAAAACTAAGCCATTTAGTGATGTTGTTCAGACACGTTTAGAAGAGAAGAATGTACATCCTGGAAAATGGTCTATCCCATTATATTTGACCCTAAAATATAATACAGGACTAAAAGTATTAAAAATGACAGCCATTTGCAAAAATGGGGAAAACAACTCAATATTGTTAGTGATTAAAAATCTGTGGAGGATGATCGTAAATATGACTTATTAGGAGTAGTGGGCAGTGCTAATATATGAATATATAGGAAATATTTTCCTGAGGTCTAGCTTAAAGAACTGAGTGGGTGATCCCACTTCTCTTTATGTTGGGAACATAAAGTTTTTATCAACTTATAAAGTTGTATTTGACTATTTGTGTGTGGGTGTTATATCATACTGAAGTTGGCATCAGTGCAGTGCATCTCTCCTTATTGCTTTTTTTTTCAAAGTAATACATTTAAAATAGGTAAGAATTAAAGACTTAGATCTAGCTCTGAATCATTTTGCCCTTAAATTCAAAATGGCTCTAAACAACAAGTCTGGACCTCATGGCTGCTGTATTATTGGCTAACATGCTTGTCAAATCTTGGCTACATAAATTCTTTTTTTTAAGCATATCATTATTCATGGGCTGGGCTGAAGCAAAATCATAGCTATTTCTTTTTAGTTATGTTCACTTATGTAGCTGTTTCAGTTACCCTTTTACCAAAGCTTTAAAAAAATCTTAGAAAATATGTTCCTTCGTTTTGTGCACCCTCTTAGTATGTGGACAATTAAATGATAATTAAATCTATCACTGCTGCGAGCTGCTATGCAAAAGGCAGACTATAAATCCAACAAAATAAATGTGAAATAAAATAAAATGTGTGTGGGAGTCATTTCTAAAAAAAAAAAGTTGAAGGAGGAAGGAATAAAGATTTTAACTGACACTGTGGCAGCATTTCAAATGCTGAGGGGCAAGGTATCTATTTCTTGAATGTATACATGGAAAAATACATTAAACTTAATAGAAAAGAACAGGCTTTTTTCTCCTATATGCTTAATTTGAGTGATAGGCAAACTCTAGCCCATTTGTTCAAGTAACTTAATAAACCAACGTTTATATTCTGCCAACCATGTATCAAACACAATCCTCTTACAAGTAATCAGCAATTCAGATTTCTGTCTTTCACAGAGACATACAATCAGCATATACAGCCGTTTCAAATCTCTGTTAACAGCAAGATGCTAGTTCAGTTTTTCTTCACTGTCTATAAAAGTGGACAGATGTATTATTGTTCAGTTCGGAAATCTGTTTAAAAAGGATAATTGGGACAATAAAAAACGAGCATCTAAAACAATTTTAGTATAAATCATATATAACCTAATGCAGGAGTAGGCAAAGTTGGCTCTTCCATGACTCATGGACTTCAACTCCCAGAATTCCTAAGCTAGCATGATTAGCTCAGAAATTGTGGGAGTTGAAGTCCATGAGTCATAGAAGAGCCAACTTTGCCTACCCCTGATCTAATGAATTAAAGTGGGGGGGGGGCAACCTATACAACTTTAAGACTTGTGGACTTCAACTCCCAGAATTCCCCAGCTAGCATAGGAATTCTGGGAGTTGAAGTCCACAAGTCTTAGTTGCCAAGATTAGATGTCCCTGCGTTAAACGCTTTGATCCTGGCAGAAACCAAAGTCCAGGACCTAGATATTCTATTATTCTGGCTCTAGTTTGGCAAAAGTTGAGCAATGGAAGAGCCGGCAAGCCTCACTGCTGAGATCTTACAATAAAATCAATAGAGCAAAATTCTTTCCAAATTTCAGTCTCTAAATAGTTTTTTTTTTAAATTAAAAGATGCTTTGAAACCATTTTTAATGACTGACTCTGATTAATACTTTATTTATTTGATTTTTTAAAATCCTGCCTTTATTACTTTATACATAATTCAAGGTGGCAAACATACAAAATACTTCTTCCTATTTTCCCCACACAAACAACCCTGTGAGGTAAGTTGGACAGAGACAAGTGCCTGGCTCCAAGGTCACCCAACCAGCTTTCATGTCTAAGGCGGGACTAGAACTCATGCAGAATGAATACCTTCAGAGAATTCAGTGCACTTATGACCTTTTTTACCAAAATTGCTGGTCTCTTAAAGTTAATCTGAATAATATCACATCAGGTCCAAAGTAAGACAGCTTATCAAACCCTCATCACAAGCACAGGCAAAAAAGCAAGAAATGAACAGGTTTCTATAGGGAAGGGGTCTCCAAACTTGCGGACTTCAACTCCCAGAATTCTCCAGCTGGCATGCAATCATTTATTTCTTAGTTGATTATGATGGAATAGACTTTAAATTCGTGAATCTCTTTTTCACTGAACTTTGTGCATCCTGGACTACAAACTCCTGCCTTATGTCTTGGTTGTTTACATCCAACGTTAGGTTATTTTCCCAACGCCGCACATTCTCTCATATCATGTCTCTGCTTCCTTTTAACCTTTGAGCTTCAGGGTAGTTTTACTGGGAAATTCCATGCAGAGCAGACTCAGATGTTTTGGATTATTTTCTCATCATCCCCAGGGCTTTTTTAAGGTCAGCAATTTGACTTCTATCTAGTTCATTTGCATTTTTCCTCCAGCAACTTTGACACTTTTTTTTTCCATCAAGAAATGGAGGCAGCTTGTATATTTTTGAACTGAAGAACCTTTGAGGCAGGTTTTGGAACAATGGGATTAATTAAATATAAAGATTCCCACTAATTTTGGATTTAGCTTCCCTGGAGCTATTGTTAAAAATACCATTAAAAATCCTTATTTTTATGCAATCCTGATTGATGATCTGTTAACCTACTAGCTTATATTTTTCATTTTGACTTGCCCAGCTGCCTTTCAAATGACCGTGATCAAGTTTGAGTAGCCGGTTGTATTTCCTAGGAAATTCTGTTGGAAAGGCAAGCAGATGGTAGCTTGCTTCCATTACACATGGAGGCATCTGTACATGTTGGCCCATTCAAGGGAAGGGGATATGGCCTATTATATACCAAACATTTATGGGGAAGAGTGGATGAAGATTGTAGGGGGCCAGATTTGTCAATGGGAGCAGAGTATGTAAAGTCATGGCTTGCACATTCCCTGTGATCAAGATTTTGATCAAGATTTTTTAGGGAGGAGTGTGGGTTTTAAGGAGAGGGTAGCAGGTGACTGGAGCAGGGTCAAGCCTATTTAGTATTTGGATAAGAGGTGGGTTCCTGCCGGAGCTGCCCAGTAAGCAGCTCTGGTAGGGAGCGGCGGATTTTGCAACCGCTCCGGAGCCCTCTGCCGGTCCACCCGGCACGTCGTCATTTTTTCTCCGTGATTTTTGGGCGCTTTTGCTTCTGCGCATGCGCGGAAGCAAAATTGCGCCAAAATCTCGTGAGGGGACGTGCGCGTGCGCAAGATTTCAGCATGCGCGGAAGCAAAATCACGCCAAAATCTCGCATCTGCGCATGTCCCCTCACGAGATTTTGGTGTGATTTTGCTTCAGCGCATGCGCAGAAGCAAAATCACACGAGGGGGCGCCCCCAAAGCGTCGAGATGCACGTGCATGGCTCCGGCAGCAAGGTAAGTGAGCAACCCGCCCCTGATTTGGATGTACTGAAACAGTTGAAGTTGGGGGGAGGGGACATACCTGGAATGGCAATTGGAATTGTTGCTATATTAGGTATTCTTTCAAACCCCAATTCCTGAGTAGGTAATTAATAGGTGAGGAAACTGAGCAGCAGGAAGTGGGATTTGTGGGACCCACATGCTCCATCATTGCTTCTAACAACCAGACTGGTGAAGGTCATACCTCCTTTATTAAAGTGGGTTGCAAAATCAAAACTAGAAGCACACACAAATGACTGATTCAGCTGGATTCAATAACTTCTTTATAAACATATATATATATATATATATATATATATATATATATATATATATATATATATATATATATATATATATATATATATATATATATATATATATATATATATATATATATATATATATATATATATATATATATATATATATATATGTTTTTCTGTCGTGTTATCCTGGTGTACCCAAATATGGGAGAGAAAGCATCACAGCTTCCTTTTTGCCTTTCAGCCCCGTCACAGGGACCATCCAGGCTGATTTTAATATAGCCGACACACTAATATATATGTGTAGGATTTTTTTTGCTGATAAATGAAAATAAAGGGAGACTATTATAGATCTATTTCGAGCTTATTTTGCTCTCGTCAGATAGCCATACCCATTACTGGGATTTGAACCCGGGCCAGCTGCCTTGCAGTGCAGCAACTTATCCATTAGGCCATAGGCTCTGTTCCCAATCAGCTCTTTCACCAGGAAAGGGTTATATATGTTTTTATATGGTTGGCAGTGCAGCAACTTATCAGAAAAACATATCAGAAAACTTATCAGAAAAACATATATAACCCTTTCCTGGTGAAAAACTTATCAGAAAAACATATAAAGAGCTGATTGGGAATCAATCAATGATTGGCTATCTGACGAGAGCAAAATAAGCTCGAAATAGATCTATAATAGTCTCCCTTTATTTTCATTTATCAGCAAAAAAAATCCTACACATATATATTAGTGTGTCGGCTATATTAAAATCAGCCTGGATGGTCCCTGTGACGGGGCTGAAAGGCAAAAAGGAAGCTGTGATGCTTTCTCTCCCATATTTGGGTACACCAGGATAACATGACAGAAAAACATATATAACCCTTTCCTGGTGAAAGAGCTGATTGGGAACAGAGCCTATGGCCTAATGGATAAGTTGCTGCACTGCAAGGCAGCCGGCCCGGGTTCAAATCCCAGTAAGGGGTATGGCTATCTGACGAGAGCAAAATAAGCTCGAAATAGATCTATAATAGTCTCCCTTTATTTTCATTTATCAGCAAAAAATCCTACACATATAGATTAGTGTGTCGGCTATATTAAAATCAGCCTGGATGGTCCCTGTGACGGGGCTGAAAGGCAAAAAGGAAGCTGTGATGCTTTCTCTCCCATATTTGGGTACACCAGGATAACACGACAGAAAAACATATATAACCCTTTCCTGGTGAAAGAGCTGATTGGGAACAGAGCCTATGGCCTAATGGATAAGTTGCTGCACTGCAAGGCAGCCGGCCCGGGTTCAAATCCCAGTAAGGGGTATGGCTATCTGACGAGAGCAAAATAAGCTCGAAATAGATCTATAATAGTCTCCCTTTATTTTCATTTATCAGCAAAAAATCCTACACATATAGATTAGTGTGTCGGCTATATTAAAATCAGCCTGGATGGTCCCTGTGACGGGGCTGAAAGGCAAAAAGGAAGCTGTGATGCTTTCTCTCCCATATTTGGGTACACCAGGATAACACGACAGAAAAACATATATAACCCTTTCCTGGTGAAAGAGCTGATTGGGAACAGAGCCTATGGCCTAATGGATAAGTTGCTGCACTGCAAGGCAGCCGGCCCGGGTTCAAATCCCAGTAAGGGGTATGGCTATCTGACGAGAGCAAAATAAGCTCGAAATAGATCTATAATAGTCTCCCTTTATTTTCATTTATCAGCAAAAAATCATATATATATATATATATATATATATATATATATATATATATATATATATATATATATATATATATATATATATATATATATATATATATATATATATATATATATATATATATATATATATATATATATATATATACACACACACACACACACACACACACACAATACCATTAGCAGAGTTCTTCTTCAATGTTGTTACAGATAGCAGAGAACAGTGAGTTTCATTTCAGCAGAGTTCAGAATGGAAGAGTACAGAGTGGAGACTGGTGCCACACCCAGCCATAAGCTTAAGTTCCACTTTCAATTCTCTGCACAGACTCAGAAGTGTTTAATTCCCATTGGCTGATTCAGTTGCTATGCCTATTCATTGGCTGACCTTGTTAACATGGGCTCTCCCAGTTGATGAATATTCTAACATCCTTCCCCTCAACTGTTCTGGGAGGGGACAATTGTGCCTTGCACTTAGTCCCTAGCACATGGACTGGCATCGCAGGGTGCCATTGGTGAGGTTTATGCCCCTGCTCTAAGGGTGCTGCCAGCCAGGAACCCTCAATGGCTAAATGAAGAGGCAGGGAGCCTTATTCTGAGCCAGTTTTTGCTTGTTGGTGTAAGAGAAGAGACTGAGCTGGAAGGTGGAGTTAAACATGTCATCAGTTTAGAGTCCTTGTGTTGCCACAAGAGACCCAAGCACAGCTCCCCCTGAATTCAGTGGATCCTTATCTATCATCAATTTAGTTTGGACCATTAGTTGATTAGATTTTTAAATTAGAGGTTACAATAATAAATGCTTCTGTGCTTTGAACTCAACGAATGCTCGTGGTTATTTTTGCCTGACAATTGGCCATGAAATACACCCTTTGTGGTCCTCTGTTTAAAAAAAATGAACTGATTTTGCTGAAGTGGCTGGGTAACATTCTTGAGTGTTACTATAAAAATGTGGTGGGCATGCTGATAAGTCATCAGATATTGGGCTTGAGGGTAAATGTATTGCTTAAAAAAATCAAAGCTATTTTAGACTTCATTATTTTTCAGAGTTTTCTGAGTCTAGAACACGGATGTCAAACTCACAGCATCACATTGCCATCACGTGATGTATCGCGATGTTTTTCCCTTTGCGAACTGGGATGGGCGTGGCCTGTGAATGATGCATCCAGCCCGCAGGCCGCCAGTTTGACACCCCTGATCTAGAAAGACCACAGAAGCAACCAAATAGAGAGATTTTCTCCAGGAGTCTGTTGCCTGTCTTGCCTTAAAAGGACTAAATAATTTGTGATGTGAAAAATGTAAAGATGTTCCAGAATTCAAAGGGAAGAAGATGGTAAAACTAAGTCTCCTAGGGCTTTCGGTGCCCACTAGAAGTGGGACTGGTTTAATGCCATCCTCCTTCTTTTTTCTGTCCCTCTGTTGCTGCCATCTCATAGGACAGAGAGAAATAAAAACAGAAACAGGAACATGAACATGAACATGAAATAAATAAGAAAGAAGCCCAGAAGGCCAGAAATGTTACTTGCATTTAGTTGGGTCAAATACCTAACATTGCAAAGGCAGAAGTTTATTCTTGTTTGATGACATTTTCAGAGGCTATCCTTGTTGTCAGAATACAGCCTTGATACTCTTCACATTCACTTCCCACTTCTGAAACAACTCAGCAGAGCTTCCTGACTAACTCTGATATCTTATTTTAAAGCCATTTCTCTTCTGTGAAATTGAGTTGTAGCCTCAGCTTTAGCCAAGACAATTTTATATGTCTTAGCATTCTGCCATAAACGTGTGGCTCTTGTGTTACAAACCATGAATACTTTCTAGGATCTATCTCATTTATTCTTTTGAGGAGCTTGTAAAAATGAATGTGGGCTTTGAAAAATATACAGAATACAGAATAACAGAGTTGGCGGCTTGGAGTCTTCTATCTAGTCCAATCCCTGCAGAAGCAGGAGACCCTATAACATCTCAGACAAATAGTTGTCCCATCTCTTCTTAAAAACCTGCAATGATGGTGTATCCACAATTTCTGAAGGCAAGCTGTTCCACTGATTAATTGTTCTCACTTTCTGGAAATTTCTCCTTATTTCTAGGTTGGATCTCCTTGATTAGTTTCCATCCATTTCTTCTTGTCCTCCAGGTGCTTTGAAGAATAGGTTGATCCCTCTTATCTGTGGCAGTCCCTTAGATACATCTCTATCATGTCACCCATTGTCCTCTTCATTAGACTAGACATTAATATACATATACATTTCTTAATTGGCAAAAAAACATACAAATGATACCACACTGTCAATTCTTCCAGGGAAGCCAACAGCTGCTGAACGTTTTTAAGTTCTTTGTGAGTATAGATGCTTTTTTATTGATTGTGATAGTCATATGCTACTTTTTTATTTAGAAAGGATAGGCCACGTGGTTTCCAATTATCTGCCTCAGACACAAAAGTAAAATTAGGAAATACAACCAAAGAATAGATTGCTTAGAGCACTCTTCCTACTCCCTTTCAAGGGATTTTGTTCAGAGTTGTCCAAAATCTACTGAGAGACAAAAGTGATAAATTTAAATGGAGGAAAAAGTAAAACAGCTGGAATAAGAATTATGGAAGAAGTTTTAAAAACAGGTAATCCTCATATAGCAATCACATGTGGGACTGGTCATTAAGTGAAGCAGTTGCTAAATGAAATAGCGATGGCGCTTATAACCTTACTCCGGTTTTCCTTTGCCTTACAGACCTGCAAAGGTTGTAAATTCAAGGACTGGTTGCAAAGTTACTTATTTATCACTGTTGTAACTTCGAACAGACGTTAAACAGGGCCTACATGCACTTATTCAGTAGGTTATGTAACAACCTGGTATAACTAATCATTAGTTTCTTGAAGATATATGCAGTCTTTCAGCTTCTGCATTTATCAATATAATTTAAAGTTCCATTATTACATATTTATAATGGGTGCAGGTTTGCTGTTTTAATTTTAATTTTCTATGTATTTTGTGTGTGTGTGTGTGTGCATTGTGGTTTTTTTTCCTTTTTACATACAATTTATAGAAGTATTTGCCATTTTAATATTTATAATGTAGTAATAATATTTTAAATTATAGATGTAAATTATAGATGTAAAAGTAAGAATGCATCCTACTTTTCACAATAGCAACAGGCACTAGATTTTCTGAAGGTGAATATGAGGTTTTGTTTTCCATGCCAGTTAACTAAATGTGGACGCTGAAAAAGAACATTTGCACACATTTAAAATTACTTCATCGTAACACGCTTCTGTTATTAAACACACACTCAATTCAATTGATTTGTGATTACCATATTTTTCGGAGTATAAGACGCACCGGAGTATAAGACACACCTTAGTTTTTGGGGAGGAAAATAGGGGAAAACAATCTGCCTACCAGGTATTCATCTGGCTAGCATCCTTAGTCTGGTCAGCTTCAGCACATTATCTTATCTCCTGGTTAGGACTTAAAAAAACCTACTTCTGAGAGAATAACAATGAAAGAGCATGCAAGCCAGTAAGAGCTGGGAAGATCGTTAGCACCTGGTTAGGGCTAGAAAAAAAACTTATTCAGAGCAAGTAGAGCAATGAAAAAAACCCTGCAAAGACTTAGGGATGGAAAAACATTCTTCTGAGAGAGTAACAATGAAAGAGCCTGCAAGCCAGTAAGAGCTGGGAAGATCGTTAGCACCTGGTTAGGGCTAAAAAAAAACTTATTCGGAGCAACTTCAGCACATTATTTTATCCCCTGGTTAGGACTTAAAAAAACTTTCTTCTGAGAGAATAACAATGAAAGAGCCTGCAAGCCGGTAAGAGCTGGGAAGATAGTTAGCACCTGGTTAGGGCTAGAAAAAAACTTATTCGGAGCAAGTAGAGCAATGAAAAAAAATTCTGCAAAGACTTAGGGCTGGAAAAACATTCTTTGGAGAGAGTAACAATGAAAAAGCCTGCAAGGTAAGAGCTGGGAAGATCTGTTAGCACCTAGTTAGGGCTGGAAAAAAAGCTACATTCGAAGTATAAGACGCACCCAAATTTTCAGCCACTTTTAGGGAGGAAAAAGGTGCATCTTATACTCCGAAAAATACGGTATATCAAACCATATAATGATTATTTCATTTTATAATTGTTCCTCATAAGTTTCCAGCAGAGCTGTCCATTGAGGGGAAAGTTTAAAAAATCAAATTGAGGTTCATGGTTACCGGTTCAAAAATGCAACTTTTTAAACATATTTTTAGGTATTTCATTCTTGACTTTTTTGACTTCCTGGATATCCCTAGTTTTTAACACAGTGGATGCAAAATACAGAAAATGCATAATGACGTGTGTGTGTGTGTGTGTGTGTGTGTGTGTGTGTGTGTGTGTGTGTGTGTGTGTGTGTGTAGATAGATTAGATATAGATATAGATATAGATATAGATATAGATATAGATATAGATATAGATATAGATATAGATATAGATACATAGATATATATTTAATATTCTCATTCTACTAAGATGTCAATAGGTGGAGCAGTTGACAGTATTTTGTATTCCATTCATGTTAAGAACATTTTAAAAGTATGGTCTGTTGAATATGAATAGTATACACATGCTTTTTTTTTCCTTTTTAAAAAATTTATTTTCTAGAATAGTATTTGCTTGGCAAGTTTGCAAGTCATCCAGAGATTTTTGCCTAAGATGGGTGGCTAGATAAATTTCCTAAATAAATAAAATACAAAGAGGGTGCCTATATGTCAAAATGAATTGGAATATTGGTTTACTTCTCTGACTCTGGAAGAATGGGAAGCTGTATTTTAAATCCGTTTCAATGCTAAATAATAGCAAGGCTTATGCGATTTAGGTTCCCTTTCATTATTTATCTCCAAATTCTTCAGTCAAACACAGTGATGTTCTCAAGTGGAAATGCCAAATGTGAATAAGTGGAAAGTAGAAGAGCAACTCCTTATTAAAGATGGGGAATATATCTCTGAATGAAAAAAAAAGTGGGACATTTATGGTGGTCCATGCTAATCTGGGAAAGTCGGTGGGCATCTGCGGTGGTAGTGGGGAATGACACATGCAACATGATGCCATAATTCAGATGGCACATGTCACATACTTCCTTCTGATATCAGCACAGACAGCTCCTTAGCATCTCAAAAAAGGAGGGAAGGTGATAGACTCTTTCCTGAAGGAACTGGAAAATAAGATTCATGAGACTAAGAAAAAAAATTGGGAAACATTTTATCTAAGTATTTATCTAAGTATCTAAGTATGCATGATCAGATCCACATTTTTCAACATTCCTCTATTCACCTCGCAGTATTCTGTGTTGTAGGTAGTCCTTGATTTACTTTGTTTAACGACTGTTCGAAGTTACACTGGTATTGAAAATGGGGACTTCTGTCTGGTTTTCACTCTTAGGACTGTTGCAGCATTCCCACAGTCACATTTGGGCTTTTAGCAACTGGCATGTATTTATGAAAGTTCCATTGTCCCAGGATCATGTGATCGCCATTTATAACCTTCCCAGCTGGCTTCCAATAAAGAAATCAATGCGGGGAAGCCAGATTCACATAACAACTGCAGTTAATTCGCTTAACAATTGTAGTAAAAAAAAGTCATAAAATGGAGCACAACTCAATAACTGCTTTGCTTAGCAATGAAAATTTTGGGCTCAATTGTGGTCGTAAGTCGAGGACTACCTGCATTCTGAACAACAGTACATTGTTTGCTTGCTCAGTGAATGCTGAGCACTAATCCAGAAGTCCTCTCTGAGTTGATCCAAGAGTCTCCTCTCTTTATTCCATATAGAAGGCTTAATGGATGAGCTGTTCAATTTAACATTTGAGGGCTGAAGCAGTGGTGGGTTGTAAATGATTTTGCTACTGGTTCACGTGCATGCTCGCACGCACGACACTTCTGTGCATGTGCAGAAGCGTCCCGGGCAGGTGGGTGGAGCCTCCCACCACTTGCACTACCGGTTCTAAGAACGATCCCGAACCGGGAGCAACCCACCACTGGGCTGAAGGCCATTACAGAGATAGTCCCCCAGACTTGAATGACCCTTAACTTGCTTGGTCCTCAAACAACTTGCCACTATAGGTTCCTCATTCTGGTGTTTGGTTGGATGTGTGTAATGTCTGTGCAGGCATATAAAGAGTTGAAGTCCACACATCTTCAAGGTCAAGGTTGAGAAACACTGCTTCACACCATTCTGTTGTGGCCCGCCAGCAGCCCGTGCCGCTGATAGCGGATCCCGTTCGAGAGGAGACCGACTTGGTGATGCGCCAGAGGCCTGTGCGGCTGGCACTTGAGTCAGACAGTGAGGAGGCTGGCGAGGACTTGGTGCCAGAGGCAGAGGTTCAACCAGGGCCTTCAGAACCTCCAGCACCTCATAGCAGTGATGAGGAAGAAGAGACTTCTCCTCTTCTTAATGCACAAGCATGCAGAGCTGCCAAAAGGCAGAGGAGGTCTCCTCGGGAGTAAGACTTGGGGCTAATTGGCCACTCCCCTAGTCTACTTAAGGACAGCAGATGCAGCTGAAACTCTGCAGGAAACAACGTTTTGAAATTCATCTGGTCATCGTGTGCTTCATGTCAGGAAAATCTCTGCTCTGTTTCTCTGCTTCGGTTTGGTTATCAAGGACCACTTCTAGGCATTTTGCCAAGCTTCGTGAGCTATCAAAGACTACTTGTTATTCTATGATTTAAGACTTTCTGAACTTATGCCAGCTGTTAATGACAACTAATTAACAGTTGAGCTTTTGCAAGCAAAGACTGCCTTTAGGTGTGTGCGTGAGTGTGACCTCTACTAAGACAGTTATTAGTAGTCGGTTATTGATTAAAATAAGTTTGAACAAACTGTGTTTGCTACATTCTTAGCTGGGGCAGAACACATTCTGCTAGAATAAGGTAAAGGTAAAGGTTACCCTCGCACATATGTGCTAGTCATTCCTGACTCTAGGGGGCAGTTCTCATCTCTGTTTCAAAGCCAAAGAGCTAGCACTGTCCAAAGATGTCTCCATGGTCATGTGGCCGGCATGACTAAACGCCGAAGGCACATGGAACGCTGTTACCTTCCCACCAAAGGTGGTCCCTATTTTTCTACTTGCATTTTTAAATGCTTTCGAACTGCTATGTTGGCAGAAGCTGGGACAAGTAATGGGAGTTCACTCCGTTACGCTGCGCTAGGGATTCGAACCGCCGAACTGCCGACCTTTCTGATCGACAAGCTCAGCGTCTTAGCCACTGAGCCACTGTGTACCTCTTCTGTTAGAATGAACTATGACCAAAAAAATGTTGCCTGAATAGTGCAGCTGCTGAAGACATGTAGAAAATTGCTCAAGGTCTCCTGTCATTTTGCTGTTGTATCTTGAGAGGAAAGAATGCTGCCTTCTGTTTTAAAATATACAAGGAAGAGTGAGGTCAGCTACTTTGTTTATTTTTAAGTTAGAGGGCCTCTCAGTTCTTTCTTTTTTTTCCCCCTTGGAGGTTTTGAGTCAAAGAGACCGCACATTAAGCCATGGATTGGATGCTTGCATTCTTCACATATCTTAGAGCTTATATCATGACAACTTGCTGGAGGAATCTGCCCTTAACAATTTTAAATAGGTGTCTGTGCTTTTACTATACTTCTTTTAGGTACATGAACGATGCAGTTTTTTCTGAAAAATTGCTTGTTTCAAAACTAGTCTTTTAACCACCAGGCTGGTTCTAATAAAAGCTTCGATACTCAGGTACAGCTGTTGAACTAAAAAATGAATATATTTTGCATCACATATGAAATGCACAACTATAAACTATAGCTTTATACCTGACAACACAACTTATAAACAATAGGAAAAGAGAAAAAAGTTGCCTTCAAATCCCAAATCCCTGCTTTTTCAGGAGGCGACTGGACTTTCTTGTTTTTTCTTTTGAAGATGTTTCGCTTCTCATCCAAGAAGCTTCTTCAGCTGACAGGATCGTGAGGAATGGAAGGAGCTGAATAAGCTTCTTGGATGAGAAGTGAAACGTCTTCAAAAGAAAAAGAAAAAAAGAAAGTCCAGTTTCCTCCTGAAAAAGCACCTTTGGGACAGGGGTGGGTTCTAACTTACCTCACTACCAGTTTCCTTCCTCCCGTGCCGCATGGCCGCCTGTGCTAGCGCGCGTGCATGCGCAGTGCCGAAAACCAACTTTCTGCGCATGTGCAAAAGCAAAAAACAGCGCATGTGCAAAACCAAAACACGATGGCGCCGCCGGTAGCGCCGCCATTAGAGCCAGTTCGAGGGTATGGCCAATCAGAGATCTCTCCCAGTTCGGCGAGTGGGGGGAAATTCCTGCTACCGGTTCTATAGAACCGGTCCGAACCGGGAGCAACCCACCTCTGCTTTGGGACAACTATGACCTGGATGACTGAGAATCTCTACAGACTTTTTGCCTTCAAATATTATCTTGTAAACAGACTTATAATCAATGTTCACATTTGTTTCGTTTCCTAAAAACATTTTATATGTGTATATATAATTACATGTATATATTTAATTATAAACATAGCAGTTTAATCTGCAACTCTTCAATGTTATTTACCTTTTTAAATAAAATTAACGTGATTATTACTATTGCTTAACCTTTACTTTCAAGTGAGGGTTGAAGTAAGGATTCAAAAGGTGAAATTTAATATAGTGATTAAGAAATAAATAAAAATAAACATTTTAAAAATGTGGCCATTAGGAAAAACATCCAAGCAGACCTCCACTTTGTTCTTTGTTTCTCCTTATTTTTTATTTTTATACTATGCCTTAAACTTCTGCAGTTATTTCTCATTTCCATTTAAATTGTTTTAATTTAAATTATTGTTTTCAATGGTTTCTCTTTGTCTTCAAAAACATTAATCACAATGTTTTAATTTGTCTTGCTGTAATATGGGAACATTTCTGCTTGAATTTGGTTAGTCTTTTATTACGAGTATTTACAGTTGCTTTTTTCCATTGCTGCATGTTCTCCAATTTTGGTCTTGTACCGTCAGCAAGATTTTTCAACTTTTCCAGTTTGTCAGATCGATTTTTGCCACTGTCAGCATATAACAAGTTCTGATGCTTTTCATTTTTCCTCCCTGAGCTCATGGCTCACAAAAATATTTCTGATTTCAATTCATGTTTAATTCTAAAAAAATTATGAATGTTTTGAATGTTTGCATACCTTCCGCCGTGCCCTCAAGACGTACTATTTTTATCAAGCCGGGCTGGTGTGAAAAAGTTTTTGGGGTTTTTAAGATTTTACCAAATTTTAATTGTATTGTCTTAAATCAGGGCCACATCTAATATTTTCTTTTAAATGTATACATATTTTAATGTTTATATTGTGTTTTTACTTGGCTGTTCACCGCCCTGAGTCCCCTGGAGAAGGGCGGTATATAAATTTAATTATAAATAAATAAATAAAATAAATTCCTTTCCAATACTTTTCGGTCTTTTTACCATGATCACCAAATGTGAAGAGAGTTTTTTTTAATCATTAAATGATTGGGTCATGTAAGTACCAGTGCAGTGATAATAGTAGTTAAAATGTTAGACTTGTATCCAGTCTCAAGTCCTGTTTAATGATGGAATTAACTTGGTTATTTGGAGCCAGTAACTCTCAAAACATCCTACTTTGCAGGATGAGATTATGGGCATACAGCTAGATGAGATATACAGTAAATGGATGCAATAAAAAATACTGTAATGTATTTAGTTTAGTCATAGTGATAATTGTCACTATGTCACTACAGTACATTTAAGTACTGTTACACCCTTATAGGAATTTAAAACTGTGCTATAAAAAAAACTGCTAGCAATTTATTTAATTAATTAACTGAGAAGATTTAAATGTTCCCCTTCTATAAACCTTTCTAAAGGAAGTGAGTTTTTAAAAAGAAAATGAGAAAAAACACAATTTAAAAAAAATGGTAGAGAAACAGAAGAACAATTTCTAGTTCAGTTATTGTTATTCATTTTTTGTAGGCAGTAATGGCCACCCAAGCTGTTGTTTTTCTCAGCATGGATTAAGCATGTTCCGGAACCTTCTCTTGAACTATTCAGCAGTTGGCAACATACACCAAGAAGAACAGGGAGAGTTCCTTCGAGTTTTTGGTGAAAAGGATGTGTTTATCAGTGGGAAGCAGGTGGATGAAGTAAAGCTGAGGAAAAGCAATGCAAACTGTCTCAATGTATAATAGACTTCCTGTCTAGATATGTGTCTGTGGCCAAGGAATGCTGCAGCTTTTTATAACTCTTAGTCAAACCCTCAGCATATTTTACCCAGTTCTTCCATTCTAATGGCAACAGCTATTCAAATGGATAAATATGTTTTCTATTCGACATCCTTGAAATGGTTGTTACTGCCCTCTTATGTTTTGTCCAACACTCAATCATTTTGTCAGTGTGTGCGGGGTGTGATTCTTCTTAGCTGATGGCTGTTCCAATTTTTTAAAGTCCAACTAATGTTTGCATGTCTATTCTTAATATGTCTATATTTGGATCGATTTGATTAATGAAATAATATCTTCTTCAGTACAAGAAATTTGAGGCCAGCAATCTCCTCCCGCTTCCTCCTCCTTCTCTCCCTCTCACTAACACCTCCAGCTTTGGCTCCCTCCAAAGTTTTGAAACTTCAGGTTTGGAAATGCTGAAAAAGAAGAATGTTTGAAGCAGGTTTGAAGAAATTAGATTCTTGGTCTCCTCCGCACACTAATAAGGCTTCAAACTGATGCAGAGTCTACATCAGGCACAAAAAGTTTGTAGAAGTAGTCCTCCCCCAGCTGAGTGCAAAATTTCTATTGTTAATCAAGGCAGTTGTTAAGTGAGTTTTGCCCCATTTTACGACCTTTTTGTCACAGTTGTTAAATGACTCACTGCAATTGTTAAGTGAATCATGTGGTCATTAAACAAATCTGGCTTCTCCCATTGACTTTGCTTGTCCGAAGCCAGCTGGGAAGGATGCGCAGGAAGCAAAAAAAGCTGAAAAATTCCTGAAAAAAGATGGCGGCGCGCGACGGACCGGCGAGGACGGCACCGGAGCGGTTTCGCAATCTGCCGACCGCTAACGGTGCCATAGAGAAGACCGCAACGGTAGGAACCCACCCCTGGTACAGACAATAAGTTTCTTTAGAAAAACTGTGCTGGTTTTTCAGACTGATTTAGTTTGTTTCAGCTTACAGCATTTTCGGCTTTGCATTGATTACCTTTCAATGTCTGTGGCTACTTTTATCAATCCTGGCATTCTTGAAGCTTTTTATAAACTTTCCTCTCAATGCAATTATGGAAAATTCATAAAAAATTTAAAAGAGCAATTCTGCCAGGAGACTCGTATGACTAATTTAAATGGCAGTTTGCCATGAAGTTCACAGATGCCTTGTTGTGACTCCCTGCTGAAGAAAAGTCTTAATTGTATTACAGTATTGTAGCACAGAAAGGTCAAAGGAGGGACATTTTCAATATTTCAAATAAAATTGGTTTTCAAATATGATTTAAGCTGGAGATGCTCTGGGTAACCTTGTGAACCATAGTTACCTTACTAAAATATGAAAGGACTCGTTTATTAGTTTGCTTTCTTCTTCAATCTTTTCTCTAAGAGCCTATTACAGAAACATCTACATTTTATAATCAAAATAGAAGTCCATTTGTGAATTAAAGTTACCCTTGTACACATTCAGTAAATTGTGTTAAGTCAGGTGAGTGAAGAGACAGGAGGCAGGCGTCATACAACAGCTCTTTATTCCAACTATATACAAGATCCAGAGACTATATAGAGCCCAACTATATAGCCGCCCAGAGTCTCTGTGGAGTGGGCGGCATACAAATGCAACTAATAAATAAATAAAGAGCCAGTCTGACAGCTTGCCCTTATATATGGAGCTGTCAGAAGGCTCAGCCAATCAGCAGTCTGCATTTTCCCGCTTAAACAGAGGACCTGGTTGTAAACAGGCACTCTTGATATGTAACAAATTGTATGATTTTTTATGAAATTTACAATAGCATTCCTCTAAATTAAAGGCAGAGCGATACCATTTAAGATCGCCCCAGAAAGATGTTGTGATTAGAGAAGCTTTGCATACTATCTCCTTGGTCTCCTTGGTCTCTGAATGCCTTCTATGACATTGCTTAAAGCTAAAAGGGTATTCTGCAGTATGTTCCTTTTTTCTTTTTAATAAAATTGGATTCTCACACTGTCTGTGCGATTAAGATATCTCTCGAAGGAGAAAGAGTTGATTTTTTTTTGTCACCATCCCAAAACTCCATACAGTGTGCTTTTAATTTTGACATTTTCTTCTTCTTTTATTTGCCAGTAAGGAAATCCAATTTGATCTGGAGATTAAAATGATGGATTCGGAGCAGGGAAAGTTCTGCTGTAGGCATAAAAGCCATGGATAACTGTAGACTAGTCACTTTCTCTCAGGGGTGGGTTCCACTTACCTTCGCCACCGGTTTGCATTGTGACATTTTGCGCGTGCGCGCTTGCTTTGCTCGCGCACATGCATTCTCCCGTGCAATTTGGCTTCCATGTGTGCTCTCGGTAGCTGGAATCGCCTGAAACACAGCTGAGGAGCTGATCAGCTGTGCTTCGGGTGAAGGAATAAAGATCAGTTTAAACCTGGGGGCGGGCGGGCGGGCGGGCGGGCTCTTTTACAAGCAGCAGAACAAGAAAAGCCTTCAAAAAAGTAAAAGAAATTCGCAAAAAAAAATCCAAAAAAAAGATGGCAGCGCCCACGGACCGGCACCAGCCGATCCAGTTCAGTGACGTCACCAGCGGGTTGCTACCAGTTCGGGCGATCTGGTCCGAACCGGGAGGAACTCACCCCTGCTTTCTCTCAACCGTAAGAAGGCGGCAACTGACTACCACTTCCAAAAATGAGGCCTAGAAAATTGCAATGACTTGTCTGGTAGTCACCAGGAATCAAGACTGAGTTGAAACAAAACACAAAAAGGATTATGAAGTGATAACTACCAAGCCACTGCATCAAGATGGGTGGCCGAGTTACAAGTGTAACTCCTCGGAGAAATTTGAGACTTCTTTTCTCCTTAGGTTCAGCCTTGTTGCTGCATTAACCATTGATCCTTGTTATGTTCAAATTCAGAGAACCCTGGGTTGATCATCAATATCAATCTATAGGATTATGTACCTTGATCCTAAGTAGATCTGCCTACTGTAATTAAAACAGTGCACAGTTCCCAGATCCAAATAAAATGTGGCTCTGTTTATAAGATTCAAATGAGTAAAGAAATCAGGGAGAAGACAAAGCACTGTCTTACAGAAAGAAACTCAGGCAGAGGTTATTTTAGGAAAAGATGTAGCTGCTTTAAATAGCAAAAGACAAAGTTAAACATTCTCGTGCAGATTAAGTTAGGGTTAGGGTTAGGGTGCAATACTTTAGAAAATTATTTCTAAGGTATTGCACAGCCATAATTCATGAGGTTTTCCTTTTAAAAGGAATTCTGATGCTTCTTGCAGTGTTGCAACCATGAGGTCTTGCACGTTCCTGGAAAAGCATGTGATTTATTTCTTTGAGAAGTAGCATCCGTGTTTACCCCCCAACCATGTTTCTAAAACGCAATAGATTTTCAAAGTTTATTTGCAAGTAAATGATTGCTTTTCCGTTCAATTTATTTGCTTGAAAACAATAGATTACAGCAAACCTAAACCTCCCCCTCCCACTCACCCCCAAATTAAGCAAAAATGATATGACGTACATGCATAGCAAATTAAGCCATTTCAAATGTTACACTTGCAGGCCAAAGCCGAGACGGAATCACTAAGAGTATACATACTGCATATTATTTTTCATCACCCTGAACTTTAAGGGGTCCACGGGGCAGGGCGGGGGTGTTGAGGAGCTGCCTGCATAGTTTTAAAACTGTGGGATGTATGTTTGAAAGTTATTGTGTGAACTATGGAAGATCAAGGAAAGCCTGTCTCCTATGCACTGCAGTGGTTTCAAGTAGTCCTTGACTTATCACCACGATTGAGTCCAAAATTTGTTAAGCTAAAGGAGTGTTGCTCCATTTTATGACCCTTTGTGCCACGGTTGTTAAGTTGTTAAGTTAGTAATGCAGCTATAAAGTGAATGTTGCTTCCCCATTAACTTTGCTCATCAGAAAGTCACAAAAGGTAAATCGCCTGAGTCCGGAACACTGCAACCGTCATAAATATGAGGCAGTTGCTAAGCATCCAAACGTGACCATGGAGATGCAGCAATGGTCGTAAACGTGAAACTAGTCATAAGTCAGGTTTTTTTCAGTGCCGTTGTAACTTCGAACAGTCACTAAACAAATGGTTGTAAGTCGAGGACTACCTGTACGTTCTAGCTACCCTGTGGGAGGGATATTCAGTAAGTGGAATCAGCTAAATCAGGAGTGTCAAACTGGTGGTGTCACGTGACTTTTTCCCCCTTTGCTAAACCGGGGGTGGGCGTGGCCAGCACATGACACATCTGGCCCATGGGCCACGAGTTTGACACCCCTGAGCTAAATTATTACATCGCATTCCATTTCCCCAAATTTGGGATTTCCAAGCGTTTTGCTTAGTGAAACCAAGGAACAGACATTTGCCCAAAAGCACCTTTCACATGAAGCCATAATGAAACAGATTCTGCAAAACCCAATTATGAAAATACGTCAAACAATAATCATCCTCACAAGGAAGTTTAAATTAATTTGCTCTTTGTGCTTCACTTACCAAAAAAGTAACCCAAGAAGAAAAATCAGTTCTTGTATCAAAGATGTCCTCAAGCTTCCAGAGAAAAATATAGTTCATTTTGACTATTTTGATCAAATACAAATTACATGACATAAAAGTGCTGTGCAGATAATAATTCCAAAGGGACATAGAACAAAGTCTTTGTGCTTTTTAATATATAAGAAATAATGTGTGCGTTTGGATTGGATACATTCATGTATTTTTCTAAATAAAAAATAGGCAGGCTATTGCTATTCATACGGGCTTACATTTTTATTACAAGCTAAGCTCAGTTAGATTTAAATGAGCCCATGCGTTTCTTTTTAATGTCAAAACTAGAATTTGTACGCAACTTCACTCCTATTTCTTCCTATTTATTTTTTTAATATTAATTCCCTAATTTAGAAGAAGCATTTATTTTCATTTTGGAATCATTGACCTGGTGATCCCCTAGAGCACAGGTGTCAAACTCGTGGCGTCACGTTGCCGTCACATTACGTATTGCGACCTTTTTTCCCTTCACAGAGCTGGGGTGGGTGTGGTCTGTGCGTGATGCATCTGGTCCGTGGGCCGCCAGTTTGACACCCCTGCGAAATAGTAGATTTGAATCTACTTTCTTCCAGGCCCTGTCTCATATACTGAGCTTTGAATACTTATTCTTACAGCCATGTATGTCAAGTCAATTGGATTAGTATGTAAAGGATATCTTAATCTATATTTACTGCGTGCTAAGAAAGCACTGATCACTGGTACCTACCAAAATCAATACTAATAAATAGCACAACTTACAAATTGACTGAATTTTGTTTTGAAACAGCTGGTTAAAAAATAGCATGCACTATATTTTATAAGTATTGCTTTACTACTGTGCTTATAGCTAAATTGGAAACATCATCTGCCATAGGAACAACATACTAGACATTTATTTTAAAAACAGGGTCACTATTCTCAGCCAATTCAATAAATTGATTTTTCTGGGTCTCACTATGAGGGTCTACATTTTAATTCCATGTCTTCTTATTTATCTGCCTGGTTATGTCTAGCTGTGCAGTGGATAATGTGAAATTTGATCTGTTCTTTGCCACCCTTACCAGAAATTATTAGCTGTTAGCACGGGCAGAAAAGCATAGCTTGATAGCATAGCATTCCTAAAATTAGCATGCTAATGGCTAATGATTTCTGGTAAGGCTGGCAAAGAACAGATCAAATTTCACATTATCCTCTGTAAAGGTAGGAATAAGGAATACGGAAGAGAAGGAAGGGCTAAATCTCACCGCTAGATTCAGAGCTCACAATAGGTTTCTTGTGAGACCAGCTCCACTTTCTACGTTTGTACAAAATGGGGACACTATAGAAGCTTTTTATAGTATAGTGTCTCATGACATCTAGGTCAGCAGTCCCAAACTTTTCTGGCTTTGTGGATCCGCAGTGGTGGTGGCAGCAGTGCGGGAGGCGGGAAAGGTGATGGTTCCACGCAAGCGACAGGTAAGCGCACATGCGCCGCTCACACAAATGGAGTCTCACGTGCACATGCTCTCACCCACCACTTGCACAGCAAGGTTTCAAATGGGCCATGACCCAGGATTTGGGGACCCCTGATCTAGTGATTCTCAGGCCTAAGAGATTCAATGCCATTTATACTAATAAGGATCCTCTAGACAGCTTTGGGATCAGGCCCAAACCATTTCCTTAAGAGTCTAGCGAGAACAAGATCTGGCACTTAACCGATTCCCTTCTACAACAATGAATTGGTTTCTGGAATTAAGTAAACCCTGGTAGCATCAAACCAAAGCCAATAAGAGAATCAAGAGGAGTGACCTTGCAGGAAGACTATAGCAATAGCAATAGCACTTAAACTTATATACCACTTCACAGTGCTCTATAGCCTTCTCTAAGAGGTTTAAAAAGTCAGCATATTGCCCCCAACAATCTGGATCCTCATTTTACCTACCTTGGAAGGCTGGAAGGCTGAGTCAACCTTGAGCCTGGTAAGATTCGATCTGCCAAATTGCAGGCAGTTGGCAGTCGGCAGAAGTAGCCTGCAGTACTGCATTCTAACCACTGTGCCACCACTAGTACTATAACTAGCTTATCTGCTTTACTAGATCATGGTACCCTGATAATTCATATAAATTGATCTAGGATTAGTTTATCCAAATATACGGTCTTTACCAATATCTCCACTGAATAGCTTCGGTGTGTTCATAAAATTTTTGGAAGCACTTTATCCTTATAAATGGGTTGCCATCATTTTAGGCAACTGAAGACGTGTGTCAACAAATAAATTCTTAATGCTTTTCAAAGGTAGTTTCTTAATGTTTTTCACAGGTATTTTGAAAAATAAAAAATAGATTGAAATCTTCCACTTAAAAAGGCAATAATTTTTTGGGGGGTGGGGAGAATAGTTATTAATACAAAGGCAATGCAATAATCTAATTCTCATTTGTTGCAGTGGTCATAGGTCAGGACTAAAACAGCTCAGGAGAGTGATTCGTTTATGAGGAATGTATGCAAATAATTGGCATAATTCCTTTTTTTTCATAAATAGATACATCAGTGGTTATCAGCTAAATCATTGGCGTATAAAGTGGTTACAGAGTTGACTAATGCAATAAGTCTTTTGTTATGAATTTCTCATTCAATTAGATACAGGTTTTTCCCCATTTCCTTTTATGTATTCAGAGATTGAGTATGATGTATGTGGGTCCGTAGGAACTCTACAATTTCCATGTGGGCAGATTTCAAAGCCAGGGACAAAGCAGAATTGCCAGCCTACATGATGAAGAACAAAAAAAAGGAAAAAAAGGAGATTATTATGCCAGCTCTCCTAAGCTCTTTACTTTTCCCAGATATCAAACATACCCATATTTAAAGCTGCATATTTATGATGCGAACCATGTGTATAAAGAATAGCATCTATAAGAATACCGTACTATATGTTAGGAAGTCCATTAGTACTTTTATATGAGAACAGTCACCTATCTATCAACTATCTGTGGAGTCTTTGGTGTTCTCTGTGCTTAGTTATTTTCCTGCAGACATTTCATTACCAAAGTAGATAACCTCATCAGTACTCACTGATGATATTACCTAGTTTGATGATGAAATGTCTGCTAGAAAGCAATCAAGCTCAGAGATCATGAGGACCCCACAATTCAACTCTGAACTACAAGTAATCTCTTCTATTGGTATCATTTCTTTTTCTTTCTCGCACCATCCTCTTTATCTGTTCTTGGGTAGCAGGTATAAATTTACACTTTAAATTAGGCATCTGAAGTACAGGTAGTCTTCAACTTATGATCACAATTGAGCCCAAAATTGATGTTGCTAAGTGAGAAATTTGTTGACTTTTGCCCCACTTTAGGACTTTTCTTGCCACATTTGTTAAGTCAATCACTGCAGTTACTAAATTAGTAACACGGGTTGCTAAGTGAATCTGGCTTTCCCATTGACTTTGCTTGTCACAGGGCTGTCAAACTCCCGGCCCGCAGGCCAGATGCGTCACGTACTGGCCACACCCAGGCCTGGTTTAGCGAAGAGGGGAAAAGTCCCGATACGTCACGTGACGATGCCGTTGTGAGTTTGACACCAGTCAAGCACCTGAATGGAAATCACATGGCCATAGGGATGTGATAATGGTCATAACTGTGAAAAACGTTCATAAGTCACTTTTTTCAGTGCCGTTGTAATTTCAAACGGTCATTAAATGAACTGTTGTAAGTCAAGGACTACCTGTACACATATTCATTCATAGAGTGGGAGCCCACCATTGGCTAAGTAAACCAAATGTTTACTCTGAATAAAACAAAAATCCTTAACACAATGCTTGAGAACATGGAAACCAGTATGGTCCAATAATAAAATATTAGATGAATCCTTTGATTTCTTTTGATTTTACAGAACCATATCTCTCTTTACAAAATCACTCCTCTGCTCGTAGAGTATGTCACGATGTGAATATTGCCAGTTTGTGCACCTCTATGTTTCCTAAGGTTCCTGTATTTATGGTCAAGCAGACATGTGATATATTTTACTACGCATGCGTGCATTCCAGGAGTTTTTGTCAACTCCCACTTCTTCCTTCTCTTCTCCATTTCTGCCGAAGGCAGACGTGAAATCATTAGCTGAAAAGATGTAGCTTATTAAGGATTTTTTTAATTACTTTTGTACTGAAATAAATATTTTGTTAATTAGATTTGAATCTCGGTTTTATTTTCTAAGTATTTGAATTCCAAGTAAAAGATCCAATGTCGCCTCTACGGGAGAATGCTCCCCTTAACAGAGTAGACCACTAATTAATGGAACAGCTCCTTTATCTCAATAGCACTGACTGGATGAAGAATAAACATGAGCTATTTGTGAAGAAGGATACTGATGGTTTCCAGCTGCCTCGGTGCTTATGAAATTACAGGCACATTATAAATCATGGCCCTGCCATAGACCTAGTTTGCATACTGTGCTTCCAAACTAGGCCCTTTCCCAATGAGTCCAAACTTGATAAGACTCATCTGTACCTAATTATAGCCTTTTCTTCAGCTTCCATCAGGAACGTAAACAAAGATTTTTCCAATGTAAATCAAACTATGAACAAAAGATAAGCTGGGTTGTATTTAGTCTAGTTGAGTTATTTTCCTGAATAGAAATTGGTCTCACATCCAGAAAACTGAGGATCACTTTTATGCAGGTTATATAACAAGTTCTGATTCATACATTTTAAAGAATCTAGAGCAGTGTTTCTCAACCTTGGCAGTTTGAAGATGTGTGGACTTCAACTCCCAAAATGCTGGCTGGGGAATTCTGGGAGTTGAAGTCCACACATCTTCAAACTGCCAAGGTTGAGAAACACTGATCTAGAGTGACATTCCATCAATAGCAAGGTGAACCAATTTTTTTACTGCGAGTAAAACAAAGAGTTACTCAACATAACGTATGAGAACGTGGAAACCAGCATGGTCCAATAGTAAAATGTTAGATAAATCTTTTGATTTATTTCTATGTTTAATTATATGAATAATTATTCCATATTATTTTTCATATTTGAAAATATATTCGTATTTTTCTTTGCTGAGTGTTCTATATGCATCTTTTATTTTAGGTCCACTGAACTGGACATTTACCAACCTCCTATTAACTAATTCAAATAGGTCGGTAAACTTTAAATAATAACGGCTATATTGTCAGTGCAAAGGTTCTTAAATTTGGTTCAAATTGCTGGAGAAATGAACAAGGGTATTATTTTGCTCTGCAAGTAAGCAACCATCCATGAAGAATATTAGTTTGCAATCTGTACTTTCAAACAAAGCACGTATCCACATACTCATGTTATATCATGAATTTTTAATCTACAGATACTATAAAAATTGTTTGCCAGCATGCTTGTTTTACTCCATCATGCTGCCATTACACCATGTGATTTAAATTACTGGTGCACATATAATTATGGTGTTTATGGGTATTATATCTATACAAACTCATGCCAATCTGTGACTGAATACAATAATTACTTGTAAGAACTATACCCCTTAATGCAATTTTGTGTTGCATGTACTCCCTTTTAAAGGATCTAAAACAATCAAATCAAGAGCAGATTTATCTGAACAACATAGATTTCTATAAGAATGTCTGCATGCTAAAGAAAAAAAATCATATTCGTGGTTTTCAAACTCTTAAATTGAAACTTGCTGGGGTTAATATCTGATTTTTCAATATGGCTCAAACTTCAGGATCTTTTTTATTTCTTTTTAGTTTTATAATTGACACAAAAAGAAGCAAGCAAACAGCTTTAAAAAAAGCACACGGTATAATGTTGTGAAAATATAGCATGTCTGTTCTCTGTAAAAACAAATTGCAAATATTAACTGATTGTCAATAATGCCATGTTTGAAACGCTTGTTAAAACTAGGATAATCATAAGTCAAAAAGACCTCCATGCCAAATCTTTTAAAATAACCACACTTTTTATTAAAGCATTAAATATTTTTTGCCTGCTAACAGATTTCATCCAATTGGCCACCAATTCAAATAGATGTCATTATGAAAACAGCCCTAGTCCAAATAATTTTGTAAGTAAGAACTCATAGGAGCACATAGCCCAAAATATGTGGGAAACATCTATTTTTTTCTCACCTTGTCCACTAATGTAGGATCACAGCCTAAATGAGATAAAAGAAGTTTCACCATCTCCAAATTACCATGTTGAGAAGCCACCATTAATGGTGATAGGCCATCCTCATCCTGAAGATTTATATCGGCATTGCATGACAACAATGCTTTCACCATATCTTCTCTATCATGGCTCACTCCCAAAATTAAGGCAGTCTGTCCACCCTAGAAAATACCATTAATGAGGGGTTATACATCATGTATTCAATTTTGCTATACCATACTCATTCACTTATCCTTATTGGTAAAATACCAATCTGCAGGCCAGGGGTGGGTTCTGGCTTACCTCGCTTCCTGATTCGCCGGTTCACTTTCTGATGCATTGCAGTGCTAAAAACCCAGCTTCTGCGCATTTGCAGAAGTAAAAAACAGCTTCTGCGCATGTGCAGAAGCAAAAAACAAGATGGTGGTGCCTATGGAGCTGCCAAGAGAGCTGGTTCGGGGGCGTGGCAGGCCTGGGTCGCTGCCCGTTTGGCGAGCGGGGGAAAAATTCCCACTACCGGTTCTATAGAACCAGTCCGAACTGGCAGGAACCCACTTCTGCTGCAGGCAGCCCTTCAGAATACATTATATACCGTATTTTTCAGAGTATAAGACGCACCGGAGTATAAGACGCACCTTAGTTTTGAGGGAGGAAAACAAGGAAAAAAGGCCTCTGCCTGCAAGCAATTTGCCAAACAGCAAACAGCACAGATGATATACACTGTTTGCTGTGTATTTCTGTGCATGTGTGCCTTACCCATAGAAATAGCAAAGAATTGGAGAAATGTACATTATGTCAGAAAGTTTTCTTAAATGTAGTCACACTAACTCCTCCCAATTATTTAAATAGATCTACTCCAAGGTAAGTCAGGATTTAACTCTAATACTAAACAGGACACTGTTACATTTCAGACTATACTTGTACAGAGCTGTTAAAATTAATTAAAATTTCTGGAAGTATACATTATTCTCTATTATTTAAAAGACGATACAATAGCACTGGGCCTCTTCAGAGCAAGCATTTATTTTAAAAAGCTTCTTTATTTTGTTAAGTTGTCTAGATTTACAGGGGTCTCCAACCTTGGCAACTTTAAGACTTGTGGACTTCAACTCCCAGAATTCCACAGCCAGCAAAGCTAACAAAGCTGGCTGTGGAATTCTGGGAGTTGAAGTCCACAAGTCTTAAAATTGCCAAGGTTGGAGACCCCTGGCTCTAGAACAATAATAAAGCAGTCTTTAAAAAATAAGTCTAATAATTTGAACATTCTACAGACATTTATAGTTATTCACTTACCCCCTTGCACCCAGTTCAGCAGAAAATAAAAATCTGCGTGTCTCTCCCAGCTATTTGCCTCTTTGCAGTTTCAGTTTCATTTTAGCACGTGGAAAATAAGCTGGGGATCGGGAAGCTGCTAAGGACTTGCTTGTCTTAACAGGCTCTTCCCTGTTTGCTGCAAACAGGTAAATTGCTGGAAGACAGAGGCCAAAGGGTGGGGGGGGTGCGTGGGTCTACATTCGGTGTATAAGACGCACCCAAGTTTTCACCCTCTTTTGGGGGGTAAAAAGGTGCATCTTATATTCCGAAAAATATGGTACATTACATTATAACCTTCTCTCCCTTTCTCTCCTGCCATTATTCATCTTACGCTAGGCATCTGATTACCTGTTCCTCTGCATCTTCATTTGGCATTTTTCTTTCCATATCTAGTTTTATTCTTTTTTATAAGACTTTAATCTAAAGTTTTCTTGCATCAGAAAAGTGTGCAATGATTTGCAAATCTGCACGCATCTTTTTCATTTGGCATAGATAAATAGACTGATTTTTTTTCCCCCAATCTCCAAGTTACTCCAGGTTATATTCTCTTCCTCTATACTTGGCATTTGTGCCAGTTGTGAATTTAGGGGCCCCATCTCCTACAGTTAGTTAGCATTTCATCTATACCCTGCACATCCATCGTCCTTATTTACTAAAAATTTCCTGTCTATCATATGTAACTTTCAACAATTTCAAGTGAAATTGTTCCTGAATAGATTCCCTGTCTATAAATGTATCTATCATTCTACAACCCTGTGTGTAAATTATTTTGGGACAGCTTTTCTGTTTTCCTTCAACCACATTTCTTACATGCTTTTTCTGGATTACTTTGTTTAAATCTACTTTGGCAGTAAATGTTCCTGCAATTCCTTTCTTAAAATTCTTCTTTAAAATGTCTCTTCTTCTTCTTCTTCTTTTGTCCTGTTATTGTTAACATTCTTGATTTCGATTTTGTTTTGGGTCTTTTCTTACTTGATGCTGAAAGTTTATGTTCAATTATCATATATTCTTACTGCAGAAAACGATTCAGTCTCCATTTTTTTCCTGAGTGTGGTAGTTTGTTATGAAACCACTTGCATCTTTTCTTCTTTGAAATCTTTGTTTGGTTTGCTTTTTTTCCTATTTCTGTTTTCACAATGCCTACCTCTTCTCATAGCGCCTAGGTTCTCTTTTGCATAACCTCTATGTATCCATAGGTCCTAATATTGATCTTATATGTACAATATAGAAAGTATAATATATTATGTAACATATATAATATATATGTTAGATTTATTATATAAATACCAAAATCATATATATACCAAATCAAATCAAATTGATGGCATATGTGGTGCCCACATACAGGTACTGAATGTAAAAGAGTTAAGTTGTTGTATAAAGTTAAAGTGTGGTTAAAAGGAATTGTATACACAAGTAAGTATGGAGCCAAACAGCTTTTAAATGTATGGTAAGTAGAAAGGGGGAGATGTTTATCCCAGTTCTCCAGAAGGGAGGGGGGATAGATTACATCCTAAGGAGCCAGCCAATCGGATCATCGATAGCAGGGCCAGGAACTATAAAAGGTCTAGGTGGAAGAGCTGAGGAGAGCTCTGTTTTGGGGTAACTTCCAAGAGGGAAGGTTTATAGTGATTCTCTGCCTGAGTTTAACCGTCCAAGAGGGAAGTTAACAGGAGAGAAAATAGGCTCTAGGCAGTTCTGTGGGAAGCAGGTGCCAGGGTCAGGGGACTTTATTGATTGATATATTGTGTTATTTGTAGATAGAGATAAACGGTGAAACATGCTCTAATCTATAGGCCTTAATCCAAAGAAGAACTGGGTTTTCTTAGATTTAGTCAGGAAAGCTAGGAAAGTTCTCTGAGGGGTAGAAAAGGTGTAAAGGAATTGAATAGCTGGTTGTGGCTGTAAGAAATTTACTTGACATTTACTGAGAAGTTTGTATTCAAATAAACTGTTTTCTTGTTTATTCAAGAAACGTGTCAAAATCTATTTCTCAAATAAGTATATCTTAAGCAATTCTGCAGAGCATAGGGATATTGTAACAGTAAAATCAAACCTCTAAGGAGAGAGAAGTGAAACAGAGGGCGTTACCCTTGGTCAGGGAGATATAAAAAAAGAAAATTAAACATAAATCTATTCTGAGCACTATTTTACGCTACCAAGACATATAAAACAATAAACCTGACTGGAGGGGGACAGGTGACCCTCGCAGCATATCTAATCTCTTTAATTTTCAAAGAGATTTCAGACCACAAATATATAGGTATAACCCAGCGGTGGGTTGCTCCCGGTTCGGCCCAGTTCGGTGAACTAGTAGCGGTGTCCCCCACCCGGGACACTTCTGCGCATGCAGAAATGTCATGTGCGCGCACGAGCGAACCGGTAGCGACAGGATTTAGAACCCACTACTGGTATAAACTGTATACCTGTATATTTGAAGCCATTTCACAATCTGCACTTATAAAAACTCTCAGTAGTTTGTACCTCCATCTTCTGGTTTTCTTATTGTTATGTGGTTAATTTTATTTCTGTTGACGTTAATCCATCTGTTAATGTCTAGGACTGAAAGTAGAATGTGTGTTTACATGGTTTAAAGCACATATTGAGAAAAAGTATCGCCACAAAAGCTTTCTGCATCATTATGGCACTTACCCAATGTAAACCTTGATGTAATTCCAAGTTCCTCCACTTCTTAAACTTCTACATTCTAATTACTTATGAGTAACTCTAGAGAAGATGCATTTAGCAAGTTTTGCAATTTGGAAAATGGACCAAATCCAACCCAGCTAGGATTACATATTCCTACAATACCTAATTTAGTGCACTTCATTTCTACTTTAAGCATCTAAAGCCTTCCTTGATTCCTGATCTTCACATTTTATGTTCCAATTGAAGGAACTCTTTAGTACTGGCCCTTCTGTGATTAGATTATTTGTGATGAAATTGTCACCAGATCTACTCATGAAAGTTTAATGCTGTTTTTCATTAACTGGAGAAGGCTCTTCTGACCTGGTGAGTTTCATCATTTAACACCAAAACATCTCTAGATAGTGTAACCTTGTTCAGTTTTCTTAGCTCAGTGATGGCGAACCTATGGCACGGGTGCCACAGGTGGCACACGGAGCCATATCTGAGGGCACGCGAGGCGTTGCCCTATGTCAGCTCCAGCGCGCATGTGTGCGCTAGTCAGCTGATTTTCGGTCTTCTTTTCGACCGCTTTCGCTCTCCCCAGGCTTCAGGAAAGCCTCCTGAACCCTGGGACGGCGAAAAACGGCCCAACGGGCCTACCAGAAGTCTGGAGGCTTCAGTGAGGCCTGTGCGCATGTGCAAGGGGCAGTGCAGGGATTGTGTGCATGCGCGGGGGGAGGGCATTGCATTATGGGTGTGGGCACGCACGTGCACACTATCGCGCACGCACACACCCTTTTGGCACCCGAGCCAAAAAAGGTTCGCCATCACTGTCTTAGCTACTGTATTTAAAAACTGTTTATTCTTGTTTTTTCTCAGGTTTTATTTTGGAGTTCTTTCTACTAGATTAATATATGCATATCATATCATAATTTTGTAAGACATAAATTATGAAACATTGTTGGAGAAAATGATCGTATAAAAACAGCCTTTGGAGTTAGCCAAAAGTTCAATATACCTGGCTAGCCCTTATATTGACATTGCCTTCTTGCAAAAGCTTCTTGACTACTTCCATTTCTTCCTCGGTCTCTGCTGATGCTAGTGGAGTGATCATTACTGCTGTATACCCAGCTTTATTTTGATGATCCACATCACAAACACCTGAAAAACAAAACAAAGATATAGAGATCAGTCATTGGAGAAGAAGAATTTCCAAAATTGATTTATTTATAGTTTCAAAATCTAATCCTCCCATCCATACCTAGTTTGCCTGAGGAAATGAGATACTTCTCCTCAACTGAGCTGCTCTTCCACCGAATAACTCTGTTAGAGAGGGGAAGAGGTTTTACCTCAGTTGAATGGCCACTGTATCTGCAAGAAGCTCCATTATGTTACTGCCAGCAAGGTTTCCACCAACAAGAATCAACAGGACTCAAAAGAAGCAAGAACAGCACCAGTAGAAATAGGAAGTCTACATTCTTCTAAGGAGCTCCCACACATTGTGGGGAAAATGCTTAATTAAATTAGGAGCCAAAGCAACTGGAGATAGATGCAACAAAGTATCTTTCACTACATGCGTAACTACAGTGGAAAGCTCACAAGGTCAATGGTCACAAGACTTACAAAAACAATGCGTTAAGATGAATGAATATTAGCTATTTAGGATATCTAATAACTACAATATGGGGTGACCTTGCTCTGGGCTGTCCCAGAACCTCTACATTCTGATCTTCTAAGGCAGTGGTTCCCAACCTGTGGTACGTGTACCACTAGTGGTTCGCGAGGGCCTTCCAGGTGGTACGCGAACACTTTCGGGGTCATGAACGATTTTTAGTTAGTTATTTTTTACTTCACAAAAATGTTTACTGCCTAACACAAGATAATCTGGCAACGATTTGCAACTGTTGCCACACGCCACCCACCTGGTCCCAGCAGCCCGAGAATCCAGTTGCTGGATGCGCGGGGCCAAAAAAGGAATGGTACAATTATGGAAATAAAGTGATATCTGATCGAATTTAGTTTCTCTGGAACCAGGTGGTACGCGGCGACTGTACGGGACCTCCAAGTGGTACTCGATCACAAAAAGGTTGGGAACCACTGTTCTAAGGAGACTCCACGTCCTAGTACCTTCTAACAAAAACTATGTCCATTATTGTATCCATATATTGATGACCCTCACACAACAGAAAAGACCACAACCTATTTGTTTGTTCTCTGTCTCCTTCCCTTCCAGGGTCAACAGGTAGCTTCAGTTCTGCCTAATACACATTTCAGTATCATGTACTGTATGTAAGGAGAATAGTATTTGTCTTCAGCATTTATATCTATAATGACAAAAACTGATAGTTTATGTTCCTCACTTCTATTGCACCGAATGAGAGAGAGAATGACAACCCCTCTCAGTCTTGGCCGGCATTGGCAGCAGGACCTTTAGTTATGCTGAGTTGCATGGCTGTAGTTCTCTCTGACCTTAATTTAGGATGCATTCTTCACCATATTTACTATAAATCTATTTTATCATTACATAAACCAGGAAGATTTACAGATAATTGCACTAACCAATAAAGCCCTTTCTGTTGCTTATGTTTTAGGATAGTTTATTTACAAGGTAGGTTTTATCAAGAACATTCTCATGTTTATGGAGATTATCAGTCAACCAAGTCATGGTTGTCCCACACGTACTTTTTCAAGAGGCAACTGGCTTTTCAAGAAACTGAAGAAGTTTCTTGGATGAGAAGCAAAATGTCTTCAAGGAAAAACAAAGAAAGTCCCGTTCCCTCTTGAAAAAGCACCTTTGGGACAATATTCACATGTCTTTTCAGGCCATGGGAAAATCATAATGGGAACTTCTCAAAATTTTGTTGAGAAAACTATAAGAGTTATGTATTCTCTCCAGGGGTGAAATGCTCCCGGTTCGGGCGGGCCGGTCTGTCATCGTAGAGCCGATAGAACCGATAGCGATTGCAGCGCGAGGCTGCCCCCACCCGCTTCCCCCACCCTCCTGGACACCACCATTTTACCCTCTGTGCATGCGCATAACGCTTTGCGCATGCGCAGAGAGTAAAAGAACCCAAATGGCGGCATCCAGGTGGGTGGGAAAACCGGGTGGGGGAAGCCTCGCGCTGCAATCGATATAGGCTCTATCGGCTCTATGACGACAGACTGGCCCGCCCGAACCGGGAGCATTTCACCCGATTCTCTCGCTCCATCAACTTTACTTCTTTGGCTTTATTTAGAATCTACCACCAAACAAAAACAAAAGTATAAAAAGTCATCTTAAATTAATAGCATAATGAAGAATTCCTGATTCATCTAATTTCATCCAAGGAAAGGCAATTCATGTTTACTGGTAGGGATTATTGAACACATTTGTAAAGTATTTTCAGATTTTTTTTTTTTTGATATCTTATAAGAATATCTTGATATGTTACCCTTTGCCAAATATAAATGGGCCCCTAAATAATAGTGATATTTTTATCTCTGGTCAGCAGAGGTCAGTAGTATGCAAACTTGTCTAGACGATTAATGCCAACTTGAATATCAGCCAAGAAAATGTGCTGAGATAGTAAACAGAATTTAATTTCATTCAAAATATGTTGCAATACACTTGGACTCTGAGTGAAAAAAAGTAGGAAGGAATAGGAAAATTAAGAGTTACCTTACCTATGAGAATATATATTGGATTAGAGCCAGATTTAGTCAAACAGAACCAACCCACCAGAATTATTTAGGACTTGGTTAGACTAGATCTTATCCATCGTGTCTAATTGAATGTATACATTTTCCACATATTTCCTGTACTCCTATCAAATATAGAGTGCCCTAATCATCATCCATGCAATCCATCCAACCATCCTTTTTTTTTCCTGTTAAACTTCCAAATAACCATAGTTTTTGGGATAGAATTCCTCAAAGAAAGAGGCAGAGCAAAAGGACATACTATAGTGCCATGATGGCGAACCTATGGCACGCGTGCCACAGGTGGCACGTGAAGCCATATCTGAGGGCACGCGAGGTGTTGCCCTATGTCAGCTCCAGCGTGCATGTGCATACTGGCCAGCTGATTTTTGGCCTTCTGGAGGGCGGGGGAGTGCGTTTTCTCCCTCCCCAGGCTTCAGGAAAGCCTGAAGTCTGGGGAAGGCAAAAAACGGCCCAACGGACCTACCAGAAGTCCAGAGGCTTCAGTGAGGTCTGTGCGCATGTGTGGGGGGCAGTGCAGGGAGGGTTGTGCGTGCATGCATGGGGGGGAGGACATTGCATTTTGGCACCCGAGCAAAAAAAGATTTGCCATCACTGCTATAGTGAGTAAAGAAGTAGAAAAAGGTAGTTCAGGAGCAGAATGTGTGCTTTTCTAAGAAATTATCCCAAGCAGCAAAGTTGATAAGAAACATTTGCTTGCTGTCAGTCAGAGAAGAGAAATACAGGGTGTCCTTTGCATCATTACTAGAACTTCAGATCATTCTTCCTTTTTTTCATAAATACTTGAAACAATTTAGTATTTAAAGTCCGTGTGTAGCTCTGAACATAATTGCCCGAGGGCAATCTACTGAGAGAACAAAACAGCCTTGTTTGAATCTTCAGGAGTTGTTATGAAGTTTTAGCGCAACAATTGATTTATAGACACTTATGATAATATGCCACTTTTCTAACATTTTATAGATTGGCATGCCAACTCAATAGCAACAAAGCTTCTTTCTTCTCAGTAGAAAATGCATTCTTGTTTATTGGATGAGAATTTCACAAGACTCTTTTCTTATTTGATCTAACGATCATTTCCTTGTATGAAATTATTCTTGCTGAATTATAGATTTCTCTTAAAATCTTATAAAGCTTCCAAGTAACAATTCCTAATTATGAAGCATTAGGTCAACTCTTGACATAGAATATGTACTTTTGTTGTACGCACTCCTATACTCAATGTGCTGAATGCCATGAAATATTTAAAAAGTTTCATTCACCTTTAGCTGCTGACAGATAAATAGTGAATGAGGTTGATGCCTAAAGTATGTAACAACTTTCGACCAAATTAGATTGTGAAGGTTCCATTATATGCCCGCTTTGTCAAGTCTACTGAATCTTAGGAATACAACAAGGGAAGACCCACATGATTATTTATTCGTTATGTTAGGCTGCTTGATTCGCAAAAAAATTCTAGGTATAGCATACTGTAAAACAAGAAACCTAAAGTTAAAACATGAAGTTAAAACCTAAAGCTAAAACCTAAAAAATAATGATAGTTATATGTGTATTAGAAATGTACACACTTGAACAATATTTACATTACATAAGTATATATAGAATTGTAACTCTTAAGTGCTATAACAATATATTAGACTATACTTTGTTTTTTTTCTCTTGATTTTTAAACTTTTTAAAGCACTTGTTATGCATTTTTGGTGAATGTTTGTATTTGCATTATAACTTTCTTTGGATTTTGTTCTTTTTCCTTTTCCTTCTCTATTACTACTAAATATTTTTTTTAATCCTAATTTTAAAGAGTTAGCACCTAAAGCCTAAGGACAGAATGTGGTAATAAATGAGATGGGAATGAGAGACAACAGAAATGGATAAATAGTCTTTGATTTCTTCCATGTACAGTATACCAGGTAGGAAAACAAACTTACTAAAACATCCACCAAAATGACAATCAAAATCATGATGCAATATACAAAGGCCCAACATTGGGAAATAAGTATAAAAGGCAGGGGAGAGGTTGAGACAACTCACTCACATTTTGACATTTTTCACATTTGGTCGTTTTTCATCATTGCAGTTTGTACCAAGCATCTATGACACCAGATTTGTCAATATAAAATGGAATGAAAAAGGCCAATTCAATGGGACTCAAAAATGCTTTTTCAAGAGGCAACAGGACTTTCTGGTTTTTCTTTGAAGACGTTTCATTTCTCATCCAAGAAGCTTCTTCAGCTCTGACTGGATGGTGTGGAATGGAAGGATCAGTCAGAGCTGAAGAAGCTTATTGGATGAGAAGCGAAACGTCTTCAAAGAAAAACCAGAAAGTCCAGTTGCCTCTTGAAAAAAAAAAGCACCTTTGGGACAACCATGACCTGGATGACTGAGAATCTCCATAGACAATTCAGTGGGAATTTTCAAAACCCAGCCAGTGGAAACAAAGCTTAAATTAAGGATTCTTACCTGTCTCTAAAAGAAGCTTCACAATCCAAAAGTTAGAATGCGAAACACTGTAATGAAGGGCTGTGTTGCCATTTCCATCAGCTAAATTGACAATGACACTCTGTAGGTTGGGATGAACCCCCTCAATCTCCTGGAGGTAAGCTGCAACAATTCCAGGGGAGGACGATTTCCTGCTCGAGATCCGGAACCACTCCTGACAGACAGTGCTCAATACATGCCTCTAAAAAGATCAAGATCTGAGTTAGGTTAATGGTGTAGGTAAACTATCCAACCATGTTTGTATTTTTTTTTACTCCCAACCCAAACCACAAGAATCTCACTTTGACCTCTTCGAAATAAATGGGTTTTCATTTATTAGGGAAAATCTATTGCTTTATTTAAAAGCTATGAATAATATTGTATCTGAAAAAAACTGGATTACTTGCAACTTTCTACTAGAATGTTCCTTTCATTCAATTCTGAGGGGAATATATTCAAGAGTTGTCTCTTCAGCTGTATCATATATCAGAGTACATATTTAAGCAACTATTTCTCTAATTCAGGTTCATTGATTTTTAACTGTATTTATATGACACCCAGGATCTTTCTAATGGTGAGATGGGAAGCATATAAATTAAATAAATAAATAAATAAATAAATAAATAAACCATGCATGCTAGCTAATGTATGGAAGGGGGTTCATGCTCTATTGTGGCAATTAAATAATTGGAAGGATTTCTCTTTTTTCCCCGCAATTTTTTTTCTGGAAAGTTCTTTACACTCGCTGTTCATTTGACACCCACCTAATTCTTCTAAATGGACAGTTTTACACTCTTTCTGTTGTTTTGTTCTCCAATATAGCCTCTAAGATTATTGGATGAAGAAGAGTAAGAACCCTTAAAGTTCATAATATAATTTTGTTCAGCTACATTGCTTAAATTGATGATTAATTTATGACACCTCCATCTTCAGTATTTTACCTAGCTGGATTTTTTAAAACTAATTTCTACCAGATAAGTAAACCATAATATTTAAAAGTCAGTGATGTTGTGGTTTAGATGCTGGAATAGAAACGAGGAGACCAGGACTTCTAGTTATCCTTTAGACATGAAAGTGAGTTGGGCGACTTTAGGCCAATCACTCTCTCTCTCTCAGCCCACCCTTCCCTTCAGAGCTGTGATTATGGGGAATATAGGAGGATTATTTAGGTGACTTTGAATTGTACTAAATAAGGGTAGGATTAAAGCTGATTAATAAATAATTGACTAATAATTTAAAAAATTATAATTTAAATTTTATAATTTAAAAATGTATACTGAAACTTGTTGGCCTTACTACACTTCCTTCCTAATGCGTCAGATAACCAGAACATGTTTTCACTATTTCCTAAGACACAGACTTCATGTTACAAAAAATGCTATTTATTTCTGACATGCATACTTTGGCTCAATCCATTCAGATTCTAGGCAGGTTTTATGTGTATAGATTAAACATTATAGTTATTACAGTTAATTGCCAATTACTTCTGTTTGCACCTTGATCAGAAGATAGATTTATTCTGCAGACAGAATGTATTATATTTAATTAAACAACAATTGACAAGTGATGCTATTAAGAAACAAACTTAATATTTGACCCAGGATGAATTATTTATAACTTTCGGGATGATTTGGGATAGACAAGATAGAATTTGGGATAGATAGTGGTAAACTTTCTACAAATGGATTACAATGACAGTTTGTTAACAGGCGTTTATAATGCCTTAGTAAGACCACACTTGGAATACTGCATCCAGTTTTGGTTGCCACTATGTAAAAAAGATGTTGAGACTTTAGAAAGAGTGCAGAGAAGAGCAACAAAGATGATTAGGGGACTAAAACATATAAAGAAAAGTTGCTGGAATTGTGTATGTCTAGTTTAATGAAAAGAAGGACTATGGGTGACATGATAGCGGTCTTCCAATATTTTAGGGGTTGTCACAAAGAAGAGGGAGTCAAGCTATTCTTTAAAGCACCAGAAGGCAAGACAAGAAGCAATGGATGGAACCTAATCAAGGAGAGAAGCAATCTAGAACTAAGGAGAAATTTCTTGACAGTTAGAACAATTAATCAGTGGAACACCTTGCCTCCAGAACTTGTGAATGCTCAACACTGGAAGTTTTTAAGAAGAGATTGGACAACCATTTGCCTGAAATATTATTGATATAGGGCCGAGATGGTGAACCTATGGCATGTGTGCCAGAGGTGGCACACAGAGCCCGCTCTGTGGGCACGCATGCCATTGCCAGTTGGTCTTCGCGCATGCCGGAGCACCAGAAACCCGAAGACCAGCTGGCTGGTGCGCATGCACGAGCTGGCCACCTGGTCTTCAGGTTTCCGGTGCTTTGGCGTGCGCAAAGACCAGCTGGCCAGCGTGCATGCACATGCCAGAAACCTGACAACCAGGTGGCCGGCACACGCATGCACATCAGCCAGCTGGTCTTCGGGTTTCCAGCTCTCCGGTGCAGGCGTACGCGTGCACATACGCTCACATTCCAGTTTGGCCACTCGTTGCCAAAAAGGTTCGCCATCACTGGTATAGGGTTTCCTGAGCAGTGAGACAGCAGGTTTCTGAGAAGGTTTTGACTAGAAGATCTCCAATGTCCCTTCCAACTATGGTATTCTGTTAATCTCAACTTTAATTTTGTTTTGTGTTATTATTGTTTTTCCTGTTAACTACTTTGTTACTAACATAACATATAGAAGACAGATCAACCATTTGCAAATAGATTTAATAGTATAAAAAATTTGGGAGGGACTGTCCTGCAATGGGTAGGAACTAATGTAATAATATTAATCAGTACTCAACTAGAGGGGATAATACGTGTATATGTCTTTTTTTTTTCTTTGATGCACTTTTTAAAAAATGTTTTGATTGTTTTGTGTTTTGTATTTTTTCTCTTTTTTGTTCTTTTGGATTATTATTTTTTTTGAGTGAGTTTTGAATTTTGTATTTTAACTTTGTCTTGAACAATATATATCAGTTGGCTTAGCCAGGGTTTGTGCTAGCTAGGAATTCTGTGGCATGCAGCTTAACTTTATCTGAAAGATACCAAGCACACACTGTACACATAAGAACTTGTTCTTCAAATGTGGATTTCAGCAACACATTGTCCAATAAAAACAAAAGACATTGATCTCCTTTTTTGAATCCTTGTCTCCAGCACTTTCTTTGTAGCTAAAAAAGGTTAAAGCTATTTCTGTTGGGTGTAGGGTCAACGTGTTCTAATGTGAGCTCTGCAATGCATTGTCTTCTTTTTTTTTTTACAAAAGAACTAAGGACATTATTTTATTGCTCTGCATTACAAGGATGACATATATTTATGAATGTGTTATTTGCACTTACACTTAACCTAGTCATTAAATTCTACCCCAAAATTCAGTTTGGTTTTTGAGAAGAGGAATTTCAAAATTCCTATGACTATTAACGGTTAATGCTTGTATATAAAATTAAATGTAAAGTATAAGGTTTTAAAGAAAGATAAAAGAAACACATGATTAAAATGCAAATGGAAAAAAAAACAGGAGTACCAGGAATTTGTCCTTTGTGGTCCTTATTTCTGACAAGTTTTTGCTTAAGATCTGGCACCCTTTGAGAAAATCTCCCGAGGGTCTAAATCTGAAAATGAAAAACATAATTGTGTGTGTTTACCTAAAAAAATACATAAGGAATGGTGAGTGGCAATTGGAAAAAAATATAGATATGGCAATGGACAAAGGATCTTATTATAAATCTCTTAAGCCCTAATGACTTTCCTTTTTATTCCTTTACTACCAATGCTACTTTTACTATTAAGACCCTTCTTTGTACTTATCTCTGAACTTATTGGAAAAGTTCAAAGCAGAAAGTCAAAATAGCAATTAGGGCTACAGCAAGAATATAATGTATCCCTACAATAGCAATAGCAATAGCACTTAGACTTATATACCATTTCACGGTGCTTTACAGCCCTCTCTAAGTTGTTTACAGAGTCAGCATATTGCCCCCGACAATCTGGGTCCTCATTTTACCGATCTCGGAAGGATAGAAGGTTGAGTCAACCTTGAGCCTGGTGAGATTCGAACTGCCAAATTGCAGGGAGTCGGCAGTCGGTAGAAATCGTCTGCAGTGCTGCATTCTAGCCACTAAGCCATCGTGGCTCTTAATTATATATGTTAATAAGTATATTAACAACACTGGCCACAATCCAATGGAGTGAGGCATGCTAGATTCGATTGCATGATTTCTCTTAGATTATATTCATCATTCTAATACAGGGATGTCTAACTCACGTCGGCAGCATCACGTGATGTATTGTGACTTTTCCCCCCTTTGTTAAACTGGGCATGGGCGTGGCCAGCATGTGACACATCCAGCCCATGGGCCGGGAGTTTGACACCCCTGTTCTAATACACACAATACTCTGCTTAGTTAGGAGCAAAGCTCCAGTTCCTCAGGGGTTTCTTTGAGAGAAAGTTCCTTCACAAGAATTATACAACTGCTGGTAAGTTACTGTATGCATGACAATGCCATTATCTACAGAATGGCTTGAGGCTTTGATGGAGGAGAGGTGGCTCACAGGCTAAACATTAAATTCTGTCATCTGGCTTTTTTCCCCAGCATCACTATTCCAAAGTTAATTCCGCTAATTTAAACAGATGCTTATAAATCTATTGCTGGCTTTGTAATTAAATATATGGATTTAAATATACATTCTACTTGAAACCCAAGATCTGCTCAAAGAATAAAGGTAGCCCTCCACTTACAACCACAACTGAACCCTAAATTTCTGTTGCTAAGTGAAGCAGTTGTTAAGTGAGTTTTGCCACATTTTACGACCTTCCTTGCCTAAGTTGTTAAGCGAATCACTGCAGTTGTTAAATTAGTAGCGCAGTAGTTAAGTGAGCCTGGCTCCTCCATTGGCTTTGCTTGTCAGAAGGTTGCAAAAGGGGATCACATGACCCTGGGACACTGCAACCGTCATAAATATGAACCAGTCGCCAAGTGTCCAAATTTTGATCACGTGGCCATAGAGATGCCGCAACAGTTGTAAGTGTGAAAAACAGTCAGAAGTCACTTTTTTCAGTGTGGTTGAAACTTTGAACAGTCACTAAATGAATGTTGATAAGTCGAGGACTACCTGTATCAATAAATATCATTGGTGTTATAACTTTTCTTTATATAAACACGGATATTATTTTTTTTCACTATATATTTCACCTGCAGATCATGTTATGAAACACAAATTGTTATGGGTTGGTTTCTTGTAGTTATATACAAAACTGTAATTACCGATCAACTTTATCTTGCATTGTTGATTGTGTGGTTTCCTCTTGTTTTCCCGGATCGCGGTCCTTCTTTGCACTTTGAGGAGTTGCAGAGGTTGATTGTTCATCTTCTTTGACATCTTCCCCCCAACTTTGCTCTTCGTTCCCATGTTTTCTGTTGACCTCGTTATCTGAATCACCTTCAGAGGAGTTTTCTTCACAGCTAGAATCTTCACTGGACGTGGTTTCATAGCTGAATATGGACACCAGGCATTACTTAGTTTTCTCTTTTGACAAGCAAAACAAGTCGATGCAAATAAGTTGATATGTATGTTCTTTGACTTATTCTTAGCCAATTTTTGTATTGCTTATAGTAATAAAATATATATCTGAAATTAGGATAACTTGGAACTCAGAATTGACTTGAAAAAGAGACACTTAAGGTGAAATAGATAGTGGGGAAGAGAGAGAGGATAGATAGATAGATAGATAGATAGATAGATAGATAGATAGATAGATAGATAGATAGATAGATAGATAGATAGATAGATAGATAGATAGATAGATAGATAGATAGATAGATAGATAGATGAATTAAATAATCCTCTTGAAAGAATTATAGTAAAGTTTTAGCTAGAGCTTGTTCTGAATAGTTTGCAGTGCTACTCATGCAGAAGTATTAGGTGTCTGAGTTTGTACACTGAATAGTTTATTTAATCACATTTGTTGAATAAGTAACAATTGCCAAAATTCACATAAAACACTAAGTTTAAAAACCTCAGCGGCTGACTTCATGCAACATACTAAACAATTTTTTTATCACATTATGACTTAAGAGTAGTGTGTGCAATCAAGTGGTTGCTTAGCCTAAGTTGAATGGCAGTTAATTCCAAGGAAATTAGCATAAATTGTAGCTACTATGATTATTGACAGAATAAATTAATTCCCAGAAACATAGTCAACTGCTAATGCCAAAGGGGGAAATACCTGGGAATACACACGAGAGACACTGGTCTCATTGTTATTTATTACTGATACCAAAGGAATGCTGCTATTTTACATTGAATAAAAATGTATCCTGTTAATCTATGCATTCCTGACATTCATTTTTACAGCTTTCCATGGAACAGTAAATAGAAGAGGCATTTGGCGCATATATTTCAATAACATGTAATTTTGCTTTGGGCGGGGGGGGGGGGGAATTCTAGGCCACCCAAAGGTCAACCAGATACATTCAGATAACTCCAAACAGGGAAGGGGGGGAGGTTTCCCAGTTGCTCTGTAACAGCTGGCATTCAAGGCATGTTGCATCTAGCAGATAAAGATCGAAACAAGCAGCCACTGGTAGCCATTTCTGCTTTTTTTAAAAAAGCAAAACCACCTCTGTGTCAAAGCACTTTAAAGCCATTAGCCCTTGCATGACTATGCGTTTTTTTAAATTGATTGTGTTCTTCAGTTCCTACATCAGTAAGTTACTTTTTTAACTTTTTGCTACAATAGGCTGTTCCTGAAAGTTTGCAAAAAGCAGTCAAACTAAATGTAAGGGAACCGGTTCTGAATTTGTAAATTAATTGTTATTAGCAGAATTGTCTTGACGATACTTGTTTTAAATTGTAAAGAGTTCCATTAAAGGGTTTTAGTGTGAAGAGAACCTTAAGGTGAACCATGGAATTAGCTTGTATTTACTGCTTCATGAAGAAATCAATGTTTGCTTGATCTTTCTTTCTGCACATGCTTGATGAAGTTACAACTGGCAAGGTTCATATGGCTGAAACTAGATATGGAAGTACATTTAAAAATGAGAGTAATGAAAGAAAAATTAAATTTCTCCCAGTGCCATAACTAATTTGTTTCTCTATGCAGGGGTGAAATCCAGCAGGTTCTGACAGGTTCTGGAGAACCAGTAGCGGACATTTTGAGCAGTTCGGAGAACCGGTAGCGGGAAATTTGATTAGTTCAGAGAACCGGCAAATACTACCTCTGGTTGGCCCCAGAGTGGGGTGGGAATGGAGATTTTGCAATATCCTTCCCCCAGGAGTGGGGAGGGAATGGGGATTTTGCAGTATCCTTCCCCTGCCACGCCCACCAAGCCACGCCCACCAAGCCACACCACGTCCACCAAGCCACGCCCACAGAACCGGTAGTAAAAAAAATGGATTTCACCACTGGCTCTATGGCACCTAAAACATCAATTTAGGTACAGAAGTAAGTACAGTATAATGTTATGAGCAATGATTAAGAATACTGTGCACTTCCAAATTTTTGAACCAAAAAAGTCATTCTCATCAGTCCAGATCTGATGAGTAGGCTCATCTGATTTAGGTAAGTGACTTACCTATGTGTGAACTTAAGCAATAATTCCATAGTTTACTGAGTCACCGCTATGTTTGTAGACACCTAATTCTACTAAAGTAATTTGAAACATTTCCACAAATATGACAAAAATAATATTTGTGATTTCCATATACAAGCTCACTTATTAATGAAGAACTAGTTTTAATTATTTAGTGAGTGATATTAGATGGAACCAAATGGAGATTATTCTGCAAAGACTTTCCTCCAAAATCTAAAGAAATGCTATTGTGGTTCACAATAAACCATGCCTTAGTATTTAATGTCTTGGCACACCTTCCTGGATTGCTCAAACCCTACCTCCTTACTCTAGTAAAATCACAAGGAAGAGATTTGTATCAACAATTATATCCAGATTCAGGAAGAATTTGATTAGTATTTAGTAAACAGCCCAAGACATCCATTTAAAAGTTATAATAATAATATTTTTTTTATTTTACAGTCACAGACCAAAATACAAATGCAACAAAAAAAAGAGAAAAATACAATCACAAACAATTAACACCAGAAGCCTTGGCTAAAGGGAATTACAATGTTCTCCTCTAATCGTTACAGCTCTTTAAAAAAATTGAAACCTGAGAAGTAATATAGGAGGAGTCATCCCCTAGACAATATAAGGCCAAATTACTAGCATTAGAACCAGAGAGATCAATTCCAAGAAGAGACAATAATTTAATTCTGGCTGTGTTATACATAGGGCAGTATGACAAGACATGCTCCACAGTTTCGACCTCAGCCCTATCACAGAGGCATAGTCGCTCGCTAATTGGGATCCTCTTGAATCGCCCGTCGAGTAGTGATGAGGGCAAAACATTAAAATGGGCTAGGGAAAAGACTCTTCTATACTTGGGGATGGTTAAAGTATAGAATTATTAAGCCATCCTCAATCCATAATTATTAGAATGGCTGAAAATCAAAGGGGAGCAGGTTTTGTTGGCTCTGGATCTTAAATATTGCAAATCTATGTCCACAAGCCGTTGGACTACCCTAAACTGGGCGTCCTTGAGACCATAATCTCCCAGAGCATCCCCTGTAAAACCCAGCAAGTGTAGTTTCTTCATCAGCTCCCTCTCCCAATGAGAAATATGAGAGTCAGCAAACACCAGGGAAAGGTAGCTACTGGGGACTGCCAAAAAGAGCACCCGAAATCACCATTTAAAGGTGTTAATCCACGCCATGCATTCAACTGAACGCCCAGTTCCAGGTACATCGAAGCAAATCCAACACAAGGAGGGAGACCCAGAAGTTTACCATTTAAAGATTGCTTTTTTAGTATGTCGAGGCACAATAACTATTTCTCATTTCTTCTTAGTCATTATGATGATGATGGAGGAGGAGGAGGAGGAGGAGGAGGGGGAGGGGGAGGAGGGGGGAGGAGGAGGAGGAAGAAGAAGAAGAAGAAGAAGAAGAAGAAGAAGAAGAAGAAGAAGAAGAAGAAGAAGAAGAAGAAGAAGAAGAAGAAGAAGAAGAAGAAGAAGAAGAAGAAGAAGAGTTGGAGGGAATAGGATCACCACAGCCAACACACCATGGGCAACTGGCCATGGGACAACTCACCACCAAGACAATTCCACACAGGATAACTGAATGCAATAAATGTTATCCACCACTGTTTCCATTTTTGTCAATGGAAATAATGTCAAAGAAACAGTGGTGGATAACATTTATTGCATTGAGTTCCGCATGGAACTGTCCCACGGCCAGTTGTCCTTCAACAAGTTGGTCGTGGCAAGATGGCCGTGGTGAATTGACTACAGCAAGTTGTCCTAGATGTGGAGGAAGAGCAAGACCCAGTTCAAAAAGCCAGGCTATTATCTAGTGCAGAAATGGGTCTGCTTCCTCTGCTGAAATGAAGTCTTGGAATAATCTGCTAGAGGCAGGAACTCATGGCAAGGGAAGAGCTGCACAAACAAGAGTGAGCAATCTTTGGGATGGGGACAAGACTGCATTAATATTTGGGGAAACAAGGCTTCATTGACTAGAGACTGCAATTTTAGTAAGGCAGATAAAGAGGGACCTAAAAGGTTTTTAAAAAGGAGTTTGGAGTGCTACATCTAGCCTAGGATCTCCAGGCGTCCATTAGTGTTCCATGTGCCTACATTAGTTGTTGACTTAGGAGATTCGATCTACCCTCCAGATCTTTTTTTCTTCCTCTTGATGTTTGTCTTTGCCTAACTTTTTTATTTCCCGCAGTGATTGTTTTGCTTCTTAGGAAGGAAAAGGAAGGCATTACTATAATCCTGAGTCCATTGATGCAGAAATAAATGGCCATTTGCCCCTAGGTAGCCACATATAAACTCCTTCAACCATCAGTAGCCGCTGACTCTGCTCATTTACTGACTGAGTCAATTGCCAACTGCAGTAACCTTCCATCTTCCATGTGGCCATTCTTACAGGTAACTGACTCCACACATCCTTGCTTTACCCTTTAAAAAAATTCCAGGGGAAAATATTTCTATGGAATAAATTGTACGTTTAGATTTGGAACCAAGAGACAGGGATGACTTATGGCTGGTGAGAAAGGATTTGATTAACATGCGGGAAAGGTGCAGTTGACTGATCCTGATGCCCTGGGAGCCAAGAACTATTAAGCCTCCCAGAAACTGGCAGGACCTCACCGTAAGCAACCTATAATAGTAATTGTCCCAAACTGTGAACTGTACAACGTTTCAGTCCTCTGAATAATATATTCAAGAACTCCCACGTGTTTTTTTTTAAAGATGGCTTGTAAGAGAGAATGGGGTAACAATCATAATGAAATTATTTGGACCCCTCTTTAGAAATCCAAAGAGGAAGAAGGTTAAACTGAAGACTAAATACAATATGAGTATGGAATAAGAGATGTAAGATAATATAAAGAAAGTAATGCATGATATATACAATAAAGTAACAACAATGGTGTGGCATACAAGTTATGACTGCTCATTCGGCAACTATTCAAACTTGCGATGGTGCTGAACAAGGGGGACTTATGAGCAGTTCTCAAGAGTTCTGGCTGTCACATTATTCCTGTAGTCAATTACAATTTCTGTGATTACAATTTCCGACATTCCTTGCCAATGTCCCACAAGCAAAGGTTATTGGGGAAGCCAATAGGAAGTCAGAAGTCGCAATCATGTGAGGTCCACGCTTATTACCAACCCATGCAATCCTTGCTTAATTATGGCAATCAGGATTGCTGGAATTGTCATTGCTTAGTGATGTGGTCACAGTTGACACTGCATTTTACAACCCCATCACTTAGCAATGGCAATTCTGGTCCCAATTGCCATCATAACCTGAAGACTACCTATATTGAGGCTTACTGCATAGTCCATTATTCATTCATTGGAACAAGTTATAATTTCTTTTCTGAAATGTGGGTTGAGCTTTCCCTTGATTGCTAAGCAAGGAATCAATTATTTATTTTATTTATTTATAAATAAAATATATGCCGCCCAACTCCCAAAGGGACTCTGCTTCAAGCAATTATGCTTGAAGGAGGAATATATGAGTCCTATTAATTACATTCTCTTTATTGCTTCTTGGCAACTTTTGACAGAGATCTAATGCACAGTAGAATGGAAGAGAAATAAACAAAGCTACATTTAATCAGACATGTCCGTATCATTTTGAGTACACATGCAATGAAGCATTATAAAATGAAAAGGGAATCTTGTCCCTTCCACTGATGCTTACCCACCATTTACCCCAACAAACTGAAGGTTCTTTTTGGTGCCGTTACTTCCTTCATGGAAACCAGCTTCTTTCTTTTTCATAATAGATTTCAGACTTGTGCTTGGAGAGATTTCTGATAGAAATAAGTTTTTAAACAATTATATAAAAATGTTATCATCACCGCTCTTTCTTAATATTACCATATATGTTGCAAATGTTGAGTTCTACTGTCAATTTTTCCCCATGACAGATGTTCATGATGGACATCCCTGGGTGGTCAGGGCTTCATGCAGCCACCATGCATTCTTCCCAGTGTACAGGAATTCTCATGCCAACATAGAAGATGTGGTAGAAAAAAACCTTCCATGCTTTTCTCTACTGTGAGTCATAGAAACACATTATAGCAGCTGAAGTTCGTAAAAAGAATTGTGACAACGTAAAAACAAGAATGGAGGTTACTCAGGGGCGGGTTCCTAATTTTTTTACTACCACTCTGGGCGTGGCTTATTTTGTGGGTGTGGCTTGCCAGCCATTGACCGGGTGGGCGTGGCTTCTCAGACTGCTGAAGGGAGGGGAACTGAGATAGGTCCTGCCACCCATTCCCCCTCCCCTCAGCAGCTCGAGAAGCCTCAAACGTGCGAAAATGCCTAGGATCATCACCGCGTGTTCGTGGCTTCTCGGACTGCTGAAGGGAGGGGAATGGAGATAGCTCCTGCCGCCCGTTCTTTCAGCGACTCATGTGCTCCCTCAGCCATCCTCCCCAGCTTGGACTCACTGTGGGATAGGAAGGCAGCTCATGCGCAGTGCCGGAAGCTCGGCTTCTGGGCATGCGCAGAAGAAAATGTTAAAAAAAATGTAAAATTTTTTTTTAAAAAAAATGGCAGCGCCCAGGCACCAGCAACCAACTGCACCAGTACTGTGATGTCACCAGCGGGCCGCTACCGGTGCTATAGAGTGGACCGCACTGGTAGGAACCCACCTCTGAGGTTACTGTGAGCAACCAAGAAATAAATGCATGGATCACCAAACAAATAACTCTGGAGTTTTCCTTCGAGGTATAAATGACCAGGTTCAAATTGTCCTACTTTGGACACATAATGTAGAGACTTAGCTCTCTAGAGAAGGCTCTAATGCTGGGAAGATGGAACGAAAGAGGAGAACAACTAGTACCAAGGTGGGTGGCTCAGTTACAGTGGCGGTGGGCGAGTGTACAATTGGAATCCCTGGAAGACCATCCTATGGACAGATTATTATGGAGAAAATCTACCTGTGTGGTTGTTAAGAGTCAGCACTAACTTGAAACATCATTTTCAGATGGAAGATGCTATGAATGACAACAAACATTATTCCCCCTTTTTTCCCATTGTCCTGAATTGGCAGTGGTGATTTCACTAATTTCTCAGGATAACCTTTAATTAAGTCAACTTACTAATTGGGATGATAATGAGCTATAAGTGAATAGGAAAAGAATCGGATCAAACAATATCAATTCTCACCATATAGCATTTCTCTGAAAGGCAATAAGCAAGCATACGAGAGAGGTATTAAACAGCAGTGAGATATTAGGCACCAAGCTATCTACACAATGTAGCTCAGTCTACACTCCAATACATGTCTGTTGCCTTCAGGAAGGAGGTTATCCCATGATCAGTCTAAGATGCCTCAGAAAGGCATCATGTTGTCTATCAATACTGCCAAGTACATTTCTTGAGCTAGACCTACTCCAGGTGATAAATTGCCAACTGCAGAACCATGGCAACTAATCTGTGATATTCTAGATAATTTTATTTGTTTGCTTGTTTATTTGCTTACTTATTTGTATCCCACCTTTATTATTTTTGCAAACAATCCAAAGTGGCGAACATATAGAACACATCTTCCTCCTCCTATTTTCCCTACAACAACAACAACCCTGTGAGGTGGGTTAGGTTGCAAGAGAGTGACTGACCCAAAGTCACCCACTTGGTTTTCATGGCTAAGTCAGGACTTGAACTCATGGCCTCCTGCTTTCTAGCTAGTACCTTAACCAATAGACTAAACTGGCTCTCATCCACAATGAAAAAGACTACCAGAGTTCACATTTAGTATGAAATGCTAATAATAGTATATTTTCCTACAAGACACTCTTTGGTAGTTTTGTTTTGTATTTTTTTCCAGATTCAGATTACTAGAGTTGGAAGGGACCTTGTAGGTCATCTAGTCCAATCCCCCGCTCAAGCAGGAGTCCTACACCATTTCAGACAAATGGCAGTCCAATCTCCTTTTGAAAGTCTCGAGTGTTGGAGCTCTCACAACCTCCGTAGGCAAGCTGTTCCACTGGTTGATTGCTCTCAATGTCAGAAAGTTTCTCCTTATTTTGATTATATTGTCTGGACATTTCTACTTCGAAGAACTGTAAAAGCTACACAGGGCTACCTATGCTTGCCTAATCTGGGCAAAAATAAAACTAGTGACTACGGCAGTGCATAACATCTGGAAGGTATTAATTTGCTTATCTGCACAATGGAGCATTAGGTCTCAGTACGAAAAACGGGTTATTTGTTCTGCTTGCCAAAGGATTATTGAATTGGACTAATTAAATGTGATTTTAAATTATTAATACAAATTAAGAGTCTGTTTCTTTTCAAATGTATCTACATGCTTTTAAGTTCTGAAATTTAAAACTTTCTATTCAAACTATAAACTTTGCACTTTAACTTTCTTTCAGCATTCATTGCCTTAGAATTTTTCTCTTTAAACATAGGAATAGATAGTTGGGTGGTTTGATAGCTTCAGACAAATGCAAGCAATCCAGATATTTTGGATTTTAAACTCTTATCAGCCAAAGTTGGTGGAAAAGATTGTGAGAGAACAACCAATTGCCTACCTTTCATCACTCTGAGAATCTTCAGATTGGTCAGTTTCTGAACTCCGCAGGTTTGCCTATACATTCCAGAAGATTTTTCTGAATTTGCTAAAATGTTTTGTTTTATATCACATCATGTGCTAGGATCTGATTATACACGGGGATGGCAACATATTTGATAGCATCACCCCATAGGCACCATTTGGCAGGGGTCTAGAATCATGCTAGATGGCCTAAAATGTTGGAAACTTATTTTAATGTTCCAATCCAATTTTTACCTAGCATGCTCAATCCCTCTACCCAGATCAGAGCAAGCACATACCACTCAGTTCTGCTAGAAAAATAAATAAAATGATCTTTATTCATTAAACATCAGCAAACACCACAACAGTTAACTGGCAAAAGCAAGGCAAAAGCAGGAAAATGCAGGAAGAGAGACCAGAACAACAAGCAAGAATTTACCTATATCTCTATATGTAAAAAGGCACAAAATTTTCCAGAGCTATTGGAAATTATATTGTGAATAATTAGTATGGTAGTGGCCTTTCTTTTATCCCATGTTTAAACTTTTTGTGTATAAAGTGGCAGAAGAGAGATTGAAAGAAGAAAGAAAGTGATCCCTCCTGAATTCTGCACCATTAATGAAAGAACTGAATGAATAGGGATGATAAAAACACAAAAATCCCATTTACTTCCTATTTCCCACAGTTTTTCTTCCTGTATAATCAGAGATCCATTCACTCTGGAGGGGAGATTTGTCAGAATTCCACAGTGCTCTGAGCTCATTCAGTCCTTACTGGGCAATTGAAGGAATCTTTTCCATTTAGGATTTTGTCCTTTCATTATTTTCCGGATTTGAAAACCCTCGGGATCTACCAAGTCTATTTAATATCTTCCTTTTAGGCATTTTAGACACAAGAACAAAGACATTCGCATTTTAAATTTCAACTGAACTTTGAAATTGGACTGGAAATTTTAAGAGACAGAATGGAATTGTAGGGGATCAACTTTCAATATGCTTGGGAAAATCCTACATTGCGTAAATTATGAGAACAAAAATTTGTGAAATTGAACATGAATAAGGGCTTTTCTCTGTCTTGTTGTTCATTAAAATGTAAGGCTAGGGATCTGTACAAGTTTTCTGAAACTGTCAAAGACTGTTATTTGTCAGCCACATTTAGCTCACTAGGTCACATTGTCACATGCTGAGACAGCAAACTAGAAAGCCCACATCATTCAGAGATAGCATGGCAAAAATTAGAATGTCGATAGTGCATGAAAGAAAAGGAAGACTATCGGCTGATTTTCTATTATCACAAGAGATTGAAAAATAGAATATGAGAGCAACTGGGATTTGCTGCTGCTGCTTTTTTACATGTGACAAACCTTACCTTTAAACTTTAGCTGTCCATAATTTAAATTAAAAAGAGGCATCAGAGTTCGCCCATGATCAGGAATACCCTATAGTTTTGGCACAATAGTAGGCATTGTGGCAAAGCAGGCACTGACCCAAAGTATTTTGTTATCTAAGATAAAGCGCATAATAATCCCCCCCCCATTCTATGTAGTGAGGTTTCTTTGATGGCAGCGTCCACCAACACTGAGAAGGTCAAAATCTGAAGTCAAGGACAAGCTATGTGACATTTAAAGCTTTGACAGAGATAAATAGCCATGGAGCTCAAGAGCCAGTGTTCCCAAACATATCATTCTAGTATGCTTACGGTAGAATCAGTTTTGTACCTCAGGTAGTCCTTGATTCACAACCATTTGTTTAGTGACCGCTCAAAGTTACAACAGCACTAAAAATGGACTAACAACCATTTTTCACACTTATGCCGCTGCAGCATCCCCGTGATCACGTGATCAAAATTCAGACACTTGGCAACTGGCATGGATTTATAATGGTTGCAATGTCCCGGGGGTCATGCGATCACCTTTTGTGACCTTTTGACAAGTGACATGAATGGGGAAGCCAGATTGACTTAACAACTGTGTTAGTAACTTAACAACTGGAGTGTTTCACTGAACAGTTGTGGCAAGAAAGGACGTAAAATGGGAGGAAACTAAACAGCTATGTTGCTTGGCAATGGAAATGTCAAGCTCAATTGTGGTCGTAAGTTGAAGGCTATTTATATTGACCTACTTTTATCATATTGTATATGACTGTGTGCTTATTTATATGCAATGGAATACACTTCCTCATTTGGGAATCTTGGACTAAGTGAGTGGAAGGGTTGATTTCCCTGACTGGTACCAACTCAAGATCAGGGTTATTGACTTATTGAACGCTACATGTACATAGTGAGCATTCCAATTAATATAAGTTTCTTGTTCTATTTGAAAAACATTTACCGTATTTTTCGGCGTATAAGATGCACCTTTTTATCCCCCAAAAGAGGGTGAAAACTTGGGTGCGTCTTATACACCGAATGCAGCCCCACCCACCCAGCCACCCCCACCCTTTGGCCTCTGTCTTTCAGCAATTTACCTGCTTGCAGGAAAGAGGGAAGAGCTCTGTAAAGAGATTGCAGGAAAGAGGGAAGAGCAAGTCAGTAGCAGTTTCCCATCTACAGCTGATTAGGTTTGCCAAGTGGGAAAATGAAAGTGAAACTAACTACAAAGAGGCAAATAGCTGGGAGAGACACAGCAGATTTTTATTTTTTGCTGAACTGGATGGAATGGGGTAAGTGAATAACTATAAATGTCTGTAGAATGTTCAAATTATTAGACTTATTTTTTAAAGACTACTTTATTATTGTTCTAGAGCCAGGGGTCTCCAACCTTGGCAACTTTAAGACTTGTGGTCTTCAACTCCCAGAATTCCACAGCCAGCTTTGTTAGCTTTGCTGGCTGTGGAATTCTGGGAGTTGAAGTCCACAAGTCTTAAAGTTGGCAAGGTTGGAGATCCCTGTAAATCTAGACAACTTAACAAAATAAAGAAGCTTTTTAAAATAAATGCTTGCTCTGAAGAGGCCCAGTGCTATTGTATCTTCTTTTAAATAATAGAGAATAATGTATACTTCCAGAAATCTTAATTAATTTTAACAGCTCTGTACAAGTATAGTATGAAATGTAACAGTGTCCTGTTTAGTATTAGAGTTTAGTTACCTTGGAGTAGATCTATTTAAATAATTGGGAAGAGTTAGTGTGACTACATTTAAGAAAACTTTCTGGCATAATGTACATTTCTCCAATTCTTTGCTATTTCTATGGGTCAAGCACACATGCACAGAAATACACAGCAAACAGTGTATATCATCTGTGCTGTTTGCTGTTTGGCAAATTGCTTGGAGGCAGAGGCCTTTTTTCCTTGTTTTCCTCCCCCAAAACTAAGGTGCGTCTTATACTCCGGTGTGTCTTATACTCCGAAAAATACGGTAATATTCCAGAGTTTGTACACCTAAGCTTCGTTCATAACTTTTGCTTATTTTTCCATCATTGGCCTCATTTTAGCATTTTATATATATATAAATATGTACAGCTAATCCTCCTTTATAAGTCATAATGCATTTTTAAGTATTAACTTAGACTAATGGGAGCCCAGGCTCTTAGTACATAACTTCTTTGAGATTTTCCCAGACAACCGCAAAGAAGGTATGGACAGTACATTAAGCTATGTTTCATTTTTTTTAAAAAAAATCAGGGAATATTCTGTAAATATCTTAGTTTTACCTTTTTATTTTGAAAAAGCAATTAAGTCTACTTGATTTGTTTCTCAAGTGGTGCTACCCCTGAATACCATCAGTGTAAGAGAATGAAAGACTGGCTTTGTCAAAACTATTTACCCAACTGTTGATACTGTGTGTTGGAATTCTCTTGGTCTGTTGGTGTCTGTGCTGAGTAGGCAGAGAGCAGCAAATTCAGAGAATTAACAAGTTGATTCTGGATCGAACTGAGTTTTGAGGCAGGTTGCTTTATTGCACTGGCTAGCTCGGGATACCCATGTTCTAGGCACAGCCACTGCTCTTGTAAGAGAGCCTGGATTTTTTTAATGTATTGGCCCACAATGGGATCTGCAGGTGATTCCTTTGCTTCTTGATGGTTCTGCTCCTCCTGCTCTCGCTGAGCATCTTCTTGAAAAATGATTTGCATTCCTTTGGATTTTATGTCAGCGGTCTTGGGACCAGAACCATTTTCTCCATCAGAAACAAAGAACTGAGCAGTCAAAAGGTTCCTTTCTGTCTTGCTGTTTCCATTATCAACATGTACCGGTAGCTCATTATAGCTTTGTTCAACAATGGAGCAATCACTTTCCTGAGCAATTCTCTCTCCTGCCTTGTTTCTCTCCAAAGTAGGCTTATCTCTTCCTCCACCATCATCAGATATCTCAGCACAGAGTAACTCTTCACATATTTCCACATTTTTATCATCAGCCTCATAAGTAACATCTCCTAGAGGTTCCATAAGCTCCGTGATGCTTACAGAGATCTCTTTTTCATGCATCACCTTTTCATGCACATGTTCAGTATTCACAGCCACATCAAAGTATTGGGGGGCATTTCTGGCCTGCGCGCTGGGCTTAATTTCTTTGATGTTCTCCCCACAGAGTTTTTTTTCCAGCTGTGCTTTGGAACTTGCTAGCAATTCAATACTTCTCTCTTTTGCTTTGATTTCTTGATCCTGTTGCTTCAAAACCATCCGGATCTGCTCAAGTTCTTGTGTTTTGTGATTCAGCTGCTTCTCCAGAATTGCAATATGCTGCTGTAATGCTTTTATATTGCTGGGACCTTTGAGAAGGAAGGGCTTGAGTTCTATACTTCCCCCCACTTCTCTAGCGCTAAGACCTGTCATTTCATCCTCTTCCTCTGCTTCTTCTGTAACAGTCTCACATATGTTAAGTTCTATTTCTTCCTGGGATTGCATTACAGACACGTTTTCTGAGGTACCGGCAGGGGCAAAACCACTCTGAACTGATGATGGACATACCTGTGACTCATGATATTCTTCTCCACTCTTGACCGCCTCAAGGAATTTCTGACAAATTAGGGGTTGGCTTTGCTGTGGATCACCAGGTTGTGTTATTTCCTTAGGAAGCTCTGGTTGTTGTTGGTCTAACAGAAGCTGAGCTTCTCTCCTTAAACCTGGACTTTTCTCAGAATCCTGGATGGCTTTATTGGTTTGCTTTTTCATATCCGTTAGATTTTCATGAAGGGGTAACAAAGATCTTTTGGGACTATTTAACTCGGATGGCTTTTTTGCAGGGCTAAAATCAAGCTCTAAACCATTTCCATTGGAAGACTGAAGGAATCCCGAAGGGAGAAAAGCTGCTTGATGAGTTTCTTCTTCTAAATTTGGAATTGGTGGAAGCTGGGCAGGCATGCTGGATGCCCTTAGAAGCTGAGGCCTTCCTTTATAACTGGCAGTCTCTTCTTCAAGGTGAAGAGGATCTTGTTTGACAGTCTCTATTAGCAGGGCTTTCTTTCTGTAGCTCGTTCCTTGGGGAAGAGTTGAATGTGAAGACGTGTCAATGGGTGTGACCAGGGACCTGCTCTCCTCTGCATCTAAGGAGGTCTTTCTCTGTGTAAGGAAACTCTTGTTTAAAGAGGATGAATAGACATTGGATCCATTTTCTGGAAGGCTAAAGTTCCGAGGCAGGGTGCTAAATTTGGGGTGCTTAGTTTTCCGGTGGACTGGAATTCGCTTGATAGTATTTCCCTTTTCAATGTCATCGACATACTTCAGGAAGTCAAGATCTAAATGGAAACCATAGGGGGTTTCAACAGAATAGGGACTTTGGGGTGGATCTTTATCCTCTGCTTTTGATGCCCAGTTATCTGCTAACATGGAAAAAAAATAGAGACAAAAAATAAAAGCTTTAATTTGCAAGAGATTATATTGAAATCTAGAAATCTCATTATTATCCATATTCACTCTTGCTGTTACATATAAATAGTCGAAGGCAAACCTAGATATTTAGGAAAAACAATTAGGAAATATTCTTCTCTCTTTAGATTAATTGTTCAGGAAATTCTACACATCTCTTCTAATACTGCAGAACTGTTGGCTTGAAAGTAGAACAAGCCTATAAAGCTATCCTTTTTACTTCTGACTGAACATAAACAACTTTTATACCGAAACAACCCATATACTTATCATGCATCATTCTTGTTCCAAGGGTTTCACTGCATAAATTACATAAGCCCAAGGATGGAGTTTTATGGAAAGGCCAGAAGGAAGTAACAAAGTATTTTGACTAAGTAACATTATGCACAGAGAATATTAATAACAGGCTGATTAAGGCTGATCTTTTTGAGCTTATCAGGTTTCATCCCAAGGAAGTTTAAAATGTTGTTCTTAGTTCCTTGGAGGAAAGACAGGATATATATATTTATATATTTATATTTATATATATAAAGAAAGAAAAGTAAATACCAGACAAGGAGAGTTAGATATGCTAAGTTTAAGTCATCCTATTGGTTTTCTCGAGACATGTCTGCCTCCAGATTGCAGCAATACACTGCACTGCTGTTCCAGCACTGATGAAAATCAGCCTGTATCTGCATAACTTTTTATTCTAAATGCTAGCTATAGCTCCAGGCACAACTACAAGGCAGCTTCATTAAATCACTGTGCAGTTAGTCTCCATCCCCAAGGCAAAGAGAGAAAGAACGGCTGGCAATTTTTCATCCAAGACATTTCTGTAGAGTCAGCCAGAAGATACAGCCCCAAAGAGGGATGTGAAAATATATAAACTTATTTTCTGTGACTCCACAGATATTTGTTCCACTATGAGTCCTCAGGAATTTGCTAAATCATCACTCCAATTGATAATTAGGTAAACAACAGCTTCTGCAGACTGCGTTACAGATCTGCTTTAAAAGCCACATGAGTCTAATATATGTTGAAATCTTTACTATTACGTTCAGTGCTGATAATGCATTTTTCAACACATTTTCCAACCGTGACAAGTACCATACTTACTGGCATGGATTGAAGGGTAGTCATAAAAGAAAAAGAATGCTATGTCAGCCTTGCTCTTTTTAAAATGTAAGAATGTTTCAGTGGGCACACAAGATGGCATGGCCCCAGATGTTTATTTAGTCTATGAAGCTAAATAGATAAATACTATTTAGGCATTTGTTAATGGTCTTCTAAGAGCAACTCTTGCTAAATAGACTTCACTGCATAATCCATTTTTGGCTCTTGGATATGTTCTTTGAAATACTGAGTACAGAAAATTAAATCTCTCCCCAAATAGATGAATGAAAGAAATACTACAACAGGGCTAATATAATTATTTGATTAGTTAAACTGATTAAATTGAATTATTTAATTCAAAGCCAAACTATCCTTGATGCTGCTTGGGGATATAGTTACTCAATACCCATATAGTCATGCATATAGGTAACTATAGAAAATAGTGAGTATGACAGGTTATATTCTTTTAACCTCAGTATTGATCGAATCTCAGTAAGAACAAACCCATCACTGCTCTTCACAGTAAAAACCAAGCTGGCATTGCTGCTAAATGTCTACTTTTGTTTAAAGACTACCCATTCATAAAACACAATTCTGTTAACTTTGTCTGGGAAATCTTCTCCAACCTTTTTATCTAAAATGCTGTCTGGATCTCCTACTTGCATTCTTTTTGGTTAGAATTTATGCATTCGAGTTTCTTTCCACAGATCAAGGGGAAAGGCCGTTTGATAAATCTAAAAATCTGAATCATCCCACCTTCCTAATTTCCAGTCATTTATCAGAAGCGATTTATCAACGGCATCATTCAAAAATACATGCTTTCTGAAAAATACACTTTCTGCATCGTACAGATAGATTTTGAACACAGATAGAGCGAATATGCAAAATAAGGACATTTCAAAAGCAAAACTGTTGCTCTTAGTAAAAGATAATTTTTACTTTACAGAGAAAATGCTTGACTTTCAATTAAGATGAAGTTTGTATCCATACCATCTGTATTTTCCATGATGAGAATTCTGTTTAATTTGCCGATGTCAAGCCATTAGGGAAAACTTCATAAAAAGAAATTGCAGTCCACCTAAAAAGAAAAGAAAGAAAGAAAGAAAGGAGTGGTGTTTTTTATTTTTGTTTTTAATGTAAAGTCATGGCTGTTTCAAGAATTGAGTATAACAATTATTTACATTTTAGTTTTATACATAAATGATACACTTCACTAATGCAGTGCTTCTCAAATAGTGGGGCAGGCCCCCCTGGGGGGGCGCAGAGCGATGCCAGGGGGGGCACATGACCCTGGGGAACGTGCTTTTTTTTGCTGCAGGGAGTAGGGGTTTTTTGCACCGAACAATAGCACACAGCACAGAGCAGGAGATATGAAGTGCAGATAACAAACCCTTAAGAGACACCATGGAAAAATATTTAACAGGGATGAAAAGAAAGGAGGAGAGAGACGGAGATAATGAGACAAACGTAAGTCTCCCGAAAGCTAAGACGAGGAAATATGATGAAGCGTATGTAGCGCTTGGCTTCACTGTGACTATGGTGGGAGACGAGGAAAGACCGGTATGTTTACTGTGTCTAAAAATGTTGGCAGCGGACAGCATGAAGCCAAATAAATTAAGGCGTCACTTAAACACATTACACCCCAATCACGCTGATAAGCCGCTTGAGTTTTTTCAGCGAAAACGTGCCGAATATTGCAAACAATCGTCCCGGCGGAGAGTTGGGGGCGCGTGAAATGTTTACTTCTTCCTAGGGGGGGCGTAACAGAAAATAATTGAGAAGCACTGCACTAATGTATTTTAAAAACTCATTCTGCTCTTCCTGGAATGAAATTATTGTCTACTAGCCCTTACCTGATAAGCATTTTAAGAATTTTTTTAAAATCAGTGTTCCTCTCCTAACCATGACAGTTTCTGCTTTGAGAATACATAACTCTGCGTGATTATTTCTTACTGCTGAGGAACAATTCACCGCACTTCCAGAAATTCAGCATTATGAACAGAGAAATGCCCAGGGGGTGCATGCTGAGCAGAGGCTAACATGATATAGTAGCTATGTGAAAGTACAAATGTTTTGAAAACCAAAAAAGAATGTATAACAGAATTGGAAAAAGGGAAAGGGTCCCTTCGTGTAAATATGGTGTCAGAAAAGCTGAAGCTGAAAATGAATTGAAATTGACAAGTGATGCTGAGAATAACAAAAAGGGCTTCCCTACGTACCTCAAGTAAAAGAATCAAAGAAGATGACAAAATGTTGACAGATAATAAAGAAAACCACCTATAGATAGTCCTTGACTTATGACCACAATTGAGCTCAAAATTTCTGATGCTAAGTGAGATATTGGTTAAGTGAGTTTTGCCCCATTTTACAACCTTTCTTGCCATGGTTGTTAAGTGAATCACTGCAGTTGTTAATTTAGTGACACAGTTGTTAAGTGATTCGGACTTCCCTGTTGACTTTGCTTGTCAGAAGTTCACAAAAGGTGATCACATGATCCCAGGATATTGCAATTGTCATAAATATGTGTCAGTTGCCAAACATCTGAATTTTGATCACCTGACCATGAAGATGTTGCAACGGCCGTAAGTGTGAAAAATGGTCATAAGTCACTTTTTTCAGTGCCATCAGAATTTCAAACAGTCATTAAATGAACTGTTGTAAGTCAAGGACTACCTGTATTTCAACTTATGTTCAGAAACAGTTTTCTCAAGAAATTGTGAAGGGCAGGAGAAAGGGACAAGAATCTATCTGTCTATCTGTTCATCTGTCTGTCTGTTTCTATCTATCTGTCTATCTATCTATCTATCTATCTATCTATCTATCTATCTATCTATCTATCTATCTATCTATCTATCTCTCTCTCTCTCTATCTATCTATCATCGTCTGTCTGTCTGTCTGTCTGTCTGTCTGTCTGTCTGTCTGTCTGTCTGTCTGTCTGTCTGATCAGGGTGTAGGCCACTTGAATCACAGAAGTAACGCTAGGTGACTTTCAGATTAAAATCAATGAAAGTAATCATAAGAATAAACAAGCAATTAAAAAAATCAAAAGACGTAAATTGCAAAACGTGCACTTCCGTCACGATGCGAACCGGTGGGGAAGGTAAGTAGAACCCACCCCTGACTAATATCTTAAATGACAGAAATAAAAATTAGAATTTTCTTCACACAGCTACACGAGAGGTAACAAAAATGTAATATAAATAAAGGCAAAGTTACTTGGAAAGAAAAATCCTATGTGCAGGCACATTATCTCTGAATATGTAATAATAAACATCTTAAAATAGTAACAATAGCAATAGCAGTTATATACCCCTTCATAGTGCTTTACAACCCTCTGTAAACAGTTTACAGAGTCAGCATATTACCTCCAACAATCTGGGTCCTCATTTTACTGTCTTTGGAAGTATAGAAGGCTGAGTTTATCTTGAACCGGTCACCATTGAACTTCTGTCAGTGGGTAGAATCAGCCTGTAATATTGCATTCTAACCACTGCCATTACGGCTCTTATAGTTGATTGCATGCTGAATATGATTCAGCAGTTTGATGCCGTTGCAGAAAAGAGTAATGTTATTTCATATTACAGAAATATTGTGCTCAAATCATGAGAAGTAACAACTCCATTTTATTCTGCTTTGGTCAAATCATAGCAGAAAAGCCATGTCCAATTCTGGCCGCCACAGAAAGGATTCAAGAAAACTAGAACAAGTTTGGCAACAATGGCAACAAAGAAGTTCAAGGGTGTTTGTAAGCTAAGTCTCATGAGTAAAGAGTGAAGTAGATGAACTTGTATAAGCTTGAAAAGAAAATACTTAGGGGCATATAAAAGCATCTTCCATACCTGAAAAGATGTCATGCAGAAGAAGGTCAAGACCTGTTTTCTATCATTCCACATTGCAATATGTAGAATTATGGATTTACATTCTAGGACAGTGGTTCCCAACATGGGGGCCGGGACCCCTTTGGGGGTTGAATGACCATTTCCCAGGGGTCGCCCCGGCATCCTCAGCTCCCCCCCCACTGCCCATATTGGCGCAACTCGCCCGAGCCCTCCGATTGGTCGGGAGAGGTGCCATTCAGTGAGAGGTGTTTGTGATGCCTGGCGGCCGAGCTTTGACGGCATCAGCTAAGGGACGGGGCGTTGCAAGATTGCGCGCTGGAGAGTACAAGGCGGTGCTTAAGACATCTGTGGCCGCCCCTGTCTCCTGCTCGCAGCGGCAGTTTCTTCGCGCTGGTGTCGAAGGGAAAGGGAGTCACAGGAGGGAATGGCCAGCCAACGACCACTTAAGTTTCACAGCGCATGACGGCGGGAAGGAGGACAGCTGGGTCGGAATCGTCTGTCTGCCCTCTCGCCCTCGGCTGGCGCGGAGACCCAGTGAACAAAGAGGCAAACAGAGAGGGAGGGAAGAGAGAGACTGAGAGATATTAGCACAGGGCTAGCCTGATCATACAGCCTCGGTGCTGAGGGCGCCACCGCCGGGAGCAGGAGGAGCTAAGCCGGAGGGAACTGGAGAAGGAGGTGGTGCTGGAGCATGGTCCATCGCCGCCACCCTGCTCTGTATGATCAGGCTAGCCCTGTGCTAATATCTCTCAGTCTCAGTTTTAAGAAGAAAGAGCTTAAAAGAGGAAATTGGCTTTGGGGACCCTGGCAATGTTTTTGGACCAATCATGGGTTTTTTTGCCCCCTGTTTGCCTCCTGAAACTTTGGAGTCCTGGGAGAAAGCTACTAAACAGGGATTACTTTGCTGGAAGCTTATCTGATTTCTAGTTTTTCAACACTGCAGGCCACAATTTCTCAACCTCAACAACTTGAATATACCTGGACTTCAACTCCCAAAATTCCCTAGCCAGCTTTGCTTTAAATTCTGGGGTTGAAGTCTAGGCACCTTAAAAGTCGCTGAGATTGAGAAATATTGCTGTACACTTGTTGGTTATCAAGTCTAAATACAGAAGTAGACTTGTTGTGGAAGATGATATTCCTTGTGCTCTTGCAAAGACTGGCCCGAGAATTTCTGATCTGGCATAATTACATATTGTTTTTGTGATTAATCGCTATGCTTTAATTATGTTCAATTTGTAACAATGAAAATACATCCTGCATATTAGATATTTACATTACGATTCATAACAGTAGCAAAATAACAGTTATGAAGTAGCAACGAAAATAATTTTATGGTTGGGGGTCACCACAACATGAGGAACTATATTAAAGGGGTCGCGGCATTAGAAAGGTTGGGAACCACTGTTCTAGGAAATCAGACTCATCTTCAGTGTTATTAAAAAAAACACCTCTTCCAAAAGTAAGAGTAGATTATCAAAAAGGAAAAAAAGGTGTTGAAAAAAACCTTTCTTGGGTGTGTTGAAAAAAAGGACCAGATAGCTCCCTGTTGTAAATGCTTGAATTTGGGTCCTTGCACTTAGCAGAGGGGTGAAGTCAATAGCTTAAATGATCCCATATAATTCTACTTCTCATTGTATTATATGAGATATGTTGATCATAGTAGGATGGCTTGCAATTTACATATTGTTTTCCTATTTTAAATAGTTATATGTAAATTCACCTTCAACTCAACTTTGTGAACATATCCATGTAATATTCTTGGCAACAGTAGACAAGTGGTTGCCTTTGTCACCTTGTATAATGTTTTTATTTATTTATTTATTTATTTATTTATTTATTTATTTATTTATTTATTTGTTTGTTTGTTTGTTTGTTTGTTTGTTTGTTTGTTTGTTTATTTATTTTGTCAACCATGTATTAGATAACAGATATAGGTATAAACATGGTTATTAATACATGAAATGGATACGAATAAAGGGGGACATTAGGATAGGGATGGTAGGCACGTTGCTGCGCTTATGCACGCCCCTTACAGACCTCTTAGGAATGGGGTGAGGTCAACAGTAGATAGTCTATAGTTTTGGGGGTTTGGGGAAGAAACCACAGAGTCAGGTAGTGCATTCCAGGCATTAACAACTCTGTTACTGAAGTCATATTTTCTGCAATCAAGTTTGGTGCGGTTTACCTTAAGTTTGTATCTATTGTGTGCTTGTGTATTGTTGTGGTTGAAGCTGAAGTAGTCATTGACAGGTAGGATATTGTAGTAAATAATTTTATGTACTACACTTAGGTCAGACCGAAGGCGGCGTAGTTCTAAGTTGTCTAAGCCCAAAATGTCAAGTCTGGTGGCATAAGGTATTCTGTTGCGAGTAGAGGAGTGGAGGACTCTTCTCGTGAAATATCTCTGGAGTCTCTCAATTGCATTAATGTCTGATATGCAGTGTGGGTTCCAGACAGATGAGCTGTATTCGAAAATTGGTCTAGCAAATGTTTTTTATACTCTAGTTAGCAGTACAGTATTACCAGAGAAGAAGCTTTCTTCTTGACTTCATTGTCAAGTCAATTTTTTCTTGACTTTTCTTGACTTCATTGTCTCGGTTACAGTTGTCTAGTCTTCCATTTCTACATGACGTGTGTGTGTGTGTGTGTGTGTGTTAGCAGATACAAAAATTTCAATTAGAGATAGTCCTATTTATGCTTAACAAGCTCAAAGTGTCAATGTTCAAAAGTATACAGTTGTAGAAATAAGGTAGGTCTTTAATTTTTCTTTTAATGGTACAAAAACCCAATTCCTAATGGTTATACAGTCTTAAAATGTCAGGAATGTAATATTTAATGTGCCTATTTGTGCATAGGTATGCAGAAAAATTCTGTTATCAACCCAGATCATACATTTCCTGCTTTAGGGATAGAGATCACTCTTCTTGATAACCTTGATCAGTGCTTTAATTGCTGAATATACCAAGAACACAATAGAAAAAGGAATCTAGACTTTATGTGAACTCTACCAATGTTAAAGGTAATCACAGATTACTGCAGAGTTTAGAAATGCATAGAGATAACTTGAAGGAATTCCTTTCACTGTGTATATTATGGCCCTTACAATTAAGTGCTGGGTTCTAGGAAATCTACCTCAAGATAATGTAATTTTCTTTTGTTCTGCATTGGGACTGAGGTTTCCTGTAGGGTCTCAGGATTTGATAGAAAACTCCCTGCAAAAGGACATTTTAGACTGTTCCTCCCTTTTATTAAACAAACAGTTTCTAATTTCACTTTCAATCACCTTCCACGGCAATGTTATTTAGAGCTGTACAAACCATACAGGGGCGCTCCTGCCTTCTCTTAGGTACTAAAAAGAAGCAGAGTAGATTTGCCTGAGATCATGAAAATGCATGTAAATGGATGGACTTTCCTTTACTAAAGAGTCCATTCTTTTCTGGCAAGACATACTTGTAGGTTAGCTTATATGTGCTCTGTGCTTCTAAATACTACCGTCTAGAATCAAGAAGAGGCTTAATTCCCTCTGTCAGCCAAATTGGATCATGGCTTTTCTCTGGCTTATAACACTTTTCATTTTCCATAATCTTCCATTCCTGAGGGATTATCCGTGAAGAGTAGATTTTCTCTCACAATGTGTCCTTCTTTTCATTTTCACATACTTCTCCAGATCATGCTCTTCTCCACTTCACGATCCCAAGAACAAAACAAAGGTTCAATGATGGAATACTCTCCAGTCCATTTCAGGGTTACCAGTTATTGTTGCTATTTACTAAAGCCAATAATTAATCTTCCGCACCCAGACCTTTTCTACAACCACCTGAATCACCAACCATTACATCCCCATTGCCATTCTCTCTCCAGGTTCTTTTTCACAATCTGGTAATTTTAAGACTCCATCTCTGATGTCAGCCCCTTCATCTTTTATGTGCCCAAATTAAATTATAGCTGCTCTAGGAATTGAGTGTGCATATCTAAACATTCATATTTTGTTTTCTAAGAAAACCTTTTGACTATTTATTTATTTATTTGAAGATGCTTCTATGCCGCCCTACTCCCTAAGGACTCAGGGCGGCGTACAACATTTTAGGGAACACCAAACAAATCATTAAAAACCATTATGCTACTGGATTCCAGAAATGTGTATTACTAAGAAGAATTTTCTGTGCAGAGAACAGTGCTGAGAAATTTGATTGAAACTTTAAGCCAAATTGCCTGAAGATGAGCAACTTCCTATTCTAATGGATGCATCTATATGAATGGGGACAATTACAACAAACAGAAAATAAAGCAATAAACCTGCATAAGTATGTTATTAAATGGGGAAAATTGAAGCCATGTAAAAAAAAAAATCTTCTAGCTTTTTTTACTTCTAAAGATGATGCAACAACTTTAAAAACTCTAATCTTTGTAGAAAAAAAACCCTGCCCTTGCAAAAAAAACACCCTGAATCTCGTAATAAATATACTGTCATGAGGCTCATCCAACCATTTTAAAACTATGTTAACTTAAAGCAAAATCATGTCAATGTCTATTTATATAATATATAAAGGATCTTACTCTCAAACACGTGCGCCCTAATGTATCTAGAACAGCATTTTCCAGTGTGATGATTTCCAGACAAATTGAACATAAGTTCCATTTTCCTCAACCCAATGCTAACAGTAAAAGCAGTTCAACGGTGTAACCAATTATCCAGGTCAGTGGGGATACCTTTTTGCTGAATAGCATCAAGCAGAGGCTGCTTAGCGCAGTTAATTTACGAGTCGATTTCTGCACTAAATGAGGATTTGTGCACTTATTGTGAAATGTCCCCTTCCACACCTATTGTTCTAAATCAGAATAGGTGGATATAATATAAAGGATTAATTTCAGTTAAGCTCACTTCAGTGACTAAGACTACAATTCCGTTTTACTTAAACAGTTAATCTTATCAGTCACAGGAGAAAATGCTGGTATTTGGGGAAAATGGGGGGGGGGGCAGCTAGAAAGAGGCCGACAGAAAGTAAGGAGCCAGATACCATAACCAAAGATTCAAGTTTAAGAATCCTAATAAGCAGAATCGAGAGACAATCTGAGCAAAACACTGAGTCACAAAGAATCAGAGGCAACTGAGTACTTAATTCAATGGATCTTATATTTTCTGAAGAGAAGGACTGCAAGAATTAAGAAATGCACGCAGAATAAGCGACGCTTAAAATAGTCCCTAAGGGGAAAACTACTTGTCAGACCAGAAGCAAACCATGATATACGTAAGTCCTTTCCAATGGACTTATTAAAAAATTAATCCCATCTCATTAGAGCTACAGCAACTGCTTTCTGATCCAGCCTATCATTTTCAGCTGCATTACAACCATTCCATTTAGCATTTAATGACCGAAATGAAAGCTTGCAATTAAGACAAGTGCCTTGTGAGTTACCTTCACAGACTCTTAGCTGCCAAGGAAAGAGAACTGGGCCAGCTTTCCCTTCGAGGAAGTTCTCAGAATTGCTATCCTGGCAAATCATGGGGTGTTTTTTTTTTCAGGAACTACAGGAGTGGGTCAGCTGGCTAATGACCTTGTTTGAAAAGTAAATACAACTTGCCGTACGATGATAACCCGGAGGGGTGCAAGAATAATTCATGTTCACAAATGTGCAGAGCAACATTGGTAAGGATCCTGGCTGAGGAAATAGGGAACAGAGGCCTCTCATTGACACCAGGTATGTTAATTAAATCCTCAGTAGAAAACAATCTTTAAGCTTCAAAAACTTCCAATAAATCATATAACTGTACATTCTTTACTCAAAAAAGGATTTTTTTTAAAAAAAGAGAGATAGTTAATCATATATTAGGGATCACATAAAGGACCACACACATTAAAATATTGAGGGAGAGAACAAGGCAAGTCAAGTCTGTTCTTAAAAGAGCTTTTTGCCTCACCTAATATACTTCCATACAAAGAAACTGTTTTATTTTCTGAAATATTGCTCTAAATTCTAAACACATTCCTGAGTCTTAAATCAGATTGTTCCAACAGGTTTTATATTCCAATATAAGCATTTGGAGGAGTGTAGCCAAGGTGAACATCCTGAATTGTGTACATTTACTCTGGTTTATTTTTAATAATCTAATATTACTTATATGGTAAATAAAGCAATAATTATACATTAAGTTATACAAGTATATATTGTTTTTAGATTTATAGTCTGTCTTTCCTCCAGACACAACCTTTCAAAATATAAAAACAATATTCTAAGTATACTATACTATACTATACTATACTATACTATACTATACTATACTATACTATACTATACTATACTATACTATACTATACTATACTATACTATACGGGGTGGGTTCTGGCTTACCTGGCTGCCGGTTCGCTCCTTGATGCGCTGCGCGGGCATGGGCACTTTGCACACACACACGCACGTGCAGTGCTAAAAAACCAGCCTTTGCACATGCGCAGAAGCAAAAAACAGTTTCTGCACGTGCACAGAAGCAAAAAACAAGATGGTGGTGCCTACGGCGCCTCCGAGAGAACCTGTTTGGGGGCGTGGAGACCCAGGCCACCAAGTTACTACCGGTTCATAGAACCGTTCCGAACCAGGAGGAACCCACCTCTCTATGCTATGCTATGCTATGCTACGCTACGCTATGCTATGCTATGCTATACTATAATTATAATAGTCTTTTTGTGGCAATTTGCACACTATGATTTGCAAATAAGCTAACTTACAGAATTAATCCAAAATTCAGGATCCATTCTCCCATGGGATTGAAATTTAGCAATGTTGTCACCACCTGACCACTGGCACCAGGGGTGGGTTTCAACTTACCTCGCTGCTGGTTCGCTTCCTCCCATGCTGCATGGCGGTGCCGCACAGACACATGTGCTTTGCATGCACACATGCGCAGTGCCAAAAACTCAGCTTCTGCGCATTCGCAGAAGCAAAAACCAGCAAAAAATAGCAAAACAACAACAACCCCCCCCCAAAAAAGATGGTGGCATCCATGGACCGGCACCGACAGAACCAGCTCCGTGATGTCACCACCGGTTTACTACTGGTTCTATAGAACCAGTGCGAACCGGAAGGAAACCACCTCTGACTGGCACTCTACTACTATGCAACCACAATCATCTCATGTTATGTGATTGTCATAGGCATATCCACATCTTTCTCATTGCCCAGTTGGCTGGTGGCAAGGCTCAACAGGTGAACAGGTAGAAATCTTCTCTCTTTCTATTAATCTGCCCCTGGAGCTAGAATTCCCAATTTACCTTTTTTCAGACATATTTGCTACTCATCCTGTGGTGCTTTCCTTCTGAAATTATATCCTCCTAGAGATCTCTGTAGCTTGAACGTGTTCTGAAAGTCCTTAAAAAAAAGACACTTCTCCCAGGCCTAGTTGATTGATTGATGCTTGGTTTGTCTTTTCACACAGGTTCTCTTCATTTTTCCAATGTAAGCCAGCCAGAATTGTGAGTCTCCAAATCTAATACAGGTAGTTCTCAAATTACAATCATTCATGGTGGCACAGTGGTTAGAATGCAGGCTACTTCTACTGACCGCTGGCTGCCTGAAGTTTGGCAGTTCAAATCTCACCAGGCTCAAGGTTGACTCAGCCTTCCAACCTTCCAAGGTTGGTAAAATGAGGACCCAGATTGTTGGGAGCAATACACTGAATCTGTAAACCGCTTTGAGAGGACCCGGCCCACGGGATGCTTAGATCTGGCCTGTGGGGCTGCCCTGGAAACAGCAAAGGACCCGCCCACTGTGCCTCTGCCAGTGAAAATGGAGCTCAGGAGGGCCACAGGTGGCCCTCCCGAGCTCCTTTTTTGCTGGCAGAGGGTTGCAGGAGGCCATCGCAGGAGGCCATCGCAGGAGGCCATCGCAGCTGAAAACAGAGTTCATGAGGGCTGTGGGCCTCAGGCCACCACAGGAACACCGACACGAGTGATGTTGAGCTAGCCATGCCCACCCTGGCCACACCCAACCTGGCTCCCCAAGGTGAAACACAACCCTGATGCGGCCCTCAATGAAATCGACTTTGAAACCCCTGGTATAGGGTTTCCTGCAGAGGGTTGGACTAGAAGACCTATAAGGTCCCTTCCAACCCTGTTGTTGTTGTTATTGTTATTATTCTATATGAGATGCTCAAAACAGGGGCGGGTTCCTAATTTTTTTACTGCCACTCTGTAGGCGTGGCTTATTTTGTGGGTGTGGCTTGCCGGGTGGGCGTGTGACCAGATGGGCGTGGCTTCTCGGACTGCTGAAGGGAGGGAAACAGATATAGGTACTGCTGCCCGTTCCCCCTCCCCTCAGCAGCTCAAGAAGCCTCGAACGTGCAAAAATGCCTAGGATTATCACCGCGCATTCGTGGCTTCTCGGACTGCTGAAGGGAGGGGAACTGAGATAGGTCCTGTCGCCCTTTCTTTCAGCGTCTCACGCACTCCCTCAGCCATCCTCCCCTGCTTGGACTCACTGTGGGGTAGGAAGGCAGCGCATGCACAGTGCCGGAAGCTCGGCTTCTGGGCATGCGCAGAATAAATTTTTTTTTAAACAATTAAATATTTTTTTTAAAAAAAGTGGTGGCGCCCAGGCACCGGCAACTGACCGCACCGGTACTGTGACATCACCAGCAGGCCGCTACCGGTGCTATAGAGTGGACCGCACTGGTAGGAACCCACCACTGGCTCAAAAGTGTATTGGCTTTTAATAAAATTGGTGAATCGCAACAGATGCTTCCAGATTCTTTCTGGTTTTCTGCTGCCATAGACTAACCAGGCTCTTCTCTCATTTTAGAAGCTGAGCTGAAAATTTTTGTTGTTGTTATTTAGTCGCTAAGTCATGTTCGACTCTTTGCGACCCCATGGACCATAACACACAGTCCCTCCTGTCCTCCACTGTCTCCCAGAGTTTGCCCAAATTCATGTTCATTGCATGAAATTGAAAAATTACATTTCGATAAATGAATAGATAACACAGAGTGTTCTATATTCCACAAATAATATTTTGCAGCCATACATTAAATACACTTCCTTTTTCTTTTCTAGTTAACATCTGCCCTGGGAAAATCTTAAATATACCAGGCACAGCATGAAAGTCTTTTAGAAAGCAATAGGAGGGATAAAACAATCTAATGAAAAAATTAAGCTGAATTACAATGTCGACTTTATTACTACTCTTCCTTGGGCAAAGATGCTCTTTCTATATGCCCCATTAAAAATAAATTACACCAAAATATTCATGAGTCTTTTAAGGAATCATCTGTGCGATTGCTGCTTGGTGTAATAGCATTCTGGAAAGGTCACCTCTAAAATTTTTTACCTGAAATGTATCTACTATTATAATGTCAAAGTAAAACATGGTAATACCCATGAAAAGCATCCAGAAAGGAGCTTCCACATAATCAAAGGTCAAATTCTAAGTTGTATTTATATGACTCTGAGAAGACAAACGCACCAATATGTGTGAGCGTGAGTCTGTTCGTGTGAACTGTTTGCAAAGTAGGGTATGGAATAATTCTAGAGTCAAACCAAGATAACACACCAAGAAGGGCTCATGAGAATTGAACAGGTATATAAAACTGTCACAATCTTGCCTAGGATGAGATGTATTATATTTTTACTACTCTTGTAATTACAATGCATACTCTTCACATATTAATGTATGCACATTTAATGAAAATCTGTTAACATTTAATCTCTTTTTTTTATAAAGCAGCCATGTCTGATAGTAAGAAGCATTAAATGAGCAATATAGGATAACTTTCTCAAGCCTGGAATCTCCTGTTATGTTGAAACTATGACTCTTCCAAGTACCCACACATTTGGAAGCACCAGTTGGGGAAAGTTTCTACAAGAGGAATTTACAATGAGGTGCAATTGGGTCAGTGGTGAAATCCATTTTTTTTTACTATCGGTTCTGTGGGTATGGCTTGGTGGGCGTGGCATGGCTTGGTGGGCGTGGCTTGGTGGGCGTGGCAGGGGAAGGATACTGCAAAATCTCCATTCCCTCCCCACTCCAGGGAAAGGATACTGCAAAATCCCCATTCCCTCCCCACCCCAGGGGGAAGATATTGCAAAATCTCCATGCCCACCCCACTCTGGGGCCAGCCAGAGGTGGTATTTGCCGGTTCTCCAAACTACTCAAAATTTCCGCTACCGGTTCTCCGAACTACTCAAAATTTCCGCTACCGGTTCTCCAGAACCTGTCAGAACCTGCTGGATTTCACCCCTAAATTGGGTGCTTGCTCTTGTAGCTCTTTTCAGTCTATATATCTATTTTTTTAAAAATAGAACTTTTCTTAAAATAGATCCTTTGAGAATTTAACACTGTATACACTTGTAAATTGAATTGGCCCTGTTAGTTACATTCAACAGAAGAATGACTTTGGCGATTCTCAGTCATCCAGATCATGGTTGTCCCAAAGATGCTTTTTCAAAAGGCAACTGGACTTTCTTTGTTTTTTCTTGAAGACGTTTCACTTCTCATCCAAGAAGCTTCTTCAGCTTCTCATCCAAGAACTTAAGAAGCTTCTTGGATGAGAAGCTAAACAACTCCAAATAAAACAAAGAAAGTCCAGTTGGCTTTTGGAAAAGCACCTTTGGGATTCAATAGAAAATCAACCTTGAATCCCAAATCATTCCTTTTTCAGCTTGGGTCATTATCAGATCTATTACTATGTGAACTAATTTGTGCAGTCAAACCCAGCTTTAATACAATTAAGTTTCTATAAGAATCACTTAATACACACTCAATTGTCCTCAAAACGTTTGGCTCAACTTTTAGTGATTCTGAATCTGTACGCCACTAAAGAATCGTTAAATAATGAAGGTGATAATGCATATATGGAACTATCCTTTGTGTCTCAAATGTCATTTTCTCTTACATAACAAATGCTTGCTTGATTTTGTTAAGAATATTAGTTCATCTGCAGATACTCTCCTGCTTAGATTCATGTGTGCTTTATAAATAAAATAAAATAAAACTTTAAAAATCATTAAACCTTCCCTTTCAACATGGTTCAGGTTTGCAAAGTCCTTTCTCCCTTTCATTTTGTTGCATCCTTTAATATGTCCTGGAAGTCAGTTGGCAAATATGAGGCATTTTCTAAAGAGTAAATCATTAACCTACTGAAGTCAATGACAAAGGTCCCATTGACTTCTCTGGGATAAAAACTTGGATGTCAGTCAAAAAGCAAGTCAGTCTTTCTCAAGCTGGTTTATGGTTTTAACAATCTGTAGCTCAGAGGGAAGGTCAACACCCACCAATGAATGTCTACACACCAAATACTGCAAGAATTGCATTTTTCAAACTTAGACAAAACACTACTCTATTCACACTGAATGGCGGCTCTGAACTGATGGCGCAATGCAGGCAACTGTGAATGAATCATAATAAATATGCAGATCCAGTGAACATGCTCTTTGTAGTGGATTTGATTAAAAAGATATCATTTATCAACCGCAAAATTATCCAACTGTTAAAATGTTCCTACAGTTGCTTGGCTAATTGGTGCTACATGTGTAGAACATTTGATGGAAAACAACCTCTGATAACAGGGTTGCCCACCCATTCCACAACTTCAGATTTCTGATTTTTTTTTTTTTTGTAATTCTATTTTTTATGTGAAACAGCTGCTTGGAGAATATAGCACATAGAATATAAAATTGTAGACTGGAAGGGACCTCAGAGGCCTTCTAGTCCAACCCTGTGTGCAAGACAGGAGACCTTAAATCACCCCAACCAAATGGTTGTCTAGTCTGTTTTTGAAAAACTCCAGTGATGGAGCACCCACAACTCCAGGAGGCAAGTTATTCCGTTGATTAACAGTTCCCACTATGATTACTAATCATTTCTATTGCCGTTGTGCATGTCTAATTTACTTTCATACATTGCACTATTGTTTAACCACAGTTTAACATACAAATATACAATTTGTATTAATTGTAGTAATATACAGTATAAAACACAGTTAAGTTCACATAACTTTAAAAAGCTTTTAAAATCACATCAGTGCTTATCTTTAAGTATAAAGTGAATCTAGCTGATGTATATAATGTGCAAGAAGACTAAACAACTGATCTGCTACAAGATAAAAGAGACTGCTCTACTTCTTACAGAGAAGAAAGATGCTATAGGGTTGGGGAAAGGCCGATAAACCACCAATATCTAAAGAGGGACAAGATTTGATTTTAATCAGACAGTATCCAATCTAGTTCGGTCACTGGGACCAGAGGTTTAGTCTTCCAAGCTTGTGCTGGAGCCCAAGGAACTTCTCTCACCAAACACATTTGGTGACCCATTCTTGTGAGAGAGAAGTTCCCTGAGGATGGGCTCCAGCACAAGTTTGAAAGCTTGGCAAACTAAATTTCTGGTCTGGTGACCAGCCCAGATTGGATCCTGCAACATTATCCTGGGACACATATATTTGCCTTCTTTTGTTCAACAAGACACTGTAAGCTGATGTCATTACTGAATAATGACTACAAGTTGTTTACAACTTTTCTAGCAGATAGACTGAAAATAATTTTGCAAGAATTTATTCCTGAAGATCAATGTGGATTTTTACCTACTAGATAGTTACAGGACAATGTTAGCAATGTGCTGGACATTTTGGAATATTCGGAGTAACATAATGAAAAACAAGAGGCATTGGTTGTTTTTTAAATGCCGAGAAGGCCTTTGAAACTTTGAACTGGCCTTTCTAGTTCAAGGTTTTGGAAAGTATGAATTTTGGAGAGAACTTTATAAAATGGGTAAAATCTTTCACAGAAAGCACAAATAATTGTTAATAGAAATATAGCAAAGCCCTGTGAGATACAAAAAGAAACAAGATAGTTCACTGTCTCCTCTCTTGTTTGTTTTGGTCCATGAAATACTGAATAAAGTTATAAGACTAAATGAAACGATTATGGAATCAAAGATTTAAAAAGAAATTCATAAGTTAAGAGTTTTTGCAGATGATGATGATGTCAAGGATGTGGAGACTCTAGAAAGAGTGCAGAGAAGAGCAACATAGATGATTAGGGGACTGGAGGCTAAAACATATGAAGAACGGTTGCAGGAACTAGGTATGTCTAGTTTAATGAAAAGAAGGACCAGGGGAGATATGATAGCAGTGTTCCAATATCTCAGGGGATGCACAAAGAAGAGGGAGTCAAACTATTCTCCAAAGCACCTGAGGGTAGAACAAGAAGCAATGGGTGGAAACTAATCAAGGAGAGAAGCAACTTAGAACTAAGGAGAAATTTCCTGACAGATAGAACAATTAATCAGTGGAACAGTTTGCCTCCAGAAGTTGTGAATGCTCCAACACTAAGTTTTTAAGAAGATGTTGGATAACCATTTGTCTCAAGTGATGTAGGGTTTCCTGCCTAAGCAGGCGGTTGGACTAGAAGACCTCCAAGGTCCCTTCCAACTCTGTTGTTGTTATTATTATTATTTTTGGAAGATCCTTTAAACTGAAACATTAATAGTCAAATTTTAAAAATTTGGTGCATTAGCCAAGTTAACAAACAGGATTTAAAAAATGAACAAAAAATCAAAAATATGAAAGTAGGTGATCAAACAAACTGATAAACAAAATGGGTTTTAAGATTGAGAGTAAGGTAAGATATCTGGCTATCAATATGACGAATATGATTATTATGTTATTTCAATATAGCAATAGCACTTAGACTTATATACCACTTCATAGTGCTTTACAGCCCTCTCTAAGCGGTTTAATATAATTATGTTAAGACATGGAATGAAATTTAAAAATGTTAAGATGGGAAAAACTAAAACTGTCATTGCTGGGGAGAATTTCTGTGGTAACAATATATAGAATGCTGTACAGATTGTCCTCGACTGACAATTCATTTAATGACCAAAGTTACAAGGGCACTGAAAAATGTGTCATATGACCAATTCTCACACTTATGACCATTGCAGCATTCATATGATCAGACTTCAGCTACTTGGCAACCAGCATCTATTTACAATGGCTGCATCATCCTGCAGTCCTGGGATTGTCACTGTCCTAGGAAGCTTCTGACAAGCAAAGTTAATGGGGGAAGCCAGATTCTTACAACTGTTTAAAAGATTAGAAGCCACTTCTTTGTACCTTTTTTCTTTCCTTTTTCTTTTTTCTTTTGCTTTCTTTCTTTCTTACATTTTTACCTTTCTCTTCGATTTATTTTTTTCCTCTTCTATTACTTTGTGTTAATTTTTAACTTCCTTTTAAATTTTCTTAATAATATTAGATTAGAAAAATTAAAGAGACATCTCTGCCAATCTCTTCTTTAATTCAGCAATTGTTTTTTTTCCTCTTTTCACTTGCTTTAAAAAGAGCTTGCTTTGATGTCTGCCAGACCATTTCTTTTAAAAGCAGAGATCATTCTCGTTTTTTTTTATTTAACGTGGATATATTTTATCATCAAGCTACCTAAATCATTTTTGATGTCAGCATTTTAATAGTTGAGTGGCTTCATTTAAAATAGCAGTATAGCACAGATTTTAAATTAATTTGGGACCAGAATTCAGGGCCTGTGATCTTTCATGTGTCCTTCATGTTTCATAACAATTAACTGCATGATTAGTTTGAATGGAAGCTGCATGTTCTGTCTTCTGCCAAGTAAAGACTGCCGTTTAAGAAGGTTGAGCTTATTCGTTCTCTGAATTCAACTCAACAGCAGACAAAAATGTTGCCAAAGAAGAAACAAAAACTGGCAAAAGCACCCAAAATATGTACACCCAATGTACAGTTGAAAGATCATACTTTTGGAGGTTGGGAGGTCTAATATGTTACTAAAAGAAAAAAGAGAAGCTTTGTAGTGTTTGTCCTACCATGTATCATTGAGTAGAAAGCTAATAGCTGGCAAAGCAAAAAGCAACATTTTCACATAAAGTTAGGAATATACAAAAGCGCCCTCTGAATTCATTGCTCTCATTACTTCTAGAAAATAACCGAGGAATTAATGATTTATTTAGGTCAACCTGTGGGTTTGATGATAAACTGTCCCGTCTGGTTCAATTATTAAAACTCTTTAAACTGGAGGGTTGTAATCTGCCCCATTGCCATTGGTGGGATACAGACTGGACAGCCAATGGTGTGCAATATCATGGAAAGGTAAAACCAAGATTCACAGTAGATAAACCCATGGTTAGGTAGAATCTAAGTCAAAGCAGCCAGAGCTATTGTAGGTAGACAACAGCTAGGTGACTCCTTCAACAATAGAAAAGAAGTCCTTTGAACATCTATTTTGAAGCTCCAGAAGTGCCAAATAGGAAATGCAAATTGTGGGAACTTTATGAATGCAAAGCAGAAAGCTGGGAGATGATGAGTCACACTAGGCAGAAAAACATTTCTTAAAGACCACTCTCTCCTTCCATTTCTAGCCTAAATATATGGGTGTAAGCAGCTATAGAGATGGCCTTTAGACCAGGGGTGGGTTCTAACATACCTCACTGCCAGTTCGCTTCCTCCCGCGCTGCGTGGCCGCACCTCGTGGGCACGCACGCACTTCACGCGCATGCTCAGTGGCAAAAATTCCCCAAAAAATAAAAAAAGCCGAAAACAAGATGGTGACACATGCGCAGTGCCGGAAACGCGGCTTCTGTGCATGCGCAGAAGAAAAAAACCCTGTGGAAAAAATTCAGAAAATTTTTTTCAAAAACATTTCAAAAAAAAGATGGCGGCCTCCACAGATCGGCACTGACATCACCAGCGGGTTGCTACCGGTTTGGGTGAACCGGTCCGAACCGGGAGGAATCCATCTCTGCTTTAGACCATCCAGAAGCCATCAAGATAAGAACAAGTGCAGAAGAGGGCATTCAGCCCAAGGATGTGGATAAATATTGGAAAAAGTCTCTGGTTGATTCCCTTTGACTCGCTAATGCTATAAGTGGAAAAACACAGGCTTGCAAGATACTGTTAACCGTGTTTCCCCGAAAATAAGACCCTGTCTTATATTTTTTTGAACCCTGAAATAAGCGCTTCGCCTTATTGCCATGCACTGAAAAAATCGGTTGGGCTTATTATCAGGGGATGTCTTATTTTGTCACCTCCCGTTTGGACTACTGCAATGCGCTCTACATGGGGCTACCCTTGAAGAGTATCCGGAGACTTCAGTTGGTGCAAAATGCGGCTGCGCGTGCTGTGGTGGGTGTGCCAAGGTACACCCACGTGACACCTATACTCCGCCAGCTGCATTGGTTGCCCATCGGTCTCCGGGTCCTATTCAAGGTGTTGATCACCATCTTTAAAGCCCTTCATGGCTTAGGACCAGGTTATCTCCGGGACCACATTCTGCCTCACACTTCCCTTCGACCGGTTAGGGCCCACAGAGTTGGCCTCCTCCAGGTCCCGTCGGCCAAGCAATGCCGCCTGGCGGGCCCTAGGGGGAGAGCCTTCTCTGTGGCGGGCCCCGCGCTCTGGAACCAACTTCCCCCAGAGACCCGAACTATCCCCACTCTGCTGGCCTTCCGAAAAGCCGTCAAGACATGGCTTTTCCTGCAGGCTGGGGGTAGAGCCTAATCCATCTGAGCTCACCCCCGAGTATGTATGGTTGTTGTATGGTTGTTGGATGGTTTTAATATTGACTTTTTAATTTTTATATGTGATTTTAAGTAATATTTAGTGTTGGTTATTCTTGTATTTTCTCTGCTGTACGCCGCCCTGAGTCCCTCGGGAGTTCGGCGGCATATAAGAAAACCAAAATAAATAAATAAATAAATAAATAAAACAAGGTACTAAAGCATAGTTCAACTAAGTGTAGAGCTAGTCTTCCTGGGGAGTCAGTTTCCCTATCGGGCCTACCTCATAGGCCTCACAACAGAGATCATTTTAAAAAGAAGAAATTAAAAATTGTTTTTCTTTAACCAAGCAAACAGACATAAACAAATAAAGAGTGGGGATCATGAGCAGTTACTTGTTCTCAGGTTTTTATGGCTCTCCAAAACTGTAATAAAGAGGAAGTAAAGAAGATCTCCTGAAGTGAATTCCAAAAGAGGGGAACCATTAGTCTTGAACTGGGGTGGGTTCCTCCCGGTTCGGACTGGATCGCTCAAACTGGTGGTGACCCGCTGATGACGTCAATGTTGGTGCAGTTCCGTGCGTGCCGCCATTTTTTTTCGGATTTTTCCCCTTCCGCAGCTTGAAAAAGGGCCCACCCGCGGCTGAATTCGGTCCTTTATTTCTTTGCCCGAAACACAGCTGATGAGCTGCTCAGCTGTGTTTCAGGCTAATTTCTGCTTCTGAGCATGCGTGGAAGCCAAATCGCGCAAGGGGACGCGCATGTGCGAGCGGAGCAAGTAGTGACTGTAAGTGGAACCCACCCCTGTCTTGAACCAATGATCCCTAAATATAATGTGGGATTTTCAACAAACCCTCTTTGTCAGATCTTACTGATTTGGCAGATTCATCTTGGGGAAGTTGCTCAGGAAGATAACTGGGCCTTGATATACATAGGGCTTTCAAGGTGACAACCAGCACTTTGAATTGTACCCAGAAGTTTGTGGGCAGCCAGTGCATTTCTCACTGTAACATGTTCCATGGGTTAACCTCCATGCACTCCTAACTACACCAGCTGAAATTTCAGATGATTTTCAAGAAACCTTCAGATGACATTTCAATAATCCAGGTGCAAGGTGGCAACGCATGAGTTACTGGAAGTCACAATCAAGAAAGGATTGGACAACCATTTGTCTGGAATGATATAAAGACTCCTGCCATGGACAGGGGGTTGGACTAGAAGACCTCCAAGGTCCCTTCCATGATAGCCTCTACATGCTATCAAGCAGTAGCTGTGAGTCCAGGAGGCAATATCAACCTAAGGGTGTGTGTGGTGTCCCAATGCAGCATTTTCTGATAAGACCACCTACTGCTGATGCAGATATTTGCATTCTCAGAATGATTCAGAAGGCGGGGGAAGCCCCTAAGCTTTGGCTCCCTAAGCTACTGCATATTTGGCCTTAAGCTAAAGCCAGCCCTGTATCCTTAAGAGGCTGGCCAGCTCCATCACTAGCCTATCCAGAGTGAAAGATGCTGAGCCCTTGTGCCAGTGACATTCTAGATGTCTTTGAGGGAGGGAGTGGTCATTGGAACTTTGCAACCTGGGGGCAGAGATCTGTTGTAACTTCAAACAATCACTAAGTAACCAGTTGTAAGTCGAAGACTACCTGCAGAGGTACTTTTTTAAAACAGAAGAACCTGTCCAACAGCAGATTTGGAACTTCTTTCATTCAGAATAACAATCAAAAGCCGGCTAAAAAGCCAAGGACATTTTTGTGCTTGTGTACTCTGAAACCAAACAGTGTACCCTATGCTCAACAAGAGGATTTCTTATGATCCAGCATCTAGGTATGATATGTACAGGAATTAAATGGGAATAAGTATGGATTTGTTTCAGCTTTATTAGAATCGTTTTTCTTACAGGCAAGTTAGAGGTTCTCACATTTTCAACATGCGTTTTCTTATATATCACCTAGTATTAAACATTTGTATAAGAGTATCTGAAGAGAAAACTAAGCACCTGGAGAAACCAAACACAAACACACACACACACACACACACACACACACACACACACACACACACACACACACACACACACACACACACACACAGCATTCACCTTGGCACCACTACAGTGGGCAGGACATTTCTATCCTTCCTGATTGGGCAGCACTACCAAAGATAGTACTAATGCTGATAAGGAGGGATCAGAAGTAATTTTGAACAAGACGTACCACAAAAACGAGTTGTTCCACAATTCTCTGACAAAGCAGCATTTATTCCATAACTAGTCAACTTAGTTCGATTAATCCTGGAAAATGATTTGGCTATGAAATACATATGGACTCTGAAGTACTGTAATTTATCTTTATCATGCAAGATCTAGAACTTCTGTCCCTTATGGCTTACAAAAATGGTCTAAGATTGACTCTACTCTGTAATAACTAATAAGGTGAAGGGTTCTCTTGTCCAGTCATGTCTGACTCTAAGGGGCATTGTTCATCTCTGTTTCTTGGCCGAGGGAGCCAGCTTTGTCCAAAGACATTTCTGTGGTCATGTGGACAGCATGACTATACTCAGAGGCATACGGAACACTGTTGCCTTCCCACCCAAGTAATACCTATTTATCTACTTGCATTTACTGTATTTTCGCGCTATAAGATGCACTGGACCATAAGACGCACATTAGCTTTAGAGGAGAAAAACAAGAAAAAAAATCTGCCTCTGCCTCCCAGCATCCATCCAGTATTCATCTGGCTAGCGTCCTTGCAGCAAACAGCCTGGTTAGCTTCAGCACATTATTGCAGCCCCAGCACGTGGTTCGTCAGGGCTCCGCTCCTTTGTGCCCACCACCAGTCAACTGAGCTGACCTGCTGCCACCGCTGGGGAACACTGGAGCCTTCTCTGCCGAGCAGCTGATTGGAGGTTGGATTGGCCTCCCAGAATACTGCTGATCAGCTGTTCTAGGTGGCAGGGATTGCCACCTATTGCCGCTGATTGCTGTCACTGTTTATTGCCTCCGCCGCCATGCGGCGGTGGCAATCAGCAGCAATCGGCAGCAATCGGCGGCAGCAGCAAACGCTGGCAAACGCCAGTGATGGCGGTGATCCTCGCCACCTAGAATAGCTGATCGACAGCATTCCAGGAGGCCGATCCAACCGCCGATCAGTTGCTTGGCAGCGAAGTCTTCAGCGTTCCCGGCACCAGTGAATGGCGGCAGCAGTGACAGGTGGTGGCAGCAGTGATAGGTGGCAGCGGCGGTGACAGGCGAATGCTGCCACTGCACCAACCCTCCTCCCCCACCACAATATTCGCTCTATAAGATGCACAAACATGTCCACCCACTTTGGGGGGGGAATGTGTCTTATAGTGTGAAAAATACGGTACATGCTTTCGAACTGCTAGGTGAGCAGGAGCTGGGGGAAGTAACAGGAGCTCACGCTGTCATGCAGTGCTCTGGTGTCAAAGCCAGGCTGTCAACTTTCAAGCTGACAAGCTCTGCATCTTTAAGCACTGAGCCATTGCATCCCCTGTGTAATAACCAATACTGTCACTCAATTATTCAGTTTCTGAACTTCTGAACTTCTTTTTCAAGACATTGGATGTTTTAGGCCTGTGAGACCTCCTGGTTCAGACCGGTTCTATGGAACTAGTAGTAACTTGGCGGCCTGGGTCGCTGGAACCGGCAGCGACCTAGGCCTGCCACGCCCCCAAACCAGCTCTCTCGGTGGCGCCATAGGTGGCACCATTTTGTTTTTTGCTTCTGAGCATTTGCACCGTGCATGCGCGTGCACACCCACGCGGCGCATCAGGAAGCGAACCGGCAGCAAGGTAAGCCAGAACCCACCCCTGTGTGAGATCCAATTCTTACATATGTGACTCCACAGAGTCTAGAAAACAGAGTTACCCTGTGGTTAGATGGGTGGCTAATAAATTTAACAAATAAATATGTAAATAAAATAAATAAAACCATATGTATTCAGCTATGTATTGAAAACAACCACATTTAGAATCAGTATATTTTTGAATATCCCATGATGGGGAAAACAATTATTATTCTCATATGCTGCTTGTAGGTTTATAATACCTAGTAAAGTATACCACCTTTGAAGGAGATATTTGGGATGTTTTGGAAAAAGGCTGACTCTTGAGAGCACCGTATAATTCTCGCCCAGGGAAATGATTTCAATATATTATTATTATATGCACAAAGATGGAAGATTACAGAAATATTCATAATGCAGGCGTGGATTGTGAAAATGGCTGAGCCTGCAGAAATGGCTAAATTGGCATGTTCTGTTAAGGAGGGAATTATAATTACTTATATAAAAGACTGGAAGCCTTTTATGGACTTTTTGCTGAAAATGGATTAAAATGAATGAGTGATTTGGGGTTTTATTGTTTAAAAAGGTCTACTTATGGGAACAAGGGAACGAAGATATATAACTTGGGAAGATGGAGATGGGAATTATTATGTGGCAAAGAAGATCAGAAGTTCCTTCATTAGATATCTGTCTTTTCTTTGTCTTTTATTATATTTCATGTTTTGTTTTGTTTTCCTATTTTTTATTTCACATCTCTGTAGTTTTTTTTAAACCTGTGTAAGATAATCCTATAATAAAAATTATTTTTTTAAAAAAGGAAGTGCTAGTGCTAATACATAAAGAGTACTGTTCTATGTCTCCTCCAGTTTCTACCAAGTAACATTTTTTCATAATTTATTTTTTGTATCCATCAGGAGTTCAAGACAGGATTTACCACAATTTGTCTTTCAGCTTCTCCCTCCAATTTCTTTGAGTTATGTCAGGCTGAGCGACTGTGACTGGCCCAAAGGCACCCTGTGAGTTCCTATAGTTGAGGATGGATTTGAATCTGGCTCTAATCCACAATTTTAATTCCCGTAGTACCACAGGAGGTCTTTGTATCAGGAGTTACTTCTATGAAGAAGGTAGGCCTCAACTTCCGACCACAATTGAGGTAAGCAAAACTTTTGTCAAGTGAGTTTTGCTCCATTCTACAACCTTTATTGGTACAGATGTTAAGGGAATCACTGCAGTTGTTAAGTTGGTAACACGGTTGTTAACAACTGCAGTGATTCACTTAACATCTGTGGCAAGAAAGGTCGTGAATCTGGCTTCCCCTTTGACTTTGCTTGTCAAAAAGTCACAAAAACTGATCACATGACCCCAGGACACTGGAACTGCCATAAATATGAGCCTGTTGCCAAGCGTCTGGATTTTGATCAGGTGACCAAGGGAAGACTGGTAAAGGTTGTAAGTGTGAAAAACTTTTTCAGTGCCATTGTAACTTTGAATGGTCATTAAATGAATTGTTGTAAATCAAGGACTCCCTGTAAAGCAATAGCCCCCAACCTTTTGGGCACCAAGGATTGGTTCCATGGATAAAGGTTTTCCACAGACCGGAGGGGGTGTGGTCTTGCATGCTGCCTGCATCCCACAGATGGGGTTTCACTTGTTTGTGCAGCCCGGTTGCTGGCATGCCCCACGGACCAGGGGTTGGTGACCCCTGCTGTAAAGAGAAAGTTAAGAAGCTAAAAGTCAAGCTTCATCTTCTTAATTCAAAGTCCTTGAGAATGCTTGCTAAGACCCTCTTGAAGGTGGGAGCTCTTTGACCCCAGGGAATCTTTACCTACCTATGTGAGAGGAGAGGCGATCTACCTGAATGCTATGGCAGGTAGGATAAGCTGCTCTGGAGGTAAAGGGAAAAACCAACTTCAAACAGGAATTTAATTATTATGAGCTTTGGAAGGGGAGAGCCAAGGGTTCCAATATGGACGATCACTTAAACATGAGCCAGCAGTATGCGGCGGCAGCAGCCAAAAAAGCTAAATAAAATCCTTGGTTGTATAAACAGAGGCATAGTATCAAAATCCCATGAAGTATTAGTACCGCTTTATAAAGCCTTAGTAAGGCCACAACTGGAATACTGCATCCAGTTTTGGTCACCACGTTACAAAAAAAATGTTGAGACTTTGGAAAAAGTGCAAAGAAGAGCAACTAAGATGATTAAAGTCCTGGAGACTAAAATATATGAAGAATGGTTGCAGGAAGTCTTGAGAAAAGAAGGACCAGGGGTGACATGATAGCAGTGTTGCAATATTTGAGGGGCTGCCACAAAGAAGAAGGGGTCAACTTATTTTCCAAAGCACCAGAAGGCAAGACAAGAAACAATGGATGTGAACTAATCAAGGTGAGAAGCGACCTAGAATGAAGGAGAATGTCCTAATATTGAGTGGAACAGCTTGCCTTCAGAGGTTGTGGGGGCTTCATCACTGGAGGTTTTTAAGAAAAGACTGGACAACAACCTGTCTGAAATGGTATAGGGCAGGGGTCCCCAAACTTGGCAACTTTAAGACTTGTGGACTTCAACTCCCAGAATTCTCCAGCCAGCTATGCTGGCTGGAGAATTCTGGGAGTTGAAGTCCATAAGTCTTAAAGTTGCAAAGTTTGAAGACCTCTGGTATAGGGTCTCCTGCTTCAGCAAGGGGTTGGACTAGAAGACCTCCAAGGTCCCTTCCAGCTGCATTCTGATTGTGATATTGGACATTGCATTTGCTGTATATAAAGACTATAGCATTCCTTACCTCTCTTGAGGCTCAATTTGTTTATTTATTTTTTTAAAATTCCTCTGTGGCATAAATGCCTTCAGTTTTCAGTGATTGAAACCGTTGCCCATGAAGCTGCTAATTTCCAAGGCAAATTGGATTAGCATAATAATTGTGTCCTTGGGTCCCTTACTGATGGTAAACTTAATTAGGTCAGTCTTAAGGACCTGCTATTTGAATTCATCTTCTGAATGATTGTTAATTAGCCCTGTTGAAGATGCTCACATATACTTATAATCCTCTTGTTTCTTAAGGGTGTTAAGGAGCAGAGGTTGTTTGCAAACAAAACAAAACAAAACAAAAATCATTTATAGATGTTTCAAATTATCTTTGTTTGTTTGGCCAGACAGAAATGAATACTTCAAGGGGTTTCTCTCCACCACCACCACAATTTTCTTTGTTTCTCTGAAATATTTGTCATAATACTTCAAAATAGTAGCTATTCTTTTGTTTGGCAAGTAATCATACCTAAATATTTTGCTGACTTCACTTTTCTTGTCCTGAGAATCTATTTTCTAGGAATTAGAGATTACCCACTCCTGAACTCTTAAGAAAACAGTCATCCAAAACAACTTTATCCCTCAATAATTTCATACTTCTATAGTCACTTGTACAAACAAGCCTCTCTACCCCAGCAGTTGCTTTCAGAAGCAAGGAAAGAAAAGCAGAAAAATGTAGTCTTTTTTTCTCCCCTGTAAACATATAGCAATAAAAGCAATAACTTATTTTAGATGCCTTTACAGACTTTGGGATAAAAATTGCTGGTCCACTTTAAGAATCAAAGTTTTTAGTGAACCTTCAAAAAGTTCAGGTAGTCTATTCGCGGGATATTTTGGAACCATGGGTAAGGAATTAAATGCCTCTGTTCTTGCCTCCTGTTATTGTACTACTGTACATATATTTTATTTATTTATTAGATTTATACAGTCTCCCCCCCCCCATCTCACCTAAGTGGTTTTGGGCAGCTCACAACAATTTAAAACAACAATCCAATAAGAACAAGTTAAAAACCAATATACAAGCATATAAAATCATCAATAACTCATCCGCAGTCAAATCCATCTTTGTTTCAAGCCCCACAAAGCCATTGTAAAATTTCCCCATCGTTGATGTACGTCAAGCATGGTGGCAGAGCCATGCCTCCAGGGCCTACTTAAAGGCTAGCAGGGTCAAAGCCAATCTACCTTCTGGGGAGTGGGGAGGGGATGATGTTCTTCTGATGTATTTTTGAAAGCTCATATGCTAGACCTGACTCACAAACACCAATTCAGTAATCCTTGACTTATGACCACTCACTTAGCAATTATTTGAAATTATGATGAACCTCCCAAAGGGTATTTACGATGCATATTTGAATTTCAGACCACCAGCTGCCCCCTCATACACACACACACACACACACACACACACACACACACACACACACACACACACACACACACACACACACACACACACTGTCACATTTTGGGGACTTGTCAACCAGCCTGAATTTATAGCTGTTTGCAGTGTCTCATGGTCATGCAATTTATAATGGAAGTGAAAGGCAAAGAAGAAACGGATTTTTATGAGGTTTGGAATAAACTGTATGATTGGTTAGAACAGAGGAATAAAGATGTATAGAAATAAATGTAAATGTAAATAACTAATCTGTAAATAACCAGGTGAAACATATGACCCAGTACTGTTTAAAAAAATGTTTATTGTTTTGTAAGTTGGAAAAATAAAAAAATATTTTTTTAAAAAAAGAATAATTTGTATATTAAAGCTGGTTGGTTGGATCTTGAAACATTTGAATGCCACCTGGCTAAACACTACATGAGGATAGGGTTTTGAAAAACTATTTAAGTTAGCTATGTTTGCTTAGGAAAATAATTCCATTATTTAAAAAACATTTGACAGCCAATTAATTATCTATAGACAATTAATATACTTTCAATAAACGTTTACCAAAGTTTTAAAAAAATTATGATGCTCTTGCTAGAAACCAGCATATATTTTTCATTTCTGGCAAAAAAAAAAGCCCACTGAGGACAATGGCTTCCCTTAACAACTGTAGTGTTCACTTAAAGACTACTGTAATATATGTCATAAAATCAGGTTGGTCGTGTGTGCCTTGACTTACAACTATCATGACACATGATAGAAATCATGGGCTCCATTATAGTTGTAAGTTGAGAATTAGTTATATTGAAATGCAAAATCAATATACATTTAAAACAATTAAAAACAACGATCCAATAAGAACAAGTTAAAAACCAATATACAAGATACATAAAATCATCAATAAGCATTCAAATCCAAGCAAAGTCAATGGGGAAGCCAGATTCAATTAACAACCGGGTCACTAATCTTACAACTGCAGTGATTCACTTAACAACTGCATCAAGAAAGGTCGTAAAATGGAATTAGGTTTAAAACCAGAACTCTTCCTGCTGGGAATAACAATGGATAAATATTAAAGAAACACACTATACTTAATGATACATATCTTGACCGCAGCAAGGATAGCTTTTGCCCAAAAATGGAAAAATGAAGACATCCCCACAGAGGAAGAAATTCTAGATAAGATACTAACAGTGCCGAGATGGATAGACCAACGCTAGAATTGAAGGATAAAGCAGAGACAGAGTATTATGAAACCTGGAACAAACTATATGAATGGTGGGAAAAAAAGGAAAGCCAAGATTAAGTGTTAGCGGTAAGGTTGGAAAGATTTAGAAATTTTATTAAAAATTAGATCCTATATCAGTGGTTCCCAAACTTTTTCAGTCCACCGCCCCCTTGGTGCTACAAACTCATCCTCACCGCCCCCCACCCCCACCCCCTTCAGGTGGGTGTGGTTTGGTGGTCAGGTGACCGAGTGGGCGTGGCCAACTTGTAAAATGTGGTGAAACTCACTTAACAATGCTCTTACTTAGCAACCAAAATTTTGGGCTCAATTGTGGTCATAAGTCTGTCTGTCTGTCTGTGTGTCGGTCTGTCTATGTGTCTGTCTGTCTTTCTGTCTTCCTTCCTACCATCTTTCTTTCTTTCTTTCTTTCTTTCTTTCTTTCTTTCTTTCTTTCTTTCTTTCTTTCTTTCTTTCTTTCTTTCTTTCTTTCTGTCTCCCTCTCTCTTTCTTTCTGTCTTTCTTCCTTCCTAACATCTTTCTTTCTGTCCTTCCTTCCTTCCATCTTTCTTTTTCTTTCTTTCTGTCTGTCTTCCTTCCTAACATTTTTTCTTTTTGTCTTTCTTCCTTCCTAACGTCTTTTTTTCCTTTCTATCTGTCTTTCTTCCTTTCTAACATCTTTTTTTTCCTTTCTTTCTGTCTTCCTTCCTTCCTAACATCTTCCTTTCTTTCTTTCTGTCTGTCTGTCTGTCTCTCTTTCTTTCTGTCTTCCTTCCTTCCTAACATCTTTCTTTCTTTCTCCCTCCCTCCCTCCCTCTCTCTTTCTGTCTTCCTTCCTTCCTAACATCTTTATTTCTGTCTGTCTGTCTCCCTTTCTTTCTTTCTTTGTCTCCCTCCCTCCCTCTCTCTTTCTGTCTTTCTTCCTTCCTAACATCTGCCTGCCTGCCTGCCTCTTTCTTTCTTCTTTCTTTCTTTCTTTCTTTCTTTCTTTCTTTCTTTCTTTCTTTCTTTCTTTCTTTCCTTTCTTTCTTTCTTTCTTTCTCTTTCTTCCTTCCTTCCTTCCTTCCAGCCGAGGAGACCGAGACCCACCCACCCTTCCTTCCTTCACTTTCCATCGTTCTTTCTTCCTTCCTTCCGCAGCAGCTTCTCCCCGTCTCCTCCCTCCATTCACACATACGACACACATTTCCAAGCCCTCCCCCAGCCCCACCTCTTCCACTTTCCCCACTCCACGATCAAACATGGGATCGCACAAGGGATGCGGACGGAGCTCGGCCCGGCTATCGCTCGGCGGCTACTTGCCTCGCAAATCTCGCCTCGCCTCCACCACACCCATGCCCCCCATGCCCCGCCGCTTCTCCCATCTACCTGTAGCGTTCGAAGGGGATGGCTCTCTCCGGGGAGCCGCCTGTCCCGGCCCGCCCCCGCCACTTCGCTCCCTCCTTGCGTTGGCTTTCGTCCCCACCTCCTCCTCCTCCTCGCATTTTGCCATCTGCTGGTGAAACCTCTGGGGCAGCTCAGGAGTTCATGGATTCCATGACAACCATGGACCTGACCCAAGTAATCCAGGGTCCGACTCATGAGGGTGGTCACACGCTCGACCTAGTGTTTCTTTCGGGGCAGTGGAGAGATGATCTGAAGATAAGGGACATAGTCATCACCCCTCTGTCATGGTCAGATCATTTCCTACTGAGGTTGGATTTCGCAGCCCCATTCCTCCCCCGCAGGGAGGCGGGACCGACTAGGTGGTTCCGCCCCAGGCGCCTAATGGAACCGGAAGGATTCCAGAGGGAACTTGGGGAAATACCTGAAACCCTGGTACACAATTCGGCTGACTCCCTGGTGGCTGCTTGGAACACCGCAGCATCAGGGGCCCTAGACCGAATTGCGCCTAAGCGACCTCTCTATGGCAGTGGATCCCGGAAAGCTCCCTGGTTTACCGAGGAGCTCCGGGAGATGAAATGCCAGAAGAGACGTCTAGAGCGCCGCTGGAGGGCCAGTAAAACCGAGTCTGATCGAACACTATTAAGAATTTACATCAGATCTTATTTAGTGGCGATAAGGGCGGCAAAATGATCCTATTTTTCCGCTCTTATTGCGTCCGCAGATTCTCGCCCGGCCGCCTTGTTTAGGGTGACTCGCTCCCTCCTTGCAAAAGGGGGGAGCGAGGAACACTTACAAGGCAGAGCTGAGGAATTCGCTGAGTTTCTGTCGGATAAAGTCGCTCAGATTCGGTCGAACCTGGACTCTGGCTGGGCAGAGTCCATTGAGTTGACAGGGGCTAGTCCTAGTCCATCATTATGGGAAGAGTTTGGGCCTGTTTCTCCTGAGGATGTGGACAGGGCTGTGGGAGCGATGGGTACCTCCACCTGTTTATTGGACCCGTGCCCCTCCTGGCTGGTCTCGGCCAGCAGGGAGGTGGCACGCGGCTGGATCCAGGCGGTGGTCACCGCTTCTTTGAGAGAGGGATCCGTACCGCAGTCGTTAAAAGCTGCGGTGGTGCGACCCCTCCTAAAGAAGCCTTCCCTGGATCCAGCTGACTTGAAGAACTATCGTCCGGTCTCCAACTTACCTTTTTTAGGGAAAGTTGTGGAGAAGGTGGTGGTTACTCAGCTTCTGCAGCTCCTGGATGAAACAGATCATCTAGATCCTTACCAGTCGGGCTTCAGGCGCGGCTACAGTACAGAAACTGCCTTGGTCGCTCTGATGGATGATCTCTGGCGGGCCCGGGATGGGGGCAACTCCTCCATCCTGGTGCTACTTGACCTCTCAGCGGCTTTCGATACCATCGACCATGGTATCCTTCTGCATCGTCTCAGCGAGTTGGGAGTGGGAGGCACCGTTTTGCGGTGGTTCTCCTCTTATCTCGCTGATAGGATGCAGTCGGTGCTGGCAGGGGGGCAGAGGTCGTCCCCTAGGCCCCTATCATGTGGGGTGCCTCAGGGGTCGGTTCTCTCGCCCATCCTGTTCAACATCTACATGAAACCGCTGGGTGAGATCATTCGCAGACATGGGGTGTGTTTCCATCAGTACGCTGATGACACCCAGCTGTACATCACCACCCCGTCTGACTTCAGTGAGGCAGTTGATGTAATGTGCCGGTGCCTGGACGACGTTAGGATCTGGATGGGGAGGAACAGGCTCAGACTTAATCCCGACAAGACTGAGTGGCTGTGGATATTGCCTCCTAAGGACCATGACAACTGTCCCTCTTTGGTCCTTGAGGGAGCGAAACTGACTCCCTCGGACCGGGTCCGCAACTTGGGGGTCCTCCTAGATCCACAGCTAAAATTGGACCATCATCTTTCTGCTGTGGCTAGGGGGGCCTTTGCACAGGTTCGCCTGGTGCACCAGTTGCGGCCATATTTGGAGAAGGAGGCTCTACTCACGGTCACTCATGCCCTTGTCACCTCTCGTTTGGACTACTGCAATGCGCTCTACATGGGGCTACCCTTGAAGAGTATCCGGAGACTTCAGCTGGTGCAAAATGCGGCTGCGCGTGCTGTGGTGGGTGTGCCAAGGTACACCCACGTGACATCGATACTCCGCCAGCTGCATTGGTTGCCCATCGGTCTCCGGGTCCAATTCAAGGTGTTGATCACCATCTTTAAAGCCCTTCATGGCTTAGGACCAGGTTATCTACGGGACCGCATTCTGCCTCATACTTCCCTCCGACCGGTTAGGGCCCACAGAGTTGGCCTCCTCCAGGTCCCGTCGGCCAAGCAATGCCGGCTGGCGGGCCCAAGGGGGAGAGCCTTCTCTGTGGCTGGCCCCGCACTCTGGAACCAACTTCCACCAGAGACCCGAACTATCCCCACTCTGCTGGCCTTCCGAAAAGCCGTTAAGACATGGCTTTTCCTGCAGGCGGGGGGTAGAGCTTAACTCACTCGAGCTCACCCCCCAAGTATGTATGATGTTGAATGGTTGTTGATGATTTTTTATATTGTGTTTTAATTTTTATACTGTTTTTAATTAACATTTTAGATTTTGGTTATTCTTGTATTTTTCACTGTTGTACGCCGCCCTGAGTCCTTAGGGAGTTGGGCGGCATATAAGAATTCCAAAATAAATAAATAATAATAAATAAATAAATTTTCTGCCATGGCTGCTCTTCCACCGCGCGTGCGCGTGCTCGCATTTGTCTAGTGCTGCACGCGGGGCACCTGCTTGTCTGGCTTATGCTGCTGCTGCTGTCTCGGGGTGCTGCAGCTCTTCGTTGAGCTTGGGGAGGCCTCGGCAGCCGAAGGCCATGGGCCCCATGGTGGGGTCGATGTCGGGGGGGTGCGCCATGCTGGAGGGGAGCCCGCCGAATCGCATGTGCCGGGTTGCTAGATGCCGGGCGGGAAAGTCCACGCATGCGCAGGTTCCGGGTCTGCGAGCGCTTGCCCGAGCAGCTTCGGGAGCGTTCGGCTTCCCTTGTCGCTGTGCCATGCTCAGAGCGCTCTCCCCCCCGCCGATTCGCACCGTGCCCTGCGCCTTTGCCCACTGCCGCTCTGTGGCACCTCCCTGCCTTTTCTGACCCTGCCACTCCCGGACGATTGGGTGGACATGGGTGGCAGCGCGGGGACAGGACCGGCGAACCACCTACCGCCCCCCCCTGGCACCTCTTAGCGCCCCCCTGTCACCACCCTTCCCTCTCACCGCCCCCCTAAGGTTCCCACCGCCCCCCGGGGGGCGGTACCGCCCACTTTGGGAACCACTGTCCTATATGATAAGAAAGAAAAAAGGAATGACCAAATGTAAATATGTGAACTGGATAAAATCAGGTTGGTCGTATGTACCTTGGCTTACAACTATCATGACACATGATAGAAATAATCAAGTACCTACTTTTATATATTTTGGTCTTTGTTTGTTTTATTGTTTGTATGTTTTGTTTTTAATTGTATTATAAATAAAAAACTGTTTTTATATATATATATATATATATATATATATATATATATATATATATATATATATATATATATATATATATATATATATATATATATATATATATATATATATA